>CM050164.1:170499163-171084006 GCA_027410445.1 Discoglossus pictus
TTTCGCAAATGTTTATAAAGAACCAACAAATGGTTTTAAAATCTGGTCCACATAGATATTCTAATTCCGTGTAAGGCCATTATTGCTTGAGTCCATAGGTCTACAAAGTGGTGAAACTTTTGAAAGAGTAAGATATGGCTAATGTAGGTCAATAAATAAACAAAACGTTTCTTCAGCTAGTGATAACAAGCCTTTGTTCATACCATTACCAATCATATTAGTTAGTCCATTTTTAAATTTCTGAATTGATTCAAATGTCAATTTGGTGTATTTGTGTCTCCCAACAACCTATAACTTTCTGCCACAAATGACTAGGGCCCTCAATTCTATGAAGTTATTGTTGTTTAAGAGAGCCCATAATGTAGCCTGTAAACTAATTTGCTATTCAATTGGCATGTTTTTGCGAGCCGCAAACGATCTACGGGTCTCAGGCTGAAAATCCCTGTGGTTGTTACAACCATAAATTTCACCCCATCTAAGCCTTTAATTTTTCAAGCCCGCAAGAGTTACAATCACAAATAGCAATTCAATTGCTACAATTCTTCAAACCCACAAATATTTTCACACTCGTAAATGTCAAACGTAGAAGAGAATTCAAGGGTTTTTAACCCCTGTTCTTAGCACTGTAAATTCAAATAAAAAAACTATTCTGCACTTTTAAAGACAGGGAAAGACATTAGAACTAATTGCACAACAGTCTCAAGCTCGCAAATCTGCAGTAGAAAATGTTTTTTTTTTATGTTTCATTTCATTGTTATATCGATCTCGGAAATCAATGAGTTAATACAAATCAGGCCACCCATATGGACTATAACAGTATTGGCATGCATTTTTATTATTTTGTACATTGAGGAATTGCAAGTCTGATCACATATCGGACCTCTAAACGTTAATTGATTGACATATAACCTCCATGTTTTACTGACGTCATGATGACGGTCTTATTTTTTATTGGCTGTTTCTAAATCGTGAGTTAAGGCCTTGCTTAATTGATCATGATCACTCTCTGAAATGCTATATATGATGGCATGGTTTACGCTTTCGGCCTGTAAGTTGCGGGCTTGTTTAATTGAATCGCTCTGTAATTGTAGAAAATCTCAAACCCACAGACGTCCTGTAGACAGGCCCGGATCTCTTTTTGGAGCACCTACGCAGTAAAGTGGAGGAGCCCCTGTGAGTGCGTGTGCTAAGTGTGCACGCGCCCATCTTTCCTTTTTCTGTGCGTGTATATCGCTATCTTGCGTGAGCAAATCACAGACATTTCGCCATTTTTACAGCATAGCTACTCATACATACGCTAAGATATTACTTGATCACATTCTCTCCCTCTCTCTCCTCCTCCCTTCTCTCTACCTCTCTTTCTCCTCCCTCTACCCCCGGTCTTTCTCTATCTCTCCCTCTTTCTGTGCCCTCTATTTATCTCCTTTCTTTGTCTCTCTCTCTCTCCCTCCCTTCTCTTTCTCTCACTCTCTCTTCCTTACCTCTATCTTTCTATCTCCCGCTCCCTCTCTCCGCTCCTATATCCCCCTTTCCTCTTCCTCTTCCTCTCCCTCCCCCTTACCCCTCTCTCTACCCACTCTTTCTCTCCCTCCACTCTCTTCCTCTTCTCCCTCTCTTTTTCCCTATTTCTCTCTCTCACCCTCCCTCTACCTCACTCTTTCTCTCACCCTCCCTCTACCTCACCCTCTCTCCATCTCTCTTTCCCTCCCTCTCTCCTCCCACTCCCTCACCATAGTTCACTCCCTCCCTCTTCCCTTCTCTCTTCCTATTTCTATCTCTCCTCTCTCTCTTTCTCCCCATCTCTCTCTCCCATTTCTCCCTACTCCACTCTCTCTTCCCTTCCCTTTCTCTGTCTGTCTCTCTCTTCCTCCCTCTCTTTCTCTTCCTCTCTTTCTCCCTTTCCCCTCTTTCCCCCTCCTCTATCCCTCTCCCTCCCCCTTCTCTCTCTTCTTCCCATCTCTCTTTCTCTCACTCTCTCTCCATCTCCCTCTTCGCTTCGCTTTCCCTCCCTCCCTCTTTCTAGGTCTCTCTCTCTCTACCTCCCCTATCTTTCTATCCATCCTCTGTCGTTATTTCCCTCCCTCTCCCCCCTCTCTTTCTCTTCCTCTCTCTCTCTCGCATCTCTTGCCCTCTCCCTCTGTACACTTTCTCTGTCTCTCCCCTCTCTTTTTCTTCCTGTCTCTCTCCTCTCTCTCTTCCCCTCTCCCTCCCTCTCTACCCCCTCCCTCTTCCTCTCCCCCCCTCTTTCTGCTCTCTCTCTTCCCCTCTCCCTCCCTCTCTATCCCCCTCCCTACCCCCCCCCCCCTCTTTATCTCTCTTCTCCTCTTTCTTTTGGGGCAATGTATTGCTACCAGAATCTGCTGGATGGGCGCAGGAAGCAGAGACAAATGTCCCTGGACCAGTATGTCCCCAAAAAAGCCAGGATGGAGAATAAGCCTGAAGCTTCAATATCTACCACTTGAAGTGTGCTGTTTCTTTAAATTGTATTTTTCTTTAGACGTTATATCTGTAGTTTATTAAAAAATCATATATATTTTTGAAAATTCTATTGATTTTTTGTCTTTTTTTCAAAGAGTTCTTCTATTGCTATCTACCCTATGTTAAAATGATCAGCTTTAGCATTGTTTCGCTTAACACTACTATTGCCTGGAACTACAGAGCTAACGGGGTATTGCTGTTCCTGGTGTGTCAATCTGCCATCCTCTGCTCCATTATTTTCTGTGTTTCTGACATCTTTCATTTTGGGTAAACAATACTCAGGAGGCTGCCATACGTGTTTTTTATTTTTTTATTTTTACTAGAATATTGTCAGGGTTCCAAAAATATCTCAAAACAAAATAATGAAAATAAAAATCTACATTTATGAACCGACTAACTCTAGGAACACCTTTACTGTGCCTTGGCAGTTTGTCTGTCACAAGAGAAAAAAACTGAATGTGCACAAATACAGTCTCTGTTTATGCAGGAACCTCTTTCACTCTTTTTAGCAATAAAAGTGGGTGGAGCACTGGCCCACCCTTCACTCCAAATGCTCCCACCATGGACTCTTTCATATTGCAGTTCTTATTACTGCACAAAAAGTCCAAACCCTCAGTCTCTTCCCTGAGGATTAATATTTAATATATCTGGTACTTTTATATTCAATGTCTCTAAGTCTTTGCAGCTCGTCTTTGGCAACTTTGGCCTGCGAATCATTTGTACGCAAATACTCTCACTCTGTCTTTATAGCTCCGCACAGGCAGCCATCTTTCTGCTCGAACTTTCTCTGTTTGATGGAGGTCCTCTTCTTGAAATCTCAGCAGCTTTCACTCCAACATCAGAAACTGGATTCTCAATCCTCAATATTTTCTAGTCACGTAGACAGTAGTCCAACATGGCAGCCACAGAGGCTGTAACTCATTGATCACTCAGGAGCTCAATTTATGGGCCCAACCCATCTCTCTGTGTCTGTTTTAAAGGCTTAACACACCTTCAGCTAAAAAGAGCTTTAGCAGGAGTTAACTCTTTCAACTTCACCACTAATCTCTGGAGGGACTTTGTAACACTGGATTAACCTAAATATGTAGCTCAGTGCTAGTTCCCCTGAATATTGATAATATACCAAAATATAGCAAGCCTACATTAATATTATGCTATTGTAATTAAATTATCTACTTTGCACAGTGTATTGATTGTTCCAGCTACTGCATAAGAATCTACTTGTCACATTGCATTCATGCAGTCTGTTGATTCCAATAATATTCCCGCATCCTAACAGGTATTACCAACAGTGCGGCCCACTTTAGTTAATTCAGCTACATAAATTATATTGCTATAAATGTTGTGGCCCATTGGATACTTGTAAACTTAACATATGTTTTCCCTCTAAAATTATGGATTTATCTGGGGTGAGCGGCACACAGCCCAAATTATAGTGCCAAGCACTCATGTCAGAGGTGGGGGATCCTGGCCCATTAACCCTCAGGTAACGCATCAAAATCTCAGCTTCACAGAGAAGGTAAACCAAAGATACTGGAGTTAGGTTGCCATTTCCTTTTGTTGTAACAGTTGCATTGGGATTGCCAAGTCTCATGAATATCACATGAAGTGAGTTTACCATAAACCCAGGGAAATAGAAAAAGACCAGTAGATTTAGTTGTCATACAAATATGAGTCATGCATCTATATTACTGCTCATTAACAGACAGAGGCAGACAGATCAGTTAAATATTTTTTTAACTTTCAAGTTGTATTAGAAGAAAATAAGTAACAAGGTTTACAACATATTTTGTGATAGTAACAAGAATTATACAAAGGTGTATAATGACAAGTTAAAAAAGAAGGTATATTTCAACCAAAAATGTTCATATTTTATAATACTATACAATGTATCGCATCTATTTTTATTTATTTTAAAATAAAATAAGTTAAATAGCAAATATCAAATCAAAATGAGAATAAATACAAAATAAGAATAAATACGATCTCCTCACCCTCTCCAACCCTCCGTTTACCCTCTTGTCTAATTTACTTTCTGTAAGCTAGCGCTTACTTTTTCAAATGTGTGGGCAGTGAGTTGTGGTTAACCATAGTTCCCAGATCTTTAAAAAAAGTTGCCATAGAGTCTTCTAGAATGTGTTTCATTCTGTAATTAATCACATATAATAGTTGTCAAACTACGAAACGTCGTCACGCTTTGCGAGCTCGTGAAGCGAGCTCGCTACAACTGCATCCCTCGCAAAGCGAGGGGCTGCATTTGTGGAAGGTGGAGGCCTCAACGTCGGCTGCAATGAGCCGATGGCTCATTGCTGGCCGCAGGGGGCTTCGTTTGCGGAGCTGGAGACTCCCACGTCGGCTGCAATGAGCGGAGGTGAAAGCTCTACTCAGCCTCATGAGCGGTTACAAACACCCACAGAAGCGGCACTTACATCTAAAAATACATCTAACACGCAATGACTAAATACGGACTTACACAAAAAAATACAAGCCGCTGGACTTAGAAAGAAAAAAATACGGACTTACACTAAAAAATGACAACCCGCGGGACACCGAAAAAAAACAATATGAACTCGCAAAAATACAACCTTAAAGGCCGAACCGCGAGCAGCTGAAAACATTAAAAAAACAATAAATACGCACGAGTTTAGACACACAAAAATCCCCTAAGCGAGAGACAAAAATGGCTGCCGAAAAAAAGGAAAATGAGGCTACAGGACCCCAAAACACCACCAAGCACATACGGCTTTTAAAAAAAAACTGTATGAGGTACAAGATAAACTTTTAGCATGGACACTAAATCATCAACACCCGCGTACCACATACACATTCGCGGCCATTTTACAACACTAACTTACAGAATGCGGAAGTACACAGCTACACTAACGGCTTCCCCTCGCACACGCACACTATTTACACTACACACTGCACACATTGCTGACACTTACACCTTAGCTCCACAATGCTGCAAACCTACATTGTATGCTGCAGGAACATCAAAACAGATTGTCAGCTCTTCAGCACAATGCTTCCTGCATATATTACTTACAAATAGGTAAAGTATATTAATTTATTAATTTATTACTTATTTAATTAGCATACAAAAATACATATACACACAAAAAAAACACTATCGCAAAAAACGCTGCTCATCGCACACAAACTACACCAGGGGACAGCCTTGCAATAAGCGCAAAAGCAGATCAGCGCAGACCTTACAATGACAGCAAAAGCGCCTCTGATAAAAAAAAAAAAAGCAACCAAGAGGCTCGCAATGAGCGCCAAAGGATCTCAGACCACCAAAAAATGTAATGTCTGTGGCAAACAGCATTACCTGCCTTACAATTTATTGCCCCGTTATTTTTGACAGGCAAGTCGCTAGTAAGTATATAATTTACTTTATTTTTAACCACTATTATGCTCTCAGATTTCCATTGTTATGCTATATGGCTCTTTTTTGCTAACATAGTAAACTGTAATAGTTTATTGTGAGTATTAGTAACACCTGGTACCAATGTGCCTAGAAGGTATATTTCTATTTCTGGATTGAGATCTACGTCTAAAATCTCTTTGACTAGCTGCATCTTTCATCTCCAGAGTTTATGAACTTTTGGGCAAGACCAATATATATGAATAAATGTTTCTGTTTCTAGGCATCCCCTGAAGCAGAATAGGCTTATAGATAAAAAATATTTTTGTAATGTTTTCTTTCCATGTTATATTGATCTCAGGAATCAGAGATAATACATATCATGGAACTCGCATGGACTAGAACAGTTGCTTTATTGCTTTTTATTGATTTCTACATTTCTGTATGGCAAATTGGACTTCTAAACACTAACTGATGGCAGTTTAAACTCCATGTTCTACTGACGTCATGATGACTATTTTTATTTGTATTATATTTACTCTTGGCTCTGTCTAAAATGTAACTTACAGGCTTGCTTAATTGATCCTGATCAAGCCTTGAAATGCTACTTACGTGTTCATAGTTTGCGTGTTGGGGCTGTGAGCAGGTAACTGCAGGCTTGAGTCAATTGAATACATCTATATATGTAACAAATTTGGAATCTGCAGCCAAAAGTTCAGTTTGAAGGTAATTACGGGCTTCCAACTGAATAGGGGCCAAAGTGCTTATGAAGAGGGAGATCAAATTTGTCTCTTAGAGTTTCACAGGTTAGTGTTGCTTCGTTCCAGATCCAGGTATGTATTTTAGTACGTTCATTTGTTTTCCACCAGGTAAAGCCCCTTTTAATCCTGAGAGGAATTGGGGTGAGGAATGATGGGGGTTAAGGGAGAAAGAGTAGATTTCAATTGATCTGCTGCCCAATGCCACTGTTGTTTGTGAATTTGGCTAGTAACTAATATTGGAGGGCAAAGGGATAACAGAGTTTGGGGGCCAAATAATTTTCCATTTATACCCAAATTGACAAATTTGAATTTGTGTCAGTACATGGTAGATTTAGCTATTCACAGTGTTTTGTTTCACCAAATAAATTTCTAGAATGTCTAGAAATTATCTATCTTTTTAGATTTAATAACGATGGGTAATGTGTGGAAGAGGTATAACAAGCCGGGGAGAATGATCAATTTTACAGAATTAATACATCCTGTCCATGGAATCTGGAATCTTGATATTTTCTGTAAATTCTCTCTCAATTCTTTATAAATAGAGGGATAATTAGCTTGATAAAGATCCTTCTAATGAGGAGTAATATTGACTCCTAAATACCTAATGCTTGTTTTAAGCCAAGAAAAAAGTTATAAATAATTTGAAGAAGTTTAACTACTTGTGGTGGAAGAGTTATATTTAAAGCCTAAGTTTTGACAACATTTATTTTTAAGCCTAAAATGTTAAAGATTGATAGGGTGTGCATAAGAAGAAGATTAGAAGTAAGAGGTTTGGTATGGGAATATAGTAGGTCATATGCAAAAAGGCAGCATTTAGGATGTTGTGGACCTAGTTGTACTCTGTATATGTTAGAGTGAGTCCTGATAGCCTGAGCTAAAGGCTCAATTGCTAAGGCAAAAAGAAGGGGTGAGAGGACAACCTTGTCTCGTTCCTATTTCTATTTATTAGTTGTTCCCTGGCCTGGGAGTTTCAGGGTAGCTTTTGGAGATCGGTAATATGTTTGTATCATATTTGGAAATTTACTTTTTACCCCAAATTTTTCTTAAGGCTTTGAATAGGTAAGGCCATTTCAGGGAGTCAAATGCCTTTTTTATGGCTAAAGCTAAAAGACAAGTTGGAGTTCTTTTGTTTATGAATAAGGTCAGAAATATGAATAATCTTCCTGATCTTCATGTTTTAGTTTGCGAAGGAACAAAGCTATTCTGTCAGCCATAATCTTTGCTAAAATGTTGATATCTCCGCTTGGCAGTGATATCGGCCTGTCATTTTTAACTTCTAAAGTGTCTCTACATATTTAAATCAGTTTTTTCTGCTTTGAGAGCTTCATTTAGAAATATATGAAAACACACACTGGTACATTGTTAAATATTCCATTGCAGATGCAGCAAACATAAAAATGCTCTCAATGTTCCTTTATTTGGATCAAGGACAATAATCCCACCCAGGAGAGAGATGAGAGATATTTTCAATCTATTTAGACAACATGGCACCTATATAACTCATCATAAGTATTCAGACTGCCAGAAAGATTCTAAATGACTCAACCTATCCCAGGCCCCTTATTCAAATTGTGCTTTTATGATTCCATTGTTTGACTATACATATAAAAAGAGACCTATAAGCCTATTACAGTGTGTGTTTGGTCAGGATATTAGATTGCAGAGAGTGTTGTTTGTTTATCCACAATAAATTCTAAAGGCTGGATATTGTTACTTCGAAGAAGTTAAAGGGACTGCTCACAGCTCTAGTTATATAGGTTTAGCTGTTACCAATCTCATGTAAAAATCTATTTCTTTAGCTTTGCTTCCTACAGTTCTCTGTTCCTGACTAGGGTCAAAGACAATCTAACATGGGAGCAATAGTAAAATGTTAAGGTAAGCATAGAAAGGTTACTCTTACTATAATTGTAACCATGAACAATGAACATCATGGCTGAGATATTGACAGGGTACTCTTTATACAAGAAAAACAGAGGGGAGAAAGGAGTGTGGCGTCACATTTACATGAAGATTAAAAACTCAGTCAATTGAGTAGCTCTAGAAATAGACAACACCAAAGTCAGAAGTGCTCAATCTGAGAATGAACAAGGCCTACATAGATTTGTTCTGTAGGCCTGGTTACCTACTCTTTTAGCTGACTTGTGCCCCTCACATGGAGAAATATCCTGTTGTATATCCTGAAGTTCTAGAAGTATTATGTAGTTCTAGAAATAGACCATAGTTTGTTAATATGGCTAAGGTGGGATTTTCATTATCACATTCTTTGATCTTACAAACATGGACTTGAATTCCCAGTTAATTGAACATTCAAGAAAGAAATGTAGTGGGATTTTTTTTACAGGGAGCGTATCTCTGGTGATAAGTCAATCAGTCAATATATATGACAGTAATTCTTGATGTCTTATATACATATAGAGAGTTATAAAGAGTTGTGTTTTCACCAAAGGTTCATATTTATCTCACAAGATATAAACAGACTCTAATTTATATTATATTCTATAAAGTCTTGGTCATAAATTGACAACAGAGTAGGTACTTTGACATATATGATTCATGTAATTATACAGAACATTCTATTTGTCTCTAAGTAGAGATAACCAAGACATAGTGATGTATAACCCCTTTGTATCAGATGTAACTTGGTGACAGCTCCAGAATGATTATGCTGTATATCAGTATATCATTGTATATCATTCAACATGTAAGCATAGACTGAGGTTCACCATACTAAAAAAAGGTTTTACAAGAGCTATATTTACTAAAATTAAAAAATATTTAGCCACTTTATTTGACAAGCCTGGAAAATGATAAACAGAGAGAGTATTGTAGAAGTATAGCTATAATGAAATGGAGGAACAAATTGGCCTATTAAAGCTAAGCAGGATATAATTAAGTACATTATCTAATATACCAGGGCCCAAGCAGAAGAGAAATTAGACCATTCAGCAGAATAAGCCAAATGGCACAGTTACACGGAAGACAGAAAAAGGCTGATGTGTGATAGAGTAGCTAAAGTACTATTTATGCTCATTATTTCCAGTGGAAAAGATTATGAATTGTAAATAGACACATGCCTTATGTTTTACGGGGAAAGAGGTTCTATCTGACCAATCAATTAAAAGTAGATAAGTAAATGGAGTCAGATGTAGTACATACATTTGTTTAGTCAAAGTATTCAAATATTCACTACTGTCCATGTTCAGGATACTTCTAGATAGAAGAGCAAATAAGATACCACTGTAGACAAATGGTAGCAAAAAAGAATCATACAAAATGCACATGTTGTCAGCATTTTTAAACAAAAATTATGTTCACAATTTTAATGTAAATTTCCTGCATTTTGAGAAATAAAGAAAAAAAACAATAAAAAACTGATAAAACTAAAGCTAAAACAAATGTAAGCAAAAATAACCCAAAGTGTAAAATCTTTAATACTAAATTCTTATTAAGGTTTGCTTGAGGGGAGTTAAAGCATCTTCTTCATGATCAATTACCTAAATCATCTTCAATATGGAAAACTAATCAATAGTTAATAAATTCCCCCTCACACTCACTTTTCATACAAGTGCCGTATTTTCTAACATTTGATGTGTAATTTATAATATGCACCTATGAAAAAACAGTTAATGTATATTTAAAATAGGTCATATTTATTTAATTTTGAACTTTTACATAAAATTTTGCTTTAGCGTGCTTGTCAGACAGGGGATTAACTTTTTTTTACATTCTGTTAAAGATCTGTGTTTCATGTACTACTTCTGCTGATAGCAGCCAAGACTGAAGTCTCAAAGAATAACCCAAACCAAAAAGTGTCTTCAAGCAAATGCTAATCCATAAAATAACCTTTTGAGTCTAAAAAGATGAAACATATTGAGTCTGGACACACATTTCAATAGGTTCGGACAATAATAAAGATAATAAAAATGTACATTTTATATTACTAATAGTTTAAGATATACTTGTGAAGAGAAAATGAAAAAGTAATACTTCCCTGTTACAGTAAAATAATTAAAATATTTATTACTTATAAATGCACTAAAAGTTACTTTATGTTGACAGATTTAAACAATTTTGTAATATCAGTCCATTAATAGAAGCTATGAAATAAGATATAAAGAGTATATGAAAAGGAATAAAAATATTAAATAGGTACCTACGGACTAGTTAATATGACATCAATATTGTGGATATTAATGGAAAACCTACATAAGAGATCTAATTTCAAATTCACTTGCTTGCTTAATTTGAGGAAATCTTGTCAAACATAATGAATATTTTTGCTGGCTGACTATAATAATTGGACAGGATGCAGCAATAGCTACAGTTTATTTATATATATATATATATATATATATATATATATATATATATATATATATATATATAATATTTGAATACCTTTAGACACTATTAAACAGTCATTTTCTGACTGGATGTGGAGCAAATTAATTTGATATCAGGAAATGCAAAATAATGCACTTGGGACACACAAACACAAATACATGATATATAATTAAATATATCACATTGATAGCAAAAACAGATGATGCAAGCAATGTGATACATTGTATATAGATGCATTACCATCAGAATGAGAGTGTTGGTCACATAAATAAAAAAGAAATGGTGTATTGATAAGGGCTAAGGGGTCATAGATAATATCAAATGTGTATGTGGTTAATTTTTTGGCTTAAAGTGACAGAACAGAGGTTTTGAATGTAACATAATTTTAAAATATTTAAATATTAAAACAATTAATTATTCTACAGAACATTTACAATGAACATTTTAAGCTGGGAGTCAGTCTTTATAATCCACCCACAAACATAGACTGAAATCTTTTGTTAATGAGTGATAGTCACCATTAATTACTGGTTAGATCCTGAGGGGGCATTGTCTTGAGTAAAGGTGCCTGCAGGAAAAAAAAAGACTAGGCCTGCTCAGACCTAGGTGATCAAGACAATGGAGGAGTCAGTTTGTGTCCCGAGTTATCAGAATATAATGGAGGTGTCAGTGTTTGAGTGTATTATATAGATGTCCTTATGTTACCTGGGATACCAGAGAATGATGGATGGGCCAGTCTTTGTCCTGGAATATGAAAATACGATGGATGACTCCTAGAACTACTGGCCTCTAAGGCTATTAGAATATGTTGGCACCCCCTCTATTAACCTTTCCTGTGATATATGGGAGTGTGTAAAATATAATTTCATCAGATATCCAATTCTTTCTGGAAGTCCACATAACAAAGGCCAGTTCAATGTAAATAATTTGCATGCTGTGGGTGCAAAGCCAAGCTCCTTCCTTTACCACTGTTCTGTTATAGAGGACCCTACATGAACAATGCCCCAAAATGTTTCAGCCAAGAGTCAATTGACTGTCCACAAATCTTAGCACCCCAGGCAACCTACGTAGTCCCCCACAACCAAAAAGCAATTGTAAAATATTACCTCTTGGCTTGGACTTGTGGTCCATCCACAATGCAGAGCAGTTAATTCAAGTTAGAGCAGAATATGGTAGGTCTGCTGGGAAGATATAACCTCACATAGGGTGCTATGTCAGCTCTGTCCAATACTGTCAGCACCGTCTGGTTTCAGTGCTGTGAGAACACTCCCTCTGATCTTTGCCCCTTGCCCATGGAAACTATACCCCCCTCTGCTCACCTACTATGACGTAACGTAGTAATAAGGATGCTTATCTCTAGCTATTTCTGTGTCTGTGCTCCTCCTCTGTGCTCATATAATATTAACACAGTTTTATTTCAGCTGGTTTGCAAAAATTCAAATTTTCCAGTTAATGAGTAGTGATCACGTTATATATATTACAAGTTTAGTGGTTAGACTTTAATCTAAACAATGTCAGAAACAAATCTTCTTACAAGTGTTTCTACATTGGAAAACCGTACCAGGAAAAGACTGCGAAATGAACTTTGGCCGTAACAGATGGGCACAGCGAGAAATAATTAATATTTATACACAGCAAAACACATACACTTATAGGATGTGATTGTATTTATTTGTTTATTGTAAAGATACTTGGTTATTTTACTATTGTAACAAACATGGTACACTTTTATAATCAAATATCAGTTTAAAAAATGGTTCAGTATTAGTATTGACACATTAATATTAAAGTAAACAGACTTATGTTAGTTGTAATATAGGTGTGTAGAGATATCCTGGTTTTGCTTGTATAACATTGAATGCTGACTTTATTATAGCAGTCTAATCATGCAACAGTATTATGGGGTTAACCCTTAAAGTGTAACAGTGGAGGCTCCAAATATGGTATAATTTAAAATTACTTTATCATTTGAATGTAATACAAAAAATTATATTCCTCCATTAAGCTAACACAGAAATTGGCCTTTCTGATCTATAAACCATTTTGATAATGAACATTGCCATTAACTACTGAAAAGTGCCTGAGGCATTGGGACCATTGTCTTAATATCGAGAATTCCTAGTTGCTTTTTGAGCAGTTTACTGCACTGTAGACAGTGGAACCAATGCCTCAAAATGTTGAACCTTAATGTTAGTTTATTGTAGGAAAATGCATATGAAATAACGACTTTTTATTGCCCCTATATTTGGAATCTGAACTGTGTCAATTAAAAAGCACACATAACACACTTTTATTTTATAGGCATATAAAGAGTATGTTTTACATTTAAAAGTTTCCTTTTTTCTAAAAAATGTTGTTAAACTTGTTAAAATTCCTTGAAACTAGCAGTAAACGCTGTGCAGAGAGTACTAAAAGGACAACTGCTATCAGGTTTTCTTTTCAAAGACTAAACAAATGTAAAAAGCAAAATTAACAAATGAATAAAATAAAATTTACTTTTTATCTTTTATATCCAATTACTGTTTTGCAGCAGAGTTCCACTTTCTTCTTTCTGCTGATTCTATATGCTGCTATCTCAGGAGGATGTGTCTTTGTAAACTAACAAGCTTTCTGTTAGTCCTGTTAAAAGCACTGCATGTTGTAGCTACCTACAGCCCCATTAAATTTGGGCTACGTGGTAAATTGTAGCTCATAATGTAGCTTGACTTAAGGCTATTAAATTAGTCTCCTAAAGCAACCCGCAGACGACTTGTGGGTTAAGATGCAGCAAGGGATGAGCAACGTTGAACTTTGCAGCCGTAAATCCTTTGATCTGTCAAGCCCGTAACCACTACAATTCCAATCATGCTATTAAACTGCAACAAATTACTCGCGAGCAAGCCCGTAACACGCAAATGGAGCCCAAAGCCCAACAAGTGCTGGAGAGGACCCCGAAAGTGGGGTAAGGTCCAATACATAGCACTTGTAAAGCTTATAAAACACACTACTGTACTAATATTAAAAGGGAAAGTGATGTTAGGTCTTCAAATGAATAGTACAACCCTTCTCAAGCCCACAAATCAGCCCCCCCAAAACAAATATTTTCTGTATAATACTTGTGTTATATCGATCCCAGCAATCAATGTGTTAATACATATACTGTAACTTGCATGTAATAGAATATCATATTTACTAATTTATTAATATTGCATTATTCTGGAATGTGGGTCCGATCGCAATTTGTAATTGTAGCCCGTAGGGCTTTGAAATCTAACCTCCCCTTTTTCAGTGACGTAATGAGAATCTCTTTTACCATTGGCCCTGTCTAAACCCCTAACTACGGGTTTGACTAATTGATCCTGTGCAGGGCCGCTCGTAACTCGCAGCATGTTCTAATTTAATAGCACCATAAATCAGCAACTCTTCAAGCTCGCAGCCATTGCGGGTCTCACGTTGCAAACACGAGCTTCAAATTTAATGTGGCTGCATGTTTCCTAAATATAACCTTCTGGTGCATTCAAAGTCTCTTCCTAGTGTAAACAAAATATCTAAATTGAATTGCATGGATCACAATCACCCTCTTAAAACACTGCAGATCTTGGGTATAACATTGTCCGCTGGTGGATGTGTGGGAGAGTTCCACTGATCTCACCCATCTCTGGCTGCTTCCGCAGTGGCATTGTTTGGGCACACCATCTAAAGTGCGCCCATCAAATGCGCCCCGACGTAAGCGCGCTGCCAATAAGGGCTCAGGACTAAAGCTCAACAAACTCCAGATCTCCTGAGTGATAACACAATAAATCTCAGGACCCCCCATGTCCTTTCCGCACCCCTGTTATGTATTCCATTTCTCCTCTCTCACTTCCAGGTTCCCTCTCATCTCTTCCATGCTCCTTTGCTGTGACCTCTCTCTCCCTCCTGTCTGTCTCACAGTTACACTCTCCTCTTCGATTCTCTCTCACAGTCTCTTTCTCTCTCCATGTTACAGTCTCTCACCTCCCTCTCTCCTCTCCCACAGTCTCCCTTCCTGACTCTCTCTATCACAGTTGCTCTCTTCTATCTCTATCTCTCAGCCTCCCTCTCTCACTCTTTCTCTTCCTCTCGTACAGTCTCTTCCCCCTAGTTTACCCCTATCTCTCTCTGCTCCTCTCCCTCCAGTACAGTCTCTCCCCTCTCTCCTAGCTCTCCCCTCTCTTTCCAGAATCCGGGCTAGGCAGCTTCTCTGAGTCGGGCTGTGAGTGAGAGACCCGGTGGGGAGAGGAGCCGGAGCCTGGAGCTGCAGCACCACAGGACAAACTGAGATACCCACTAACTGAGATACCCACTAACTGAGATACCCACTCACACTCAGATACCCACTAACTGAGATACCCAACTCGCACTCAGATACCCACTCATTAACTGGGTATCTCAGTTAGTGGGTATCTCAGTGTGAGTGGGTATCTCAGTGGGAATCTCCATGGGTATCTCAGTGCGTCCTGCAGTGCTGGTCACAGAGATCAACCAGGTCAGGTCCAAGGAGCCCACTCGGGCTGCAGATCTGAGTCAGCAGGAGCTCCTGGGAGCTGAGGAGGCAGCTGGGCAAGGACAGGGACCGCATCCAGGTGGAGAGGGAAAACATGGCAGAAGACCTGGCAGTGCTCAAGCAGGGGTTGAGGGATGGGTGTAGTGGCAGAGAGGCTCATCATATAGGAGGAGCGTGGGTCATCATACATGGGTCAGAGTGGGAGGCAGGGATGCAGTGTGGAACATAATACATGGGGCATCATGCAGGGAGGCAGAGTAGGTCATCATACATGGGGCAGTATAGGATGTAATACAGTGAATAAGGTAATATACAGGAGCTAACAAAAAGATGAGGACAGGGGGTGTGGTGGGTGAACACGTGTACCTTTATATGAAGTAAAACAAGATTTAGCACTATATGTATACTATCTTTTAATGACTGGTACCCTGTCTTAGTTATTAGCATAGGCTTGTGGTGCTGATTACTGGTGTAGTGTACTACTGCAATCTCCTACCCAGCTTCCCAACTAATCTCCCCCTCACTCATCTCTCTCTCACTGTTCAGTTTCTCCACTTCTCTCTCTCTCCATATTTCCATACTAATACACTGCACCATGAACTTGAGTCAGACTGCCATTTATATATCCTGCCATCCATCTATCCATGCATCCATCCTGCCATCCATCAATCCTGTCATCCATCCAGCCATCTATCCTGGCATCCATCCATCCTGGCATGCATCCTCCATTTATCTATTCATCCTTCTGCCGTTCGCGCTTTTGTCGGTGCGCATTTGTCTGGTACACCCTCGCATTTGTCGCATGCTCGCTTTAGTCCTGCATGCTTTAATCGCCTTGCAGTTTTGTCGCCCGCTTTTGATGGCACGCTTTTGCCGTGCAGTCATTTTGGGACACCCATTGTTTGTTATGGTATAAATGGGTTATAAAAGCTGTATTCCAGTTATCCTACCAAGTACTTCGGGCTTAGTATTTATTAACTGGTTATTTCCAATTAGAACAGTGTTTGTCAACTTGGTCCTTACCGCCCCCACTAGTGCAAGATTCAAGCTTTCTTGGAGAGTGGCGGGGTAATCACTAGGTGGCGTTTCTCCACACTCTGGAGACCCGTACCATCACGCTTGGCTGGTTGGAGAGCTGGTGAGAGAGCCTAGGGACAGCAGTCAGGACTGGATCTTTATCTAGTAAGTACAGGGCGATACATAGCTAGGGTCATAGAATTTATGTATCCAGAAATAAGTTACTGCGGCACTGGTAAGCAGTAAGGTATTAAATATTTGGAGGTGCTCCTCAGTTTTTTTTAATAAAGAAAGCTCTCACTATAAAGGTAAATATACCACTCTAGTCGGTACTTACTAAGATACAAGCTTTCTATTTAGAAAACGAACACTGTCATATTTATAAGTTTACAAAAATGCAACTAGTAAAATGTTAAATCAAACATTCATGTCTACAAAGCTCCTACACAGCTCCTCTTCAGGATGTAAGGGTTAGTTTTGACGTAGACAGTCTATTGATGGCACAATATAAATATTGTTAATCCTTATGCTCTAAACCCTTCTATATCCTAGATAATTGGTATTTAAAGTAATATAGTAATGCAGGCATTAAAGCATATGCAATAAAAGGTAAATAGAAGGCAAAAGTACATTTCAGCTTTGAACTTGGCCTTATGTCAAGGAGTTCAGAATTCCAATGTCACAAAAGCTATATAATGCCATTTGAAGATTTTATGAGCAGTTAAATGTGTTGTTAATAGCACATATGCACTACCTTCCCATGTGCATAAATGTCCTGTGGGTCTTAAGTTGAAACAGCAAATGTTATATTCAAATATTCAAGGCTGACTTTTGAGCAATTCAGACTGTTATGAACAGCAGCTGTTTGTGAACCTTCATTACTCAACAGCCCCTAAATATTGAGGCCATTTTCAACATATACATTTATTAAATTACACTATTATTTACTCTGGATCCCTTAAATATGTATGCTCCAGCTCAGAGGAGAAGCTACTGCCACTGCAAGGCACTGGGGCCCTGCTCTGGGGGTGGGGGAAAGCTAACTCCCCCCCCCCCTCGCAGCCCCCTGTGTCAGCCATAGCCCCCTGCGTCAGCCACAGCCCCCCGCTGGGGGAGGGCCCAGTGTTTTTTGCACCAGGGTCCACCTTGCCCTAGCTCCATCACTGCTCCAGCTGGCCTGTCAGATATGACTATCACTTCCAGAGACCTCCATCTAGCCTTCCTTCTGGGATTATATACTGATAAATCTCAGTTATGTGGGATCTCAAATCTCCTTCTCAGAACATGGCACAGGTCCTCAGAGTGTACAGTCTTGCAGGGGGCATTCTCCACACAGATCTTTTTTTGGCCCTATCAAGCTTCAATCATAGTACTTCAATAGAACATTTTCATTTTCATACCTCCCAACATTCCCTCCCCAGGTGCATAGGAAATGTGTGGGATGGGGGCAAATTCCCAATTATAGGCACCTCCTGTGCTTTAACTGCCAGATTAACAGTTCTCACGTGACTAAAGTGATCTTGTGAGACCCGACTTCCAAAGGCACAAGAGATGACAAGTCAAAGGCACAAGAGGTGAGGAGGATAAGGATAGGGAGGTGAGAGGGATACGAATAGGGAGGTGAGAAGAATAGGTAGGAGGATATATATATATATATATATATATATATATATATATATAAATATAAATATATATATAAACTGTATCAAGCCCCCCCCCCCCACAGATTTTTTTTTCTTTCTACTGTTGTTTTCTCTCAGTCTATGAAAAAGGTAGGAGCTTGGAGTGTCAGTTCTGCAGTATATCTTCGAGGAGGAATGTGCACATATAAAGTAAGTGTATCTCTAAAACTTAATTTACACATACAATATTGTGCTGACACTACTTTAAAGTGAATGCATTAAAAAATAAATGTATAGGTTCCTCTTGATTTTGAACTGTTGGAAAGTATACAATTTGGTGTAACCATTCAATCAGGCGCAGCCTTAAATTATCTTAAATATGTGCCTACAGTTGCTTTACCAATAATGTTTCATCCAGGAGCCACTGTTCCTTCAGGGGAAAATAAAAAAATTAATTACTAATGTAATGTTTTGTTAAGTAGCTGTTGATAAACTGCTTATTTTTAAATTAGTTGATTGTTTAATTGAGCTACTTTAATTGAGTCCAGAATGATATGTGCAGATTTCTTCTTTTCAGCTTTCTGAATTAATACTAGCTAAAAGAGGTCCAGTGGTTAGGATTTGTTGCTTTCACTGCTGCAACCTGTGGTTGATTCCAGTCAGGGAACGAAGCGGTCACACCACCCTGAAGCCAAGCAGGGTTGGGTCTGGCCACTTTAATGCTGTGGCCCACTGAATAAGGAACCGGTAACCCATTCCAGTATCTCTGCCATGAAAGTCAAGTGCATCAGTGGTCAAAATTCAAATATGTTTTTGATTGATGTGCTATTATTTAATGCTTTTTGTTCAGATTAAAATATTTTATAAAATCAAGAAATAAAATCTACAATTTAAAAAAAAAAAAGATTACATTAAAATTCTGAAAAATACTATTAAGTTAAAAGGTTCCATTGATCCTGAATTGCAATACACTTTAGTATAGAATACACAATACAACTTCCTAATAGAAGGACATTTTATAAAATGGTGAAAGACCATTCAGTAACACTCCTTAGACTTTAGTTTTTCAAATAAAAATTCAAAATCAATCGGGACCCCCGCGGCAGTTAAACAGTTAAGCCCTGCCACGGGGAGTTCTCCAAGTACCCCCCGGCACCTAAAATTAACCACCCTATGCTGGGGGTCCACATCGGGACCCCCACAGTATCCCCATATTACCCCTTGCAGCGGCGGTCCCGATCGGGACCCCAGCTGCATTTAAAAATTCTAATTTCCCACCTCGCGGGTCCTTAAAAGAAAAAATTAACCCCTGCCGCGGGGGTACGTCAAGCACCCTCCCCGGCACCTCAAATAACCCCATCACTCATGGGGGTCTATCTAGACCATCCTGAGCCTCTAATTAGACCTATCAGTCCCATAAGGGTCTGTACAGACCCTTATGAGAAAATACTTAACCCCTATATTAACACTATAAGTGCCATGAGGGTCGTCCAGGACCCTCATAACACAAAGTCTAAACACTACACTATTAACCCCCCTCTACCCTATCAACCCCCCTTCTACCCCACTAACTCCCCTATACACTATTAACCCCCCTCTACACTATCAACCCCCCGTTCTACCGCATTAACCCCCCCACTACACTATATTTGGGCTCCATTTGCGTGTTACAGGCTAGCGCAAGGGGGACTTCGTACCATGTTAATAGCAAAATGGGAATGTAGCGGGTACGGGCTTGACAGATCAAAGGGTTGCGTGCTGCGATGATCCACGTTCCAAAAAACTTAGCCATTTTTCGGCTGTCCTATGTTCTAACATGCAGGTCGGTTTACAAGCCTACTGTTATAGCCATCAGACCTATTTTTTTCACTACGAGCTACTTTTTGCAACCTAGCACCAATTTAATGAGGCTATACTGTATGTCTGAACACCTCTATGTCTTCATGCATTTGACTACTTTAATCTTATGTTTCTATGTCAATAATGATTTGTTAATTAGTAAATAATGTTATGGACAAGTAGTTACACTTTCCATGTTAAATATGATGTTGACATCAACATAATTTAACATCAAGCCTAACATTAGTGCAAACAACACCAAAAATATGCAATAAGTGTGACATCATACTCAAATATTCATGTGAACAGTACAGGCCATAACAATGACACAGGTGCGGTTGTTAAGATGTCAACTGATTTAATGTGACCAAAGTGTGTTTGTGCACCATTATATATGTTGTTAGCACAAATTTCTACATTATGCATGAACAGTAATACTTATTGTAGAGGTAATGCTACTAAATCATTACATCATAAGTTCTTTATCACCATCCGCTGAAAAGGTTTTTAACAAATCACTTGTTATTTTCATAATGTATTAATTAACAAATATATCATTTAACATGTTTATTATATTTATACATATTCTCACATGCACAACAGCAAGGGTGGAGAATTTAACAGGACAGGTGTACAGAAAATCCCTGTTGATTGGGACAATTTTCCTTGGGCTTCTTCTGACGCTCCCCAGCCTCCTTCAGCTTTTGATGGTCTTCCTCAATAACTACATTCACATAAATGTGATCTACCTGATCAGCATTTGGCCCTATATCCCCATGTTCCTGTGCCTCTATAACTCTGTCCCGTACCTGCTACCCAACAAAATCCTGTGCATGGCCTGTGCTATATAGTCATTTGCCTGTTGAATTACAGACCCCCATTCACCCACAATCAGTGCCAACCACTACTCTGTTTAAAGCCTCAGGCTGTCCATTATGACAGTTCTCACACCCCGATGTATAACACACAATGGTATTGTGTACATGACATATCTTTCCATGAATGTGACATACATGATTTCTCAAAGTAATCTGATGTGCTCTGGAACCATGCTGTTGGTGACTATTGTTTGGGATGTGGTTAGCCCTTTAATAGGCATTAAAGGTACTGGAGTCTGTGTTACCATTGGTAGTTGATATGTGTTACGTTGATGTGTATTATCGACAATAGTTTATGTTCACAGATGTATGGAGACTCAAACAACATACTTTGCAAATTTGTGTTTAGAATGCAACATATGTGTCTTGTGAATGAGTAATATCATATGTATTACAATATTGTCTCTAACTGCCTTTAAAAGCACTCAGCAAGCCTTTTTGTGCCCTTATGGGTGGTATTCAATACACATAAGTACACTTAGTAACTTGCGCGAAGACCGTGACTGTTATCGGAATAGGCTTTGAGTAAAATTCCTGTTCCCCTTCTGGATCTCTACCATGTCGTGGTGAAGGGGCTTGTGTACTTCAATGAAGCTGTGAGCTATACCATGTAGGGCCACCCAAGATGGGAAGGTCATAGGAGAGAGGTCAGACAAATGTTAGTCCACTGGGGAAGGAGCTGGCAACCCACTCTAGTATCTGCCTAGATAACCTTATAGATAAGTACGACCAGAGAAATTATGATGGATGTGCCTGGCGTGCAGAGGTTCATAGGGTCACGGAGAGGCAGATACAACTGACAGCTGAACAAAGTGCTCCAATAAAGGAAGTTGATATTTATCTCTTAAGGTTTCATAAAATAAAATTGATTCATTAGCGTACCAGGCATAAAGTCTAGTAAGTTTGGCTTCTTTTCACCAAAGTATACCCTTATCAATTAATCCTAACAGGAACTGAGGATGGGGACTGGAGTCAATGGTGAGAGAGTTAGAGATAGATGATGATGATGGGTCCAATGTCTTTATGTAATGTCTTAAACCCAAGCCCAACTTGTAGTTGAGTAGTAGTAGAGTAGTATGGTAATGTTGAAGGAAATTTAAATGGAAAATTACATATCAATTCTATCTCCCATTTTTAATAATCCTTCATTACCAAGGGGTAGTGATGTCGCGAACATAAAAGTTTCGGTTTGCGAACTGCGAACGCGAACTGCCGCAATAGTTTGCGAACCGGCGAACCGCCATAGACTTCAATGGGCAGGCGGATTTTAAAACCCACAGGGACTCTTTCTGGCCACAATAGTGATGGAAAAGTTGTTTTAAGGGGACTAACCCCTGGACTGTGGCATGCCGGAGGGGGATCCATGTCAAAACTCCCACGGAAAATTACATAGTTGATGCAGAGTCTGGTTTTAATCCATAAAGGGCATAAATAACCTAACATCCCCCTCCATCATCATCCTCCCCTGTATCTCTTTACCCCCTCCCTCATCATCCTCCCCTGTGTCTCTTTCCCCCCTTCCTCATCACCCTCCCCTGTGTCTCATCCCCCTCCCTAATCATCCTCCCACCTCCCTCATCATCCTCCCCTGTATCTCTTTACCCCCTCCCTCATCATCCTCCCCTGTGTCTCTTCCCCCCTCCATCATCATCCTCCCCTGTGTCTCTTTCCCCCCTCCCTCATCATCCTCCGCTGTGTCTCTTTTCCCCCTCCCTCATCATCCTTCCCCCTCCCTCATCATCCATTAAAAAATAAATGTATAGGTTCCTCTTCGGCCATTTGAACTGTTGGAAAGTATACAATTTGGTGTAACCATTCAATCAGGCGCAGCCTTAAATTATCTTAAATATGTGCCTACAGTTGCTTTACCAATAATGTTTCATCCAGGAGCCACTGTTCCTTCAGGGGAAAATAAAATAATGAATTACTAATGTAATGTTTTGTTAAGTAGCTGTTGATAAACTGCTTATTTTTAAATTAGTTGATTGTTTAATTGAGCTACTTTAATTGAGTCCAGAATGATATGTGCAGATTTCTTCTTTTCAGCTTTCTGAATTAATACTAGCTAAAAGAGGTCCAGTGGTTAGGATTTGTTGCTTTCACTGCTGCAACCTGGGGTTGATTCCAGTCAGGGAACGAAGCGGTCACACCACCATGAAGCCAAGCAGGGTTGGGTCTGGCCATTTTAATGCTGTGGCCCACTGAATAAGGAACCGGTAACCCATTCCAGTATCTCTGCCATGAAAGTCAAGTGCATCAGTGGTCAAAATTCGAACATGTTTTGGATTGATGTGCTATTATTTAATGCTTTTTGTTCAGATTAAAATATTTTATAAAGTCAAGAAATAAAATCAACAATTTAACAATTTAATAAAAAAACAGATTACATTAAAATGCTGAAAAATACTATTAAGTTAAAAGGTTCCATTGATCCTGAATTGCAATACACTTTAGTATAGAATACACAATACAACTTCCTAATAGAAGGACATTTTATAAAATGGTGAAAGACCATTCATTAACACTCCTTAGACTTTAGTTTTTCAAATAAAAATTCAAAATCAATCGGGACCCCCGCGGCAGTTAAACAGTTAAGCCCTGCCACGGGGAGTTCTCCAAGTACCCCCCGGCACCTAAAATTAACCACCCTATGCTGGGGGTCCACATCGGGACCCCCGCAGTATCCCCATATTACCCCTTGCAGCGGCGGTCCCGATCGGGACCCCAGCTGCATTTAAAAATTCAAATTTCCCACCTCGCGGGTCCTTAAAATAAAAAATTAACCCCTGCCGCGGGGGTACGTCAAGCACCCTCCCCGGCACCTCAAATAACCCCATCACTCATGGGGGTCTATCTAGACCATCCTGAGCCTCTAATTAGACCTATCAGTCCCATAAGGGTCTGTACAGACCCTTATGAGAAAATACTTAACCCCTATATTAACACTATAAGTGCCATGAGGGTCGTCCAGGACCCTCATAACACAAAGTCTAAACACTACACTATTAACCCCCCTCTACCCTATCAACCCCCCTTCTACCCCACTAACTCCCCTATACACTATTAACCCCCCTCTACACTATCGACCCCCCTTTCTACCGCATTAACCCCCCCACTACACTATATTTGGGCTCCATTTGCGTGTTACAGGCTAGCGCAAGGGGGACTTCGTACCATGTTAATAGCAAAATGGGAATGTAGCGGGTACGGGCTTGACAGATCAAAGGGTTGCGTGCTGCGATGATCCACGTTCCAAAAAACTTAGCCATGTTTCGGCTGTCCTATGTTCTAACATGCAGGTTTACAAGCCTACTGTTATAGCCATCAGACCTATTTTTTTCACTACGAGCTACTTTTTGCAACCTAGCACCAATTTAATGAGGCTATACTGTATGTCTGAACACCTCTATGTCTTCATGCATTTGACTACTTTAATCTTATGTTTCTATGTCAATAATGATTTGTTAATTAGTAAATAATGTTATGGACAAGTAGTTACACTTTCCATGTTAAATATGATGTTGACATCAACATAATTTAACATCAAGCCTAACATTAGTGCAAACAACACCAAAAATATGCAATAAGTGTGACATCATACTCAAATATTCATGTGAACAGTACAGGCCATAACAATGACACAGGTGCGGTTGTTAAGATGTCAACTGATTTAATGTGACCAAAGTGTGTTTGTGCACCATTATATATGTTGTTAGCACAAATTTCTACATTATGCATGAACAGTAATACTTATTGTAGAGGTAATGCTACTAAATCATTACATCATAAGTTCTGTATCACCATCCGCTGAAAAGGTTTTTAACAAATCACTTGTTATTTTCATAATGTATTAATTAACAAATATATCATTTAACATGTTTATTATATTTATACATATTCTCACATGCACAACAGCAAGGGTGGAGAATTTAACAGGACAGGTGTACAGAAAATCCCTGTTGATTGGGACAATTTTCCTTGGGCTTCTTCTGACGCTCCCCAGCCTCCTTCAGCTTTTGATGGTCTTCCTCAATAACTACATTCACATAAATGTGATCTACCTGATCAGCATTTGGCCCTATATCCCCATGTTCCTGTGCCTCTATAACTCTGTCCCGTACCTGCTACCCAACAAAATCCTGTGCATGGCCTGTGCTATATAGTCATTTGCCTGTTGAATTACAGACCCCCATTCACCCACAATCAGTGCCAACCACTACTCTGTTTAAAGCCTCAGGCTGTCCATTATGACAGTTCTCACACCCCGATGTATAACACACAATGGTATTGTGTACATGACATATCTTTCCATGAATGTGACATACATGATTTCTCAAAGTAATCTGATGTGCTCTGGAACCATGCTGTTGGTGACTATTGTTTGGGATGTGGTTAGCCCTTTAATAGGCATTAAAGGTACTGGAGTCTGTGTTACCATTGGTAGTTGATATGTGTTACGTTGATGTGTATTATCGACAATAGTTTATGTTCACAGATGTATGGAGACTCAAACAACATACTTTGCAAATTTGTGTTTAGAATGCAACATATGTGTCTTGTGAATGAGTAATATCATATGTATTACAATATTGTCTCTAACTGCCTTTAAAAGCACTCAGCAAGCCTTTTTGTGCCCTTATGGGTGGTATTCAATACACATAAGTACACTTAGTAACTTGCGCGAAGACCGTGACTGTTATCGGAATAGGCTTTGAGTAAAATTCCTGTTCCCCTTCTGGATCTCTACCATGTCGTGGTGAAGGGGCTTGTGTACTTCAATGAAGCTGTGAGCTATACCATGTAGGGCCACCCAAGATGGGAAGGTCATAGGAGAGAGGTCAGACAAATGTTAGTCCACTGGGGAAGGAGCTGGCAACCCACTCTAGTATCTGCCTAGATAACCTTATAGATAAGTACGACCAGAGAAATTATGATGGATGTGACTGGCGTGCAGAGGTTCATAGGGTCACGGAGAGGCAGATACAACTGACAGCTGAACAAAGTGCTCCAATAAAGGAAGTTGATATTTATCTCTTAAGGTTTCATAAAATAAAATTGATTCATTAGCGTACCAGGCATAAAGTCTAGTAAGTTTGGCTTCTTTTCACCAAAGTATACCCTTATCAATTAATCCTAACAGGAACTGAGGATGGGGACTGGAGTCAATGGTGAGAGAGTTAGAGATAGATGATGATGATGGGTCCAATGTCTTTATGTAATGTCTTAAACCCAAGCCCAACTTGTAGTTGAGTAGTAGTAGAGTAGTATGGTAATGTTGAAGGAAATTTAAATGGAAAATTACATATCAATTCTATCTCCCATTTTTAATAATCCTTCATTACCAAGGGGTAGTGATGTCGCGAACATAAAAGTTTCGGTTTGCGAACTGCGAACGCGAACTGCCGCAATAGTTTGCGAACCGGCGAACCGCCATAGACTTCAATGGGCAGGCGGATTTTAAAACCCACAGGGACTCTTTCTGGCCACAATAGTGATGGAAAAGTTGTTTTAAGGGGACTAACCCCTGGACTGTGGCATGCCGGAGGGGGATCCATGTCAAAACTCCCACGGAAAATTACATAGTTGATGCAGAGTCTGGTTTTAATCCATAAAGGGCATAAATAACCTAACATCCCCCTCCATCATCATCCTCCCCTGTATCTCTTTACCCCCTCCCTCATCATCCTCCCCTGTGTCTCTTTCCCCCCTTCCTCATCACCCTCCCCTGTGTCTCATCCCCCTCCCTAATCATCCTCCCACCTCCCTCATCATCCTCCCCTGTATCTCTTTACCCCCTCCCTCATCATCCTCCCCTGTGTCTCTTCCCCCCTCCATCATCATCCTCCCCTGTGTCTCTTTCCCCCCTCCCTCATCATCCTCCGCTGTGTCTCTTTTCCCCCTCCCTCATCATCCTTCCCTGTGTCTCTTCCCCCCCTTCCTCATCACCCTCCCCTGTATCTCTTTACCCCCTCCCTCATCATCCTCCCCTGTGTCTGTTTCCCCCCTCCCTTATCATCCTCCCCTGTGTCTCTTCCCCCTCCCTCATCATCCTCCCCCCTCCCTTGATGATAAGGGGGGGAAGAGACACAGGGATAAGTGTGAGGGGTGTTAGGGTAAGGGGTGTTAGGGATAAGGGTGATGGGTGTTATGGTAAGGGATGTTAGGGTTATGTGTTAGGGTAAGGGCTGTTAGGGATAAGTGTAAGGGGGTATTAGGGTTAGGTGTTAGGGTGAGGGGTGTTAGGGATAAGTGTGGGGGGTGTTAGGGTGAGGGATGTTAGGATTAGGTGTTAGGGATAAGTGTGAGCGGTGTTAGGGTTAGGGTAAGGGGTGTTAGGGATAAGTGTGATTGGTGTTAGGGTTAGGTGTTAGGGTGAGGGGTGTTAGGGATAAGTGTGGGGGTGTTAGGGTGAGGGCTGTTAGGGATAAGTGTAAGGGGGTATTAGGGTTAGGTGTTAGGGTGAGCGGTGTTAGGGATAAGTGTGAGGGGTGTTAGTGTAAGGGGTGTTAGGGATAAGTGTGAGGGGTGTTAGGGTTAGGTGTTAGGGTGAGGGGTGTTAGGGATAAGTGTGGGGGGTGTTAGTGTAAGGGGTGTTAGGGATAAGTGTGAGGGGTGTTAGGGTGAGGGATGTTAGGGTTTGGTGTTAGGGATAAGTGTGAGGGGTGTTAGGGTTAGGGGTGTTAGGGATAAGTGTGAGGGGTGTTAGGGTTAGGTGTTAGGGTGAGGGGTGTTAGGGATAAGTGTGATGGGTGTTAGGGTAAGGGATGTTAGGGTTAGGTGTTAGGGTGAGGGGTGTTAGGGATAAGTGTGGGGGTGTTAGGGTGAGGGATGTTAGGGTTAGGTGTTAGGGATAAGTGTGAGGGGTGTTAGGGTTAGGGTGAGGGGTGTTAGGGATAAGTGTGAGGGGTGTTAGGGTGAGGGGTGTTAGGGATAAGTGTGATGGGTGTTAGGGTAAGGGATGTTAGGGTTAGGTGTTAGGGTGAGGGGTGTTAGGGATAAGTGTGGGGGGTGTCAGGGTGAGGGATGTTAGGGTTAGGTGTTAGGGATAAGTGTGAGGGGTGTTAGGGTTAGGGTAAGGGGTGTTAGGGATAAATGTGAGGGGTGTTAGAGTAAGGGGTGTTAGGGATAAGTTTGAGGGGTGTTAGGGTTAGGTGTTAGGGTGAGGGGTGTTAGGGATAAGTGTGATGGGTGTTAGAGCAAGGGATGTTAGGGTTAGGTGTTAGGGTGAGGGGTGTTAGGGATAAGTGTGATGGGTGTTAGGGTAAGGGATGTTAGGGTTAGGTGTTAGGGTAAGGGGTGTTAGGGATAAGTGTGAGGGGGTATTAGGGTTAGGTGTTAGGGTGAGGGATGTTAAGGATAAGTGTAAGGGGTGTTAGGGTGAGGCATGTTAGGAATAAGTATGAGGGGTGTTAGGTCTTAGGGATAAGTGTGAGGGGTGTTAGGGTTAGGTGTTAGTTTGATGGGTGTTATGGATAAGTGTGAGGGGTGTTAGGGTTGGGTGCTAAGGTGAGGGGAGGATGATAAGGGGAGGGGAGAGACACAGGGGTGTCCTTGCAGCAGAGATCAAAAGAGTCATTCATGACTGTATTGCACACTGTGTACAGGAGCCTAGCTATGGTTTTCCCTATTGATGCAGTATCACCTACACTCAGCCTCCTCTCAGTAAGACTGCAAGTTAGTTATGATTCCAAAATGGCTGCTGTCCATGAGGTAGAAGGCTCTGGAAGGGAGTGTATGCTGCTGATTGGCTGGAATGTGTCTGCTGACTGTGACATGCAGGGTCAAAGTTTGCTCAATGATAAAGTATAGGGGCGGATCGAACATCGCATATGTTCGCAGTTCGCCGCGAACGCGAACATGCTATGTTCTACCAAGGGGCCTATATAACATTGGATTTCAAAATTGGAGGAAAGATGAACTTTGAGTAATTGTCAATTACTTGATGAAGATGATAATATAAGAGACTTTTAAAGTTTAAAGATAATGTTTAATATGAGGGGAAGCAATATATTCAAATTTCTGCAAATTAAAATCTGTGGGGAGCATCTGGGTATAGAGTTTACAGATAAATAATGTGAACATTTTTGTAAACTCATTTAAAGTTATATATTGGTAGTATTTTACTCCAGTTGCATTAACACATATTCATTTTGCAAGCTCACTATGCTAATGAGGAGGTGGGTCTACAGGTACATATTTACATAAGTGGTGGAGCTCTCCAGTAGTAAAACAATGTTGGCAACAATTTTTTTGTTTGTTTCATTTACATTCTTTATTTCTCTCAGATATGTCTCCTCTATTTATTTTTTTTGCAATCTCCCCTCCATTTAAAACATACTCCACTTAATTTCAATACAAAATAAATATAAACAACCATAAGCAAGATAAAACAAACTTTGACATACAACATTGCGATATTTCATCTAAAAAAAATTGTCTCAACAAAAAATAGATCTGTCGTTTCAACTTATTGAACGAGTTGAGAGTTGCCCGTTCAATTTGAGTCCTGGTGTAAATTAGAGAGCTAT
Organism: Discoglossus pictus; assembly: GCA_027410445.1. Lineage (NCBI taxonomy): Eukaryota > Metazoa > Chordata > Amphibia > Anura > Alytidae > Discoglossus > Discoglossus pictus. The sequence goes on from CM050164.1 coordinate 170,528,502, forward strand.
TTACCACAACTCCTTTAAATTATATTCCTCCACTTCTTTTTGTCTTATTTATATGAACTCTTTAATAACATTATGTGCTCTTATATAGGATTAGGATTGATATCCTGCTCCAATGTAGATTAGTGTTCTACTCATTTTATCTTAGTGTTTTATAATTCAATAATTACACTATTTTCTACTGTGTATAGAAGAGTGAAATGTGGTTTTATTACCAAATAAGTGCCCTTATAAAAGTCATTGTGCTTCTAACCTCTACGTGAAAATATTGCTGATTTCTTTACTAAGGAACGTCTTAATTTCATATAGCTTCCAAATGTATTTATATTTTAGATCCCCTTCTCCATTTCTATAAAGCTCAATATGATCTTTATCATATCATTTATTTTAATAATTTCTCATATCAAATAGAGTTCTATAGAAATAGGGGAGTGGGAAAACATATATATATATATATATATATATATATATATATATATATATATATATTGTATTTCTTATCAGCCATTTTCATAAGATTTAATCACATATATAGTTGTCAGCAGTGCGGGTTGCCAAACGTTGTTGCTAACAAAGCCGCTCCTTGCGCTTGTGATGAGCGCCATATGGCCCCCTACGACGCGAAGCATAACATCTATTCAACATCTTTTATTAAAAATAAATTCCTATTATAAATTAAACTCTTCCAAAACAAATATTTTACATCTTAATCTTGATATTAAAACTAAAATATCACTTAAAGAAAGTTTCAACTTTGACTGGGACACTAACGGCTTTAATCATCTAGGGATGGGTTTCTCCCCAAACTTAAGAGAAACACCTTTGAGGAATTTTGAGAAGCTGTATAGCAGCATAAATGTTTCTCTTAATAATTGGAAGAAACTAAATTTATCATGGATGGAACGTATTGCAGCTGTAAAAAATGGTAACTTTGCCCAAGATATCCTATATGCTTAGTTGCATTTTATCCTATACCCCTAGATATACTTTTAAAAAAAATCTTCAAAAGGCTGTAGACAGTTTTATTCAAAAGGGGAAAAGGGGGCGAATACATAAAGAGGTTCTTCAGATCAACTATACTAGAGGCGGCTTATCCTCCCCAAATTTATTTGCAATACTTGTAAAACACCTATTTAGCCTTATAGGCTAAGAACAATGTATTACATACACATTAATAGAAAACGCATTAGCTCCTTCAATTAATTTGAATTCTCTTCCATGGGTAAAGCCAATGGATAACAAAACCATGTCTCTTTTACCTGCAGTTATACAAAATCTACTGAAAATTTGGCATAAATGCAATGAGAAATACAATCTATTACCCTTTCCATCTGTGATTGTCCCCCTAAGACAGATAGAACTTAAACTCACTTCTGGGCTTCAAAATTCCTGGAGTAAATGTGGACTAACTTGTCTTATGGATCTATATGATAAAGACTCTTTTATATGTTTTGGAAATGTATTAGAAGATAATAGAACTAAGTCCCAATGGCTGAACTATCTTACTCTCCAAGACACCATACACAATTTAGATTTCAACTTGGGGAAGCTTTGGGATTTTACCCAATTTGAAAAGATGTATTTGATTGATACCAACTTTTCCATATCTAAATGTTTGAGACACTCAGTTGGTTTAAGGTGTTCTCATTAACCAAAAAAGTAATTAAATCCGTCCACCTACAGGAAACTTACATTAAAGTACATCAAAGATGGTACTTAGTAACTGCCTTCTTTGAAAAATGTTCACAATGGATTTCCCTTAGCCTGTGCTGGAGGGGTTGCAAAAATTAAGATACCCAACTACATATATGGTGGTCCTGTAAATATGTAAACATGCTTTGGGAAGTGTGCCTATTTAACATTTCTAAAATTATTAATCAAGAGCTGAAATTGCTACCAGAAAATGTTTTATTTCATATATTTCCATCATATATATTTATAACAGAGGCAGCTATAATAATAAATATACTTTTAGTGGCCAAGTGGCTACTAGCAAAGCCCATGGAAAAGTCTAAATATTCCATCCTGGTCGGAGATAGCAGAAATAGTAGCCAGAAATAGGTTTATTGAAACAGATTCACTACATCATCTCTGTGCTCCAGACATTGGGAACATAGCCAAGTATTGGCGGTTATAGGACCAATATAGAGAGCATCAATGTATAATCTAAGTCCTGGAGATAGGAAGGAGGAGGTTTGGGTGGGAGGGAGAATGGAGGGAGAGCAGCTTTTTTGTTTGTTTTTTTGTTTTTCTTACTTCTTTTTTCTTTTTTTTCTTTGCTACAGGTGTATTATTAAGATTCCCTGAAATCTAGCCATATACGATCTGTTTAAGCAGAATGTAACAAGGAACCAGTATGAATTGCTAGATAAGAAAAAATCTGTATAGCTATGTGATTTATTTTCCTGCTAATAGGAAGAACAAAGATGTAAAGTGCTACATTACAATCAATTTTTTTTTACAATGTACATACTGTATAACACCTCTAAAGGTGTTATGGATTGTCATTTTTTCTAATATAATATGAATGTGTATGTCTTTTTTTTATATATTTATTTAAAAAGAAAACTTTTTGGAAATAAAAATAAATAAACCTGAACCAATAAAATAAAAAAAAAACAATGGCCTCTTTATGAGAAAATAAGTGTAATCTTACTATTACATCTCTAGGAGTATTTTTTGTGAGATTCCCAGGGATCAGTAATCTACAGTATATACTCTATCGATCCTGTCATCCCCCTGAGTCTCTGGTTTAATTAGTGATGTAAAACATGTTAATAAATATTTACTCAGTTCTCTAGTTGATACACTTTCTGGGATGCCTCTAATTCTTAAATTATTTTGTCTAGAATAATCTTCATGTTGGGTTTATTTAGGTTTAAGAGCTTTTAGTTCCTCCTCCATTATTTTCTCATTTGTTGTTAAGGAGAGGTGTTCTTTTTTTAAAGACTCATGTTTGATTTATATATCTTCTATTCTGTTACTAAGAGTTTTAATAGTGCTTGAGTTGTCAGAAATCTCTTTTTTCTTGCTCGAGTTAATATTTCTTCATTTTCTACTGCTATATTTGAGGTTTCTAATAAGTTTCTCTCTCTCTGATCTGAACTCACTAAAGATGAGTCTATCTGTGTAGGAGTACTAGGTTGAGATATATTTTTATTTTCTTTCTCCTTAGGGGAAAAAAATACTATCGGCGTACTTGTATTTATCTTTTTTCCTTCCTTTTACTCATCACTATATTTTGATCTTCATTCTTCATATTGAGTTTGGTCTTTAAATATACCTTATTTAATACTAATAGTATCTCTAAAATGAATTTGCTTTATAAGTCGTAAATACCGTAAGTAGTTAGTTAAAAGTCATTTTCCCCTCTTTATACCTAGAGCAGTTTACCCCACCAATATACATCCCAAAATTTAACATATACATAGAAACATCTCAAAAATTAGATTCTCAAATCAATACTCCTTAAGCGACAGTCCTTTTAGAGCATAGTTACAGTACATAGTTACATAGTGATTGAGGTTGAATAAAGACTTCCAGTCCATCAAGTTCAACCTTTTAAGATCTCCTCTGATCTGCAATAGCTGTTAACTAGTTGTTAATTAATTGATCCAGAGGAAGGAAAGCAGAAAAAACCCAAAGTTAAACTTAACCAATCGTCTCAAAGAAAAAAAAAATACTTCCTGACCCCAGATACTGGCGATCGGATTCCTCCCTGGATCAATACTGCCTCTCTAATTATCCAGGATAACCCTGAATGCCCTTTTTAATTAGAAATAAATCCAATCCCCTTTTAAAGTTATCTATCCAATCCACTGTCACCACCTGTCATTCCACAGATTAACCACCCTTACTGTGAAGAACCCTTTTCTTTATTTAAGGTGGAATCTCTTTACTTCTAACCTCAAAGCATGTCCTCTTGTCAGTTAAAATCCTCTTGGCACAAAAAGCTCACTTGACAAATCTTTATACTGACCCTGGATGTCTTTATACAGGGTAATCATATCCCCCGTTAGAGCTTGGTTAGTCTATCGTCATAACTTAGCCCCTCCACTCCCCTTATTAGTTTTGTTGCCCTTCTCTGTACCTTTCCCAGCTCTAAAATGTCCTTTTTATGAAGTGGTGCCCAAAAGTGTACTCCATATTCCAAATGAGGGAATACTAGTGATTTGTAGTGGCAGAATTATATCTGCTTCCCTTGCTTCTATACCCAGAATTAGTATTCATGTAAGAGTCAATTTGCTTTAGTTGATCTTTCACTTAACTTTTATAGGACTTTTGTTAGCTCAGTTGTCTTTTGTAAAATATTTGCGGTTTTCTTTCTCCATTAATTGGACATCTCTTCAGCTGCATACAAAAGTTGTAATTTAGTTGTACCATAAGCCATATTTTCATCTCTTAACTCTCAAGGGTGCTCATTTTCACTATTCAAGGGTTAAATTGTTTCTTTTCTTTTAAATCAGGACAAATTCAGCAGATTTGGCCTTAATTTTATTAAGACTCTCAAGCCTCTTAGTAGACACATTTTTTAAAGGTAGATTTTATAATAATGTTGATTTCAAATTGTCTTCTAGTTATAGAAGTTATGTTCTTCAGTTGGTCCAAGGTATTTTATTCAACCTCCAGATTAGTCTCATTACCCAAGTTAATTATGAACCATTTTTTTGAAGAGTAGTACTTTTAATAGGAGGACCCATTCAAGGGTATCCCACCAATATTATTGGTTCTTTAAATACAGTTTTGGAATTATCTCAGGCTTATCAGATAGGGAATCACGTTTTCTCATTGTCCCATTATTCTCAGAGCCAGTTCTTATATTAAACTAGCGACTTGCCGTTCAAAAAATGACGGTCAATACAATTTTAAAGCTGGGAATGCTGTTTGACACAATGTGATTCTCTGACACTCTTAACCTATTTGTTATGTAGAAAGAAGTACAACAGTTCTAATAACTTTTTTTTTTTTAACAGTCAACTTGTATTTTAACAACTGGTAAACAATATTGTTTTACCTATATTAAACTTTTTAATTGTCATGTATGCAGAAATAATGTAACAATGGATGAAGTTTTTATGAATAAATAGTTGTAAACGATTACATAATGCTTTGCAACATGCAACTTATATTTGACACATTAGTTTTTAACAATACTAACATTTTTAAATCTGAGGTATGGATGAGTAACATAACATTAGGTCAACTTTATATCAATGAGTATATTAAACCATTAAATAATGGTTTGTAACATGCAACTTTAATTTAAGGTACTGTTAAACCGCATAGGTATTGAATCTAAAGGAAGGCAAACAGCAAAAAAAAACAAACATTAAAACTTAGCCAATTGTATCAAAGAAGGGAAACAATGAATTCCTTCATGACCCCATTAACTGGTGATTGGATTACTCCCTGGATGAATGCTCTGTATTTAATTATACATTTAATTTTTACAACAAATGATCATCCTTCTACTAACATGAACCCTTAATTACATACAATAAAGCAACTTTTGTGACCTTTGAAAAAACAATTTTAACATTACAAACATTAAGTAAATGTATTAAAATTGAAACAGTAAAAGGGATAAAATGCAACGCAACTCTTTTGTGGGGCCAATCCTGGTAAAAAGCCACTTTCAATACATTTCAATATTTTTTGTTTTTGCATGTCCCAGTGGTTCCCTTAAAAAGAGCATACTTTTAATTTTATCTATGGGATATAACCACTGTTTATTGTTGCTGGGTTTCTCTCCATTTTTTTGTAAAATTGTACATAGAGTTTCATGTGAAATAGTGGTCCTCTAAAAAGAGCTCAAGTGACATTGTGGAAATGAAACCACTATTTTCTATGTTTACAAAACCTTATAGTACAAAATGTTTTTTTGTAAACATGCTTCCATTGTGTAATGCTTCCATCTGAATTTGTGCCAAAAATACCCACAAACTTAAAAGTTTGTCCTTGGGATTTATTTATGGTTATGGCAAATGCGATGATAACTGGAAATTGTCTCCTTTGAAGGAAAAAAGGCAAACTACTCTCACTTGGATCTAAATCAATTCTTGGTATTAAAAACTCATTCACCTTTATGGGTACCAGTCATAATTTTTGCATGTTTGAAATGATCTTTTAAATTGTGCGCAATTAATCTGGTCCCATTACAAAGTCCTGTTTTTTATTCATATTTCTCAATAGCATGACAATTGCCCCTTTTTTTAAATTGCAAAACATGTGGTGGCATTCCAGAAGGTGTTAAAGAATTAATAAATTCTATACTAAAGTTAGACTCACTGGGCCTCATTCTATTATCGGCCGTAAATCGGCCGTAAGGCTGCGATTCCTTGCGGGGGTTCAGTTTACTCGCGATTCTATTATACGGCCCCGCAAGGATCTCCTTTTACGGCCGGCCGCATATCTTGGAACCGGCCGTAATCTGTGAAATATAAAAAGTCAAAAATAAATTCAAGCCTGCACTGTACAGCTCTGTAAATGCTAGGGATCATATTGGGGGACATGAGGATTAAAAGGAACCCACTCTCAAGCTTGCACATCTGCCCAAACCCGAGTTCAAATTAACTGTTTATTTGCCTGCTGCGGCGTGGGCGTGTCTGAGGTGCTCCAAGCACTCTGGACTTTTTACATGTATATTTTACGGATATTAAAAATGAAATATTTTACGGGTTTGAGTACAGGATAATTATGTGCTATTTTTTCTAACACCTAAAATCCCTTTATAGTCTTCTCAAAGTGCAGGATGGCTTTATTTGAGCTATTTTATGTGCTTAATTGGTGCTAGCGAGACCTTTTTCCTGCAAGTAACTGCGGCTCGTTTTTAGCCTTGCAGAGAGGTTTCCCGGAGCAATTGAATTGCAAATCTCTTGCGGCCGTTTTAGATCAAAGGCTTTCCTCCGGCGCGAGCGGCCGCAAGAGATAGCAAGGCACCGGCCGCAAGCCTGCCGGAGCATCCGGCCGTAAGGGAATAGAATAGCCGAATAGCTTGCGGCCGGTCCTTGCGGCCCCGCAGCGGCTGCGGCCGATAATAGAATGAGGCCCACTGTCTTTATCATCAGCCAGAACTGAATCTGCACTGTAAAAAATGTTTTGGGTGCATTGATGAATTTCGTTATTTAGATTTAAGGCATCTATATTTTTGGATGTTAATTTCACTTTGTGTCAGAGTAATCGTTATTAAGAGTGTTTAGAAAGATTGCTGATATGAGTGATTCCTTGCAAACCATTTGTGATGGAATTTCAATGGTATCATTGGGTAAATCATGTATTTGTGGATGTTTTTCTTCTCCAATTTGAATGAACCAATCATTGACTTAGTTTTGGCCTTCAGATCTCATATTTAATTCTAATTTGAGGTGTGTAAATATTTTCCACAGTTTACTTGTCTTGATACATGTTTCAATGATGCCAGTCCTATTTTCATTAGGCTCAACAGGTAATGTTTGCCTAAAATCTCCTCCTAACAACATCACTTTTCCACCAAATGGCAAATTATTATCCATCACTTCTTTTAATAATCTATCAATACATTGCAAGGCATGACATGACATCATTGTTGCCTCATCTATGATAATTAACTTACTTTTTTTTTTTTTTACTTGTAAAGAATTCAGCCGAATATCTATTTTTTAAATGGGAACTGGCAGTTTAAATCCACTATGCACAGTTCTGCCACCTTCTAACAACAGTGCATCAATTCCAGTTGTTGCAAATGGCATTGCTATTTGACTCTGTGCTTGAATGTAACTCATCAATTGTACAGATACGTTTTTCCTGATCCACCAGGGCCATCTAGATAGAAATAACAGTCTTTGACCATTTCATCATCTGTAGCATTTGTGATGGCATTACATGCTTGCAATTGTAAATTATTTAAAGTTGCCAGTTTTTCTTGTGTTTTTTGTTGTTAAAGCTCAGTGTCATAATCATCAAAGTTGATGTCATCTATAAGTCCTGGATCAGGCAAATTAAAACTTGCACAATTTAATCCATGAGCAAGAAAGATGTCTGGAATTTCTTTTAACGCTTTGAGTGCAATGGCTAATTGTAACATTTCAAGAAGTCTTCACACATATTTCATTTAAATGTTTCCCACAAAGCAAATGCAACAGGTACATTGTAAAAGATGCAAATGAACGCAAATTGTTTTCTCATTTGCTTTGGCATTTGACATTGGCATTTGGTGCTGCTTCTTACAGACACCTCTCCCATTCTGTATCATCTGCTATGATGTTTTGATGTCTTGCAGCTAAAAGGAAAGTATCATAAACTATGTCATTCACTGTGAGTAAATGTTCATAACTTTGTGCACCGGGAATATGTTAAAGAAGTAATCTTAAACTGAAATTAAGTTTATGTTATAATTTTATGAGCATCTCTTTTTCGTTGTAACCATTGGCCATTTATAAATACATAGTGATATGGAATCTCCATGTCTAAAAATTGTCTGGCCTCAGTGTCCTGGCAGTTTAATTGAAACCAATCAGTAAGTGTTGTTTCTTGATGTTCACTTTGTGCTAAGGCAGTTTTTTCATTGCCTGCAGTAAAGCAAACCAACTGACTGTGTGGCAAATGGATAGCTAATTGATACACAGCATGTGACTGATCATGCATCTCAAATTTCAGAAGACGCCACATTGCTTCTGGAGCACTGACATAGCGAGCATCTAAATAACATGAAAGTTTGTCAATGTAAAATTGGATTTTCCTTTTCGTTTTGCACAACATTTGCTGCATCATATCCTTTGTATATATATTTATACACATATTTGATGGATTTAATAGAAGTGCAAGCTTCCACATTTATGTGCACATTGTAGATTGTATGGAACTACATATCTATTATCGACCTTTTGGCCACAGATAATAGCTGTTTGTCCTTCTCTTCATTTATACAAAGGGTATCCATCACAATTAGCATACGTTTGCATTTAAAATTGTTTGGGAACTCTTTTGTACATTTTTTATTTTCCATACATGGTGAATTTGGATTGATATCTCCACATGGCCCATGAATCATTCTGTGTGTTACAATCTTATAAAGTTTTTAATATTTTTCTGGATCTGGCAGTTCAGCAGTAATTACTGAATCCACTCTCTCTGCAGTATTCAATTTATCTTTTTCCTGCAGGATTAAAAGTATGTGTGCATGTGGCAGGCCTCTTTTTTTAAATGCAATGCTATAAACAAAAGTCACACATTTTACAAATAACTATACTTTAGTTATATCATGTATTAATGAATTGAGTTTTTTTTTAATACTCTTGCCACTAAATCTGGTCAGTCAGAAGTATTTTGTCCAAGATTCAAATTTTCCTTGATCTCTGGCCATTGTGGATTACATGTGAATGTAATGAATAAATCTGGTTTTCCAAATTTTGTGACAACAGCCATGGCATCATTTTATCTTTCTCGCATATTGCAAGGATATCCTTGGAAAGTGGATGGCAAAATGATTGCTCTTCCAGCTCTGTTGGTAGATAATTCAGCGACATAATCCATCAATCCACAATATTGTTCTATGTGAAGCTGGTTTTGTTGAAATTTTATAAAATTTAGATTATTTGCTTCGACTTGTAGATAGGAATCAATAATCCATTGTTGTTTAAGTTTGCCCCAACATAAAATAAGATTAAAATGATACCGAATAGCAGTGTGTGCCTCTTTTTATTCCAGCATAGAAATATTGCTTCTAACACAAACTTTACTATTGGGATAACTTTGCAATTGTGATTTTAGTTCCCCTCCTGGCTCACCATTTGGAAATAAAATGGGATATGTCATTAGATCCAAATTACAACTTAATATATTTATGTTTATAAAAGGTTGTTCTTCATTGCGTGGATATATTCTAATATCCTGCTGAAAAGGTGGTTCACCATCCTCATTTTTAAAGATCATGGCAACCTCATTGGTAAATTATACAGTGTTTGATCAGTATTGCAATCTCTTTTTAAAACCATATTTACTCTTGGCATTGGCAACTGATGTATTTGAGCATTTTGCCGTTGTTCTTTTTCAACCTGTGCTAATTGTTTGTATGCTTGACTATATGGGTTTTTGGCCATAATTTTATCCAGCTGTTCAAAGACAATGCATAAACACTGTTTATTTTCTGGAAGTGTCAAACATTGTTCAACAGCTTCCATTGTATCTAAGACATGTAACTGTGCAAATTTCCTTTGCTCTCCTTCTTGTGGGTGTAAATGTGAAGTGCAGTGGTAAATTTGTCCTTGAACTCTAAAACAATATGGACCATGTCCTGGGACATTTTCTGCTAAGGTAGCACCTATAGAAGCAAATGAAATTGCACTGTTACAAGACCTGATTTTTTATTTTTTTTCAATGTGGTATAATTTGGAAATGTTGGATCGCTCATGATACGTTGTGATCTGGAAATGTGTGTCTTTGTGGAAGCCTTACCTTGCCTTTCTGACAGCAACTTATGAAGTCTTCGTCAGTTGGTCTTTCATTGAGAAAATTATAGGCCCCACAAAACTTGACAAACAAGATTGAGTAATCCACAATAATGAGTGTCTACTGTTAGTGCTGTAATGAAAGGAGGATCCTGAGCTTCCTCAACATAGATATCACTACAACTTTCTATATCTACATTGGTGTCATGTGTATGAACATGGTGTCATGAGGCAATATTGGATCATTAGGCAATGTTTCACAAACATGTTTTTGTTTACTTTTTCTTTTCTTTGAAGCTCTAGCACACTCACTTTATGCTTTCTTACTCATTTTTCTTTTATTTAAAAGTCTCTGACAGTCTTCTTCTCTTAAGCGTTGGGAAGTCTCAGGGGACTGTGCATTTCGCCACCTTTGCTTCCCTTCCCTTGCCAGTTAATTAGGTAAACATATATGTATTATCTCAATATACCAATGTATAATTGTTCCCTGGTGCCTAACACCTGATTATTGTATTCATATAATTGTGAAAAATAACTGAACAAAAATAGCTTATGGGTGGGTAAATTACTCACAAAGAGCTATTAACATATGATGTCCCATATTGATGTCACATGAAATCTTCCCTCATATTGCAAAATTACTTTGCTAATCATTGGGAAGATATAAAAATATGTTTATATATAGCTCAAAAAAAGTTAAAATTTTAAAACCAATCTAGAGAAAAGAGCATCCTTAGTACTCTTTTTGGTTATCAAAAAGTTTTATAATTAGTTGTTGTAAAATAATAATTAATATTTATACGGGGAGTATCTAAAATGACTTGTGTAATGGTTATTAAATACTAAACTCCTTATTGCCATAGACTACTATATGTCATTAAAGCAGACTTGCAATTCAAAGTAGTCAAAGGATATACCATATATCACCAACAATTGTAATATTGTATAATGATATTCCCCCAATACAAAAATCCACATAACCAGAGTACTTTCGCTTCTGTAGAGATAGTCCCTATCTCTAGAGATAGCGCTCCTTGCCAGCAACTGCGGACCTCGCAAAATTTATGGACTTACGAGAAAAAAATACGAGACGCAGAAATTAGAAAAAAAAACATTACGACCTCGCAAAAATATGACCTTACAGCCCGAAATCCTGGCATATGAAAACATTAAAAACACAATAAATACACACAACAAATACATAAAAAGCTTACCTACAGCAAGGGGGGGTACCGAGGACCGCAAAAAGTGAAGTTACAGCTCAATTAAACTCAAAATAAAAGAGTTTAGACACTCGAAAATCCCCTAAGCGAGAGAAAAAATGGCAGACGAAACAAACGAAAATGAGGCTAAGGACGCAAAACAACTACACTTACTCGCAAAACGGAACGAACACTCCAGACCAGTTCACAAGGCACGTAACACACACTATGCGGCACGTACCACACTGCTATTACCCACCATTTTACATGAAACACACAACTATTAGCTGCAAAATGGCGCCCGGAACGCAAATTTAGCGCTGGAACGCAAATATCGCATGTGTATTGCATTCTAACGGTTTCAAGCACCTAAAAGTTTATAAATACTGCCCACTTTCCAGAAAATTCTACATTTCTCCTCAGGTGATGAACAGTGTGATTGTATAGTTCACTGCTGCCGTTACTTCAGAAGAGAATTACTTACCAATTTACAACTTCACAATCTGCAGATTCCTGAGAGGTAAGCTATAATATATTTAATTTATTAAGAAAGACCCCCCAAAAAAACATAAAAAAAAAAAAAAACATTTCAAACATTTACAACCAAGACGTCATTCATGGATAGTGACATTTAAAATACACACATATGTGTATAGGACCTACAAGAAGCTAATCTTAACTCAAACTAATCAAAGAAGTATATTCAAGTGACATTAATTCACAGGAACTAATGCCACAAAAAAAAAATTACACCCATACATATTTAACCTACAGCTTAATCTTTTCTATTTTTTTCACTATTCAAACAGACTTTGCATCAACAGAAGAATTTGCAGCGTGGACTTTGAAAGTGGATTACTTTTAAAGAACATAAAGAAAGAAGAAGAGGTAAGATACAAAACTACATTACATGCAGAAAAAGACCATGCTTTTCCAAAACCAAAACAATGAATATACAATTAACCATTTACCTTTCTCCTTCAAACAGACACTACAAGAAGACTGGTGGATTAACATTGGCAGTAGGGGACCCTCTGTCATTCATACATCAAAAAGACTTCAATCAAGGTATACTATATATAACAAGTAAAAAAAAAATAAAAAAATCCCATGTTTCCTGCCCGCCAATATCAGAAGTAAAAAAAAAATTTGAAGCCTCAATACAAATTACAGCAAAACCAAAACACACTTCAAGAAACATTGCTAACACATCTACAATTCACAAATAAACACACTTGCATAGAAAAAAAAATGTTAACACAACGCATTACTAAAAAAAAGTGGCGGACACAAAACAGGATAGTACAGCAAACATTAGCAACATAGAGAAACCAAACTGATTCTTCCTGTTTACTCTCCAACAACCTCTAACCCTCACAGCGAAACCAAATGAACCATCCCAAAAGTGGTGGACGCAAAACAGGATAGTACTGCAAATAGTTCCAACATATAGAAAATACAATTCACATTCATCTTTAGTCTACAACAACCTTTAACCCTCAGCCACAAGCCAAATACAGCATCCCAAAAGTGGTGGACACAAAACAGGATAGTCCAACAAACATTGCTAACATATACAAAATGGAACTAACATTAATGTTTAGTCTACAACAAACTGTAACTGTAACCCAGAAATAAAATCCAACAATTTTAAAGTGGCGCACAAAAAACAGCATAGCATACGAAATCATGTTAACAGATATACTCTAAAAAATAAAAAATAAACTGTTTTATGCCCAAAAAAACTACTACAGCAAAAGAATAAAAGGGACATTACACCAGTGGTCTACACAAAACACCATACTACTCAATTACAGCCAGCGCTGTACGCTTTCTCACACACTCTCAAATCAATAACATTTTACACACAACAAACAAACCAAAAATAAACCATGCTATTCATCAAAAATAAATTCTAATCAAATAACATTTCTCTTTTTCTTTTACAACAGACACTGCGTTAAGACTCTCACACGAAGATTTCCAACAGTGGATCCTGGGATATTCATATTGAAATCACACTTCCAACCAGGTACAGTACAACAAGTAAAAAAAGAGAAAACAAAATGAACATGTTTGCTGTGCAGCAATGTCAAGAGAAAAAATTAAATAAAACACACCAACAACAATAAGCCCCACAAATCACCATCTTTCAACAAATATTGGTGACACATTTCTCATTTATCTACTAATTAGCTTTTACCTACAACAAACTTTAACAGTAAACCCTAACTTCAATCTATCAAACAACATGTGCCCAAGATAAAACAGCAAGAAATAGTGAAAACACATCAAAAATTAAACTACAAATTCTCTGTTCAGGTCCCTAACGTACAACATTAAGCACGAAACCTAAACAGAAAATAGGATACTACAACAAATACTACTAACACCTACCACACCTAATTCTTTCCACACCCAAACCATATAAGCCTCTAACTAAAATATAAGGGTACTATTGCAACAATCACATACAGTAACAATTTCAAAGACCAATATATTACTACCATTTTTTATTCTCTACTATGCCTCTAAGGCAACCCTACAAACCCACAAGACAAAAAGCAGCAAACAACCAAAAAAATAATAAAAATAACACATACTCATTTAACACTATAAAGCTACTACATCTACAATGACCTATAATCACATACAAACAAAGTAAATTTAGAATCAGAACAGTGTTGCAACAAAAACATTACAGCAACAAAAAACACAAACAAGCACTTCCAAAACAATTTAACATCACAAACTAAACTAATGATACATTATTTTCATTTACAGATGAAGATGGCTGATAACGAGACCAAACAGGAAAAGATAAGACGTCAAGCTAGAGAATGACAACAAGGATGGGCAAACCAGCAGACGCCGGAGCAGAAGGAAATTCGATGAGAAAAAGAACGAAAAAGACGTGCAAGCAAAAGAACTGAAAAAATAAAAGCTACACCGAAAAAAGCTACTAAAAAACAAAAGCATTTAGAACCTGTTCCTGAACACTCACCTAACATTTCAAATGATGAATTACAAACTGAAACTAATATATGCCCTTTAAATTGTCCTTTACTTAAGTCTTTAGCAGTAGAGATTCATAATTGTGGTGACATGAATATTCTCAGTCAGTTTTGTAAGGCTTATCATTTTAAACAGGAAAGACCCAGAGATGGACAGTTCATTAGTTGCTGTCAAAAAGGCAAGGTCAAACTTCCAGAAAGACAACAATTCCCAACATATTTACAAAACATTATGACTGAACCTACTTTTCCAAACTACAAAAATGTCAAAACAAACATAAGATCATACAATAGTGCCATATACTTTGCATCTATGGGTGCAACATTAGCTGATAATGTACCAGGACATGGCCCTTACTGCTTTAAAGTCCAAGGCCAAATTTACCATCATACTTCCCATTTACATCCAGAGGAAGGAGAGCAAAGAACATTTGCTCAACTATATGTCCTAGATACAATGGATGCTGTTGATCAACGAATGCAGCTGCAAGAAAATAAAAAATGCTTAACAAGTGTTTTTATAGAGCTAGATCAAATTATGGCCAATAACCCCTACACTCAAGCTTATAAAAAATTGGCAGAAGTAGAAAAGGAACAACAACTTCATGCAGAAAGACATCAATTACCAATCCCAAAGGTCAATATGGTGCTTAATAGAGATAGACATACTGATAAACGCCGTTATAATCAGTGCTGTGGAGTCGGAGTTGGAGTGAAGGAGTTGGAGTCGGAGGAAATTTCAGGTACCCGGAGTCGGCAAATAAAACACTGACTCCGACTCCTACTAAATTTAGATTAGAATAAAAAAAAAAGAAAGTTTAAATATCCCAATTCACAAAAAGTTATAATTAATGACTTCTCTACTGTAAGAATAAAGACCCATGCATGCAGTGCCTCACCTAACCGCTAAACGAACACTTTAAGTGGCCGTGAAAAAGCATGCTTTTCATGTGCTTCACTTTATGCTACGCAACGCACAATTCGGAGCACCAATAAATTTATTTTCCCTTGTTGTTTACAACTTATTTTTAACGCTCAACAAGGTTTTCAATACCTCGTTGGTAGAAATCATTTGGTGTAAACTCGAAAAATGTATCCAACCAAGCTCAGAACAGCTTCTTGGATTCAACTCTAAGTGTTTATATTTGTTTTAAAACCTGCATGCCTGCTTGTTTGTATGAGGGAAGACATGTGTACATGTTTCTGAAAGAAACTGTCTATCCTAGGTTTTTAAGTGTGGTTCAGGAATGTATGAATGTTTATGTATAGTGCAGATTGAATATATGCTCTGAGTACTAAAATGTAGGCTCCTTTTGTGTGTTTGTGTGTACAGTCCATGTTTTTTTTATATTTTAGGGAAAAAAGCATCCTAAACAATGGCAAAAAGACTGCGAACAACAAACACGACAAAGTCTACTGTTTATGAGCACTTTGCATTATCAAGTGATGGAAAACATGTGCCAAAACATGTGCCAATGGATGACCCCAGAAAAATTCAAACAACACGTTATTGAAATGGTAGTAAAGAATTGTGTACCACTATCCTTCTTTTCACAGACAATCTTTTTAGGCCTAAATGGAGAAATGGCAAAAAAACTTGATGTTTCTCTGGAAAGAGAAAGTATAAGTAAATTTATAATTGAGGAGGTAAAATATAAAAAGGAAGAACTACAGAAGGTTCAGAAAGGACGTTTTGTCTTCCATAAAATGGATAAATGCACAAGTCACAGAATCAAATATTTCGCTATTAATGTTAGATTTGTGGATGAGAATAACAAAACAATAACACGGACCCTCGCATTAAAGGACACTCAGGCACATCACACCAGTGATTACCTTCAGAAGTTAGTGGAGGGTGTTCTAGAAGATTTTGAAATTAAAAAGGAACCAATTTTATGTGTTGTGACAGATAATGCTTCTAATATGTTGAGCACAATTGAGAAGATGAACGCAGATGAAGAAGGTAACAAACATGTTAGAGTTAGAGGAAGACAGCTCTGCAAGTATTGGAGAAAGCTTAGGAACTGAAGAGAATGCTGACATTTTTTTAGACAACTTTATTGAAGAAGCATTGAAGATTTCTACTATTCATCATATGCAATGTGCTGTTCATACATTGCAACTTGCCATAAGAGATGGATTAAAAGATCGCCATGCAGCTACACTAATTGGTAAATTACGGCAAGTAACTGTTGCAGCCAGGGCCCCGAAAATAGATGTAATTTTGAAAAGACGTTCAGGAAAAGGAGCCATCTTGGATCAAACAACTCGCTGGGGAAGCACTTATTTAATGGTGAAGTGTTTGCTTGAACTTAAAGACTTCATAGAAGAAATGGACAATGACAATCTTGCATTAACTGAAAGCCAGTGGACACAAACAAAAGAATTGGAGAACCTTCTTTCTCACCCCATCAATGTCACTAAGAGGTTGCAATGTGACGATCTAACCCTGGGCAAATTCCTCTTAGAATGGAAGAGCGTGTTTTTTGCCTGAACAAAAATGGTGGGTTAATAGCTGAGGGCATTGCATCTTCAATGATGAAAAGAGAGAGTCTTTTGCTGGAAAATGAGCTCTTGTTAGCGGCTATTTATGTCGACCCAATGAGCCGACTTTGTTGAACAGTGAACAGACTGCTACTGGGAAAAAGGCCCTCTGTAATGTAGCAGTTCGCATGAAAGGATTACGACCTGAAATACCTTTACAGGATGAAGTTCTTTTAAGCAATAGTGGTGACTCAGGATCATCTTCTTCAAACAAAGAATTAGACTTTGATTCCTTCTTGGACAAAATGGAAGTTTCTAAAGGAAAGCGACATCGCATAAGCGTTACAGAACCAATAAATGTCCAAATAAAAAAATTCCAACAGGAGTTTTATGAAGCACTAAAAGAAGTTGAAAAGTATGATCGCTCATCAAAACTTAGTATTGAAGAAGTCATCCTTGTTTATCCAGAGATAGTTAGTGATGTGGCCAGAATAGTTACTGCACTGCCACCCACCCAAGTCCGTGGTGAAAGATTATTTTCAGCCCTAAAAAAAATAAAGTCTGACTTAAGAGCCTCTATGAAAGAGGATCTGACAGAGGCAATTCTCTTCCTTAGAACTCTATATTGAATTGATTTGCACTTGCTAAGTCTATAACTTGATTTCAAGATTAATATAAACCATTTCTAGATTTTACAGGGTTTGATTTTGGTTTATATAGATAAGCTTTGTTTTTGTTCCCAAAACAACCAAATAGTGTGGTTTTTATCTTTGAAAAGGTAAAGTTCCTGTTCCTGATGTTTATGCCTGGTGCTACTATCCAGCCATTTGATTAACTAATACATTTTTTTATAAAACTTTGTTTTCATTGTATTTGTCTTTTGCTTGAACTGTTCAATACAGTAGACTGTTGGCTTCCCAGACAGTAGTTTCTGTGGTAATGACATGTATGTTGCCTTTCTTTCCTTCAAGAAATGTATAAAATACATTTGCATATTAATACAGAGGAGTCGGGGAGTCGGAGTCAGAAGTACACAAAACTGAGGAGTCGGATTCGGAGTTGGAGTCGGAACATCTAACTACCGACTCCACAGCCCTGGTTATAATTTGCCAACATCAAATGAGGTTGCAATAGTGTTTCAAAATGATGAAGGAGAACCACCATTTCAAAGAGACATTAGAATATATCCAAGAAATGAGGAGCAGCCATTCATTAATATCAGTATCTTAAGTCCAAATTTAGATCCAATGATATATCCCATTTTTTTCCCACACGGAGAAGCAGGCTGGCAACCAAAATTAACCCTTCCCAGTTACCCAAATTCTAAAGTACAAGTGCGAAATAATATTTCCATGCCTAAATTTAAAGTAGCTCAAATTGCTATTCAAAATACATTCAATCCAATTTTATGTGGTGGAAAACTAACACAACAATGGATTATTGATTCCTATTTGCAAGTTGAGGCCAATAATTTAAACTTCATAAAATATCAACAAGATAAACTACGTGTAGAACAGTATTGTGGATTAATGGATTATGTTGCTGAGGTTGCTACAAGCAGAGACATGACAGCTGGCAAAGCCATCATTTTACCATCTTCTTTCCAGGGATCTCCTTGCAATATACGAGAAAGATACAATGATGCCATGGCTATTGTCACCAAATTTGGAAAAACAGATTTATCTATTACATTTACATGTAATCCCAAATGGCCAGAGATTACACAAAATGTACTTCTTGGCCAAACTGCTTCCGATAGACCAGATTTAGTAGCCAGAGTTTTCAAAATTAAATTAAATGAATTTATACGTGACATCACTATAACTCACTTATTTGGCAAATGTCTTGCTTATGTTTATACTATTGAATTTCAAAAAAGAGGGTTTCCATATGCACATCTTCCTATAATCCTTCAAGAAAAAGATAAATTAGATACTGGTGACAAAGTGGATTCAGTCATTGTTGCTGAACTACCAGATCCAGAACTATATGGTAGACTATATGAGATTGTAACTCATTGGATGATTCATGGACCGTGTGGAGATATTAATCCACAATCACCATGTATGGAAAATAATAAATGTACAAAAGAATTTTCAAAAGATTATAGAGACAAAACAATTACCAATTGTGATGGCTATCCGTTATATAGAAGAGAGGGACAAACTGCAATTATTCGGGGCAAAAACGTAATCAATAGATATGTGGTACCATACAATCCACATTTACTTATGAAGTATAATGCACACATTAATGTAGACGCCTGCACTTCCATCAAATCCATTAAATATGTCTACAAATATATTTACAAAAGCTATGATGCAGCTACTGTAGTCGTCAAAAGTGCAGACAATACCGAAAGCACTGAGTTAGTACATGATGAACTTGCATCTCATGTAGATGCTTGCTATGTCAGTGCACCAGAAGCTATGTGGCGGCTTTTAAAATTTGAAATGCACGATAGATCACATGCAGTATATAGATTAGCTGTACATTTGCCACAAAGACATTTAGTGTATTTCCATGCTGGAAATTAAACTAATGCATTGGCACAAAGTGAGCATCGTCACACTACACTAACTGCATGGTTTCAATTAAATTCTACAGATTCACAGGCAAACCAATTCTTATATATTGAAATTCCATATCATTATGTTTTTGTTAATGGATTATAGAGACCAAGAAAAACCAGAGGAAAAAAAAAAATACCAAGAATTTACACGGTCAGTCCAAGAGACCTTGAACGTTTCTGCTTAAGACTACTACCTTTAAATGTTCCTGGTGCACAAAGTTTTGAACACTTAAGAACTGTTGATGACATAGTATATGAATCATTTCATTTAGCTGCAAGACATAGAAACTTACTAGCTGATGATACAGAATGGGAAAGATGTCTAGAAGAAGCAGTACTATGTCAAATGCCACGACAGATAAGGGAACAATTTGCATTCATTTGTATCTTCTCAAATGCTCCAAATGCATTAGCTTTGTGGGACACATTTAAAAGTAATATGGCTGAAGACTTTATGCAATGATACAATGAGCTCACTGCACACTTAAAAGCATTAATGGAAATCCAAGAACTATTTTTAACTCATGGATTAATCTACCTGATCCAGGTCTTATAGACGACATAAACTTTGAAGACTATGACATTCAACTACAAGCAGAAAGGACACAAGAAAGACTTGCAACTTTAAGTACATTACAATTGCAAGCATTTAATGCCATAAAAAATGCACTAGATGATGACATGGTCAAAGAGTGTTATTTCTATCTTGATGGACCTGGCGGATCAGGAAAAACATATCTATATAATTTATTAATGAGTCTTGTACGAGCACAAGGTCAAATAGCACTCGCATTTGCCACCACTGGAATTGCTGCACTTTTGTTAGAAGGTGGAAGAACTGTGCAAAGTGGATTTAAACTGCCAGTGCCTATTTTAGAAACATCATTATCAGATATTCAGATGACATCATTACAAGCAAAAAAACTGAAAAAAAGTAAATTAATTATAATAGATGAGGCTACAATGATGTCATGCTATGCCCTCCAATGTATTCACTGTGTGTTTTGTGAAGTCATGGATAATACTTTGCCATTTGGTGGAAAGGTAATGTTGTTAGGTGGCAATTTTAGACAAACATTACCTGTCGTTGTACATGGAAATCAAACCGACATTATCGAAACCTGCATAAAGTCAAGTACACTATGGAAACATTTTACCCATCTTCAATTACAACAAAATATGAGATCAGAAGGACAAAATGATTTCAATGGTTGGCTTATTAAAATTGGAGAAGGAAAAACACAAAAAATACCAAATTTACCTGACGACACTGTGCACATCCCACCTCATATGATTTGTGAACAAGATCTTTTATCGGCTATATTCGAAAGTACAATAAATAACGAGGACTATTCTGAACTTGCCAACAAAGTCATACTAACATGCAAAAAAAAGGATGCATTGATCCTCAATAACGAAATATTTTAAAAAATTAATGCACCCCAAAGAAATTATCACAGTGCTGATTCTGTACTTGCTGATGACAAAGAAAGTCAGGCAAACTTTTCCACTGAATTCATGAATTTATAACTCCTTCTGGAATGCCACCACATATTTTGCAGCTAAAGAAAGGTGCAATTGTCATGTTACTGCGAAATATGAACCCAAAAAAGGCCTATGCAATGGGACAAGATTAATTGTTCAACAATTAAAGGACCATTTCATAGATGCTGACATTTTAACTGGTACCCATATATAGAGGACAGAGAGTTTTCATTTCAAGGATAGATTTAGCACAAAGTGAAAGTAGCCTCCTTTTTATGCTTCAAAGAAGACAATTTCCCATCATTATGGCATTTGCCATGACCATTAATAAATCACAAGGACAAACTTTCAAATCTGTGGGTATTTTCTTAGAACAACCAGCATTTGCACATGGCCAATTGTACGTTGCCTTATCACGGTGCAAAAATCCACAGGCTATTAAAGTTTACATTGAAAACAATGAAAGTCAATGTGATTTATTAGAGGATGGACGCATTTTTGCTAAAAACATTGTCTACTATGAAGTACTGTAACTTTCAATCAAACAAACACAACCCATGCCAAACAAATTTAAAACAAATCTCCCAAATCAACTCAAGCACAATCTAACCACAAAAACGTAAGAAAAATTACAGACAACCGTCCGTTTCTTTAAAAAATTCATTTTTACAACACTAAAATTATTTTTGCACCACCAATATTTCCATATTAAACTCGATACAATGGCAAAACACATAGAGAACAGTAGTTACACATCGCGGATGAACTTTAAGGTCTTCCATTTTAAACAATTACTACACCAACAAACAAAGGTCAACCATTCAAAATCACCAATGAATAAATAATTCAGTCATAATTCATGGAAGTACTGTTTATGCATGATTAGCCCCACAAAACACTTGCCTTGCATTCTTTCTAACTTTACAAAAAATACTTTAAAGTACCCTACTTAGACAGATTACAAAGTTCATGTTTCACAAAGAATACTTTCAAGTTCCTTACTTAGACATATTACAAACTTCATGTTAAGAGCACAACACGTTTTCAGACACAATGTAAATGTTGTATTTCATGTTAAAGATTAATCCAGGGAGTAATCCGATTGCCACCTAATGGGGTCAGGAAGGAATTTCCCCCCCCCCCCGCTGTGATACAATTGGCTATGTTTCAAAGAGGGTTTTTACTGTTTGCCTTCCTCTGGATTCAATGTATATTTCAGTTAACAGTTCTTGATCTACAAGTTCCATGTTAAAAAAACATTAGCTCAAGTTTACAATACTGATTAATCTAAAGTTCAACTGTTCTTACATTCAAATGTTAACACTTTTACTACAAAACTCTTTAACAGTTACTCAACAAGAAAAGAAAATGTTCCAAAAATAAACATGTTTAATTTAAGAATTGTACTTATTTCGACATAACTAAAAGCTTACAAGCCTCAAATACATATATTACTAACTAAACAAATTTACAAACATACACATCTTATTGCCGTCATTTTTTGACGGGCAAGTCGCTAGTTATCTATAAAATACTGATAAAATCTGAGCTGATATAAATATTGCCTCTGTCGTCTCTTTCTTCATGTACCTGCAATCTTTTCCAGCATCAGAGTCTTTTGTGGAGAATATTATCTTCTCATGATATGGTATTGGCTTGTTTGCTTGATTGATTTGATCATCTTGGAATCCAAAGGGACTCTATGAAGTTTTCTTCAGCATCACAATTCAAAGGTGTCAATTCTACAGTGATCAGCCTTTTTTATGGTCCAGCTCTCACTTCCATGTTACTACTGGGAATACAATAGTTCTAACTATGCAGATCTTTGCTGATATTTTAATACCTTTACTTTTTTAATAGCTTATCTAGGCTTGTCATGTATTTCCTTCCCAGAAGCAAACATCTTTTAATTTCATGGATTCAGTCACCATATACAGAGATCTTGGAGCCCAGGAAAATAAAATATGTCACTGCCAAATTCTTCCCCATCTATTTCACAGGAACTGAGATTGCCTTGTGTCATGGTCTTTATCTTTTTAACGTTGAGCAGCAGTCCAGCTTTTGCACTCTTTTCTTTCACTTTCTTTAACAGACCCTTTAGTTCCTTCTCGCTTTCAGACATCGGAGTAGTATCTTTCACTACTTGCCACATTTTGTTGTGATCCACACAGTCAAAAGCTTTAGAATAGCCTATGAAGTAAAGGTAAATGTTTTTCTGTAATTCTCTTGCTTTTTCTATTTTCCAGAGGATTTTGACAATTTTATCTATTGTGTCTCTATGAAATCTGGCATGCACATCTGGTAGTTTCTTGGTTCATGTATTGTTGGAACCGAGCTTGCAGGATATTAAGTATTATCTTGCTGTAATGTAAAATTTGTGAAATTGATCGATAATTGGAGCTGTATTTTTGTAGGGATTGAGATATAAACTGATCCTTTCGAAGTTCACTGGCCACTGATGAGTTTCCTTAATTTGTTGTCATAATGCAAGCAACATTTTCACAGCATCAACTTCTCTAGGCAACTCCAATTTAGCTAAATTGTTGAATTCCACTACATGCGAAAACAGTTGGGACACTGCCATTGCATGTGTGAATGTGCCTCATGCCACAACCCCAATAACAAGTAGGATGATGTCTCGGATCCATATACAACATGTAATATGAGAGGGAAATTGTTTTATACTGGTCTTGGTTATTGTAACAATTCTGCTACAGAGCAGAGCGTTCATTGGTGCAAAATGTGACGTGACCTAAAGTCTCTGGAAGCTTTCCCACTGTAGTTGAATTGGCCACTTCTCTGATGACAGAGCTTCAACTATGTGCCAGTAGATGGATTGGTTGATTGGTGCATCTGGAAAAAAAATAACACTTAATCCCTTTGAGAGAGGATAAGTTAATTTTATGAAATAGACTTTTTGCAAAATGGCAAAAATGCAGAATTGTTTTTGCAGGGGGAAAGTGAATAGATATTTTACACTTGAGAAACTGTCCTTCCTCCACCAATGCAATGGTTCACCTGCCTAATCCTAATTTTTTATTTGAAAACTGGTACTTTAATGTATAACGCTTTTCATTAGTTTAGGGCACTGAGTGGTAACTATTTGTTCAAGCCATAGTGGTGTTCAGGATTTCATCTGAAAAGCCATCATCTAAGACAGTCTTGCTACAAGATGATATTTCAAGATCTTGAAAAAGGATTGTGCTGAGAGATCTGCGCTATCTAGTTGCAGTTTAATGTGAAAACACGTGATTGTAGTTTATTGTAGTTTATGGGATTTGTGGATGGGCAAAGGCTGGATCTGAAATAATGCATGATTACAGGTAATCAACTTGACCACCATTATTCTGCCCAGTCCCTATTTATAAAAAAAAACAATATTTTCCATGGTACTATTTTCAATGTAGAATAGTGTACAAATGGTATAATTAGCAAATTACCAAGGTATAGATCAATTCTAAGGTAAATAGAATTACAAGTACAGGTACAGTGCAAAACAAATGATTAAGCCCCTACTTACAGCCACAATATATTGTTTTGCAATCTAAGAGCTTAGACAGGTGAGAGTTTAAGTGACACAGAAAAAGATCCTATTTGTTGAAGAAATTAAAAGCACACATACAAATAAACATAACTGCAGTTGGTTGTAATTATAAATTCTAAGCTGAAATGCCTTAAAATTAACATAGAAGTTAGAATTATGTTATGTGCAGAAATGCATCCTTTGAGGGCTTCTCAATAGTAATTAATAAAAATTAGCAGTGTGCAGTAATAAAAAAGATAAGCATGTTCAGTTAAAAATAATAATGGCAGAGAAATTTAACAGTTACATTTAACTATCCAATTATTAAATATCTCTGCCACTACTGTAATTTTTCAACTTACTTTTTTTTATTTAGTATTCCCCACTGCTATTCTTAATTAAGTACTGATGATAATGTCATTAACTCAGTTAATTTATGCATAAAAAATGCTATTACATGTTTTATTATTCAAGCGTACCAAAAAAATATGACGTTGTATTTTGTTGTTAAACTCATAAACCAGAAATATACAAAAATATGTAAAAACAATAATTAAATTAGAAAGTATATCTGAATTGCCATTAATAAGTTACAAAACCTTGTTAATTATGTTGATAGTTATAATTAAACAATCAAAATTGTAAATAAATAAACTTTTTTTTATTGTTAAACAAACCCCTCCCAAATCCCCAAATTTGTTGCCCAATATAAATAGTCCAGGGGCCACCTATGGCATTAATGCACTTCCTGTATGGCCTTTCCTGTTATCTAGAATAGGAGCAAGCCCATAAACCCTTTTCGTGCAGGCAAGCTGGTAAGGGGCTGGCTGAGATGTGATCGGCCATTATGATCCAATAGTGGTATAACGTAGTGGGACACATGCCTCTCAGCCAATAGAAAGCAGTTTAGCCAGAGATGATTGACAGAGGGAGATTATAAATGTGCATTCCACCCGCCCATGCGTTGACTGTGTTGTATTTTCTGACGAAGTAGCACTCCGGTAACGGAGTTGGTGGTTGGTTATAGAGAGAGAGAGAGAGTATTTTGAGAGCAGTAATTTGCGTTTTTGTTTAATTCTATTATACTATTTACAATTTTACACTTAATCCTTGATTACACATATCTACAGATCACACATAATTGCAAAACACATAATTTAAAGAACACACAAAGAGACACATAGAGCTAGGTCATTCCATACACACACACCCATCCCCCACACCCCATCGTCCAACAGTTATTACAAACACATAATACATAAAAAAAAATTCCATCATACATATACAGCCAAACTTTGATTTATCCTTGTTTTACTTTTGGGATTAGACTGGACGCCACCACCACCTGGCCCACCTACACCACCACCCTTAATGCAACAGGCTCCAGCCAGGTTCCAGACCCTCCTCACTGGGCTACCACCACTGCCACTTCCTCACCAGGCGACAGACCTGGGGCCTCCATCCCCAATATCAGGCCAGGCTGCACAGACGAAGATGCTGGCCCTCAGGCGGCAGCAGTTGGAGTGTCTTCGGGGAATCCAGGCCAGCATCTCCACTAATCATGCAGAGGTAATGTGCAGCCTTGCCTGGCGTGATAGGTTCAGGAGAGGAGGCCCCATCTGATGACTGAATCCTACCTGGCTGGGCTACTCAGGATTGGGGCGGACCAAAACGCGTTTCAGGGGTTCACCGCAGAAGCCATGCGATGCGCTCTGGTCCCCAGCCCCACCTCCTCCACCCCCGAGGCATCCCCCGGGCCCAAAGAACAGCCCCTCCTCTCCTCCCACCATGCCTCCATCATTGTAGGTGTCGTGCCTCTTCAGGAGTTGCCTCCCCCCCCCCTCCCACATTATCACCAGGGAGATGACGGCCAGCTGCGGGGCATTTGGGCCCTATGCCAAGGCAGAGCAGGACCTAGGGGCTGTGCAGATGGTTGTGCCTTCTCTACAGCACTCCTCAGTGAAAACCTATGGGTCACAATGTTAACCTAATCTAGCCTGGCTACAAAGTATTGGATCTTGACCTATGTGATGGTGATAATTTGTATGCAGATGGCTACATCCCATCACACAGTACATGATCCCCTTCTCTGTGGACACGTAGGGTTCTGTTGAACATGTCACACAATTGATGGTCAATGAGGAATGCTGCTAAGAAGAGATGCTGCAGTCCTTATCTTTTTTAAGGCCTTATTTTGTAGCTGTTATTTTTGTTGTTGTTGTTTTTGCTTTAGGTACAGTTCTTGGCCATGAAGGCATCTTCTGCATCTTCAAGCACCGTGATAGAAATGTATGAGGTGTAAGGTTTTCACAGTGCCATTTATGTTGACATTCCTTCAATGATAGCACCCTCTTAAAGCTATCATATAGCCCGATATCTAAGACATTATTGTTGTTTGCATAAATGTAGACTAATACCGCTGTGGTGGAGGACTTGAAAAGTCTCACAATGGCACAACTGGTGGATCCATTAATCAGGTTGGTTAACAACCAATCACATTAGATGGTGTAGTCTTCTCTGCCTCTTCTGCCAACAAATTTGGAAAACTCATCTAAAAAAAGTTTATTTCTGCTTCATAGACTATTTGGAAGCCTTTGACTATGTAGATCACAACAGAATGTGGCAAGTTCTTAAAGAGATGGAAGTACCAGATCATCTCATCCACCTTCTGAAGAATCTGTATGTGGACCAAGAAGTCATAATCAGAAGCAAAGATGGGACAACAGGTTCAGTATCACAAAATGACCTCTTGATGCGGGTAAAAGAAGAGAGTGCAAAAGCTGGCCTGCGCCTCAACGGTTTATTTTCCTAGGATCCAATATCTCTTCAGATAGTTACTGTAGCCATGAAATCAAAATACATTTGCCTTTGGGGAGGAAACCTATGGCAAGCTTGGACAAGCTAGAACAAAAATAAATATATTAATCTATCTAGAAAGGTATTCCCAGTAACATACAGATGTGAGAGCTGGACCATAAAGAAGTCTGAGCGCCGTAGAATTGACGCTTTTGAATTGTGGTGTTGGCGAAAACCACTTAGAGTCCCTTGGACTGTAAGAAGATCCAATAAATTGGTACATCAGGAAATCAAGACAAACTGTTCACTAGAAGGTATGATCATGAGGCTGAAGCTCAAATATTTTGGCCATATCATGAGAAGACAGGATTCAATAGAGAAGACTTTGATGCTAGGAAAGATTGATGGCATAAGAAGAAGGAAATGACAGGGCCAGAGATAGATATATGCAGTCACTTAAGCAATTAACATGAACTTGATGGAGCACATAGGAAGAGTGACTGAAAGATGTAGCTGGCATGCTGTGGTCCATAGGGTCACAGAGAGTCAGATGCAACTGAACAACTAAACAAGTCTTCTCTGAATTGTCAATATTAACAAATCATTGAAAGTCAAAATGTATCATTCTCCTCATAGGAAGAGCTCTGTTTGTGTTAGAGTTATTTTTAAAACAAACAAACAAAAACTTTAGAAAGGGACATTTTAGGATGGGCTTTTCTCTGGCCCGAAGCTGAAGATGTAAGCAGTGGCGTTGCTAGAGCTTTTGCCGCCCGGGGCTGTCCCTGAGACTGATGTGCCCCCCCTGGGTGAACATTTTATAAATATATATATATATATATATATATATATATATATATATATATATATAAAATGTGTACTGCTAACTCCTACATTTTTTTTTCTAAAGTATAATTTAACTCTATGAAGGCTTCCTTCCAGGATATTAGATATTTTTGTCCAGTCATGGTACATATGGCCTCCAAGAAAAGAATCAATGTGTGCTAAAGTATTAATTATTGGAAAACTTTTCAAATTTTAGTAGATTTGGTACATTACAGTAATCATCATAGGAGAGGTTCTCCAGAACTTCTCAAATACATTGCTCTTTAGAATATATAGCTAATGCTTGTTACTGTAAGTAGTGAGCTCTAGACAAGTGGCCAAATATATCCATATATATCCCTTTAGCGAGACTGAATTTACAGAAAGTTCCCAGCCCTGCCTGAGCAAGGCTTCCCTTTCTCAGACTCTCCCAGTCAGGTCATCTAGTAGAGTAGAGCACAGCATGCAGACACAGGGGGATGCAGGCTGGAAAGCAGAGCTTCATTAGGGCGCAGTTCTCGACGCCCTGATGACGGCTCGCTGTTCTCCAGCGCGCGAAGGACGTGCCACCTAGAATCTTAAACGAGATTTGAACAATCATGGAACTATCAATACCATAAAAGAATGGTATAGTATTGTGCCAATAATGATACCTACTTATTACTTGTAAATAATTATCTATAATTAATATTTAACTAAGTCAAGGTCCGAAGTCCATCATTGTTTAAGCATACACTGTTATAGACACTTTCTAAATATTATTCCAAAGTGTGCTGCATGCAATGCTATTTCTATGTTATTGTATTCTGTGTTTCTGTGGGGGTAAGATTATTACAAGTCAAAAGGTTTACAATAAATTTCCATATGAGCACCATGATCAGCTGTACGTACGTCAATGCTAATCTGCAATTAGCTGCCCAATGGACTGGTTGTACTTGTCATAAGGGGGGAGTTTCAGTATTATGCCTGGGTTGCACAGTATTTACTCTCTGGTTAATATTTGCTCCAAGGTCTAGTATATGTACCCAATAAAATATATACGGTACCTTTCTGGCTGAATAACAAGACGTAGTGCTGTTATTCTTCCATAAGGTATTTATGTTAGCTTATTGTACACTAATATTGGCAATATCTGCATTTTAAGACACTGTGATTGGCCCGCCTGTCAAGACTAAATAACCCACCCCAGATACAAGTACCTAAGAGGCGGTAGGTCCGGTTTGCACCTGATCCAGCTAGTCCTGTATCATGACAGAAACATATAAATATTTTAATTTAATGCAACTGAAAAAAGCATATTAAGGAAGATTATATAGGGAATGGTACATAGGGAAATGCTAAAAGCTTATTTAAGGATATGGAAACTTTAGGGAGGATACATAGGAAATCTAATTATGATGTAGAGGTCTAGATCAAATAGGCCGGAGGTCTGGTTTTGGATCCAGGTCCACCTATGGACTACCCCTCTAATAAAGTGTTGTTAGCTTGGGATATATGTTCAATACATAAAATGCATTTATTTAACAATTAGTTGTATGTAGATGTATATGTGTTGTTTTATCTATTAAACTTGTGTTGTGCTTTCCATTTCAGCCATGAAAGCCACACATTTTTAAGATTTCTCTGTTGTTTTAATAGACTGAAAACTCTTTTTTTTCACCCATGCCATGGACTGAATTCATGACCACAGTCTATAAAGAACATTTAACCTGTCCGCTTAGAAGCTATTTTCATCTTAACTTCTGTTACTGTACAGTCACTTTTTTTAGGTAGTGTTAATCAGCCACTCTAGTTGTCATACAATAAGGTTTGGTCTGTTTATTTAAAAAAACAATGAATTGTGTTTTTTTTTATATTGAATCAAAATTAATCTTGTCTATAATAATGCTTCAGTGACAATAATTTGAGTTTACTTGCTTTATTTTGCCACTCATATTGCTCAGTAAATGAGCTCTCACTTTTGACACATTCTCCCTCACTGCTATTTAACTCCATATTATTTAGCTCCTGTTTGCAACTGTATGTGCACATGTAATGTCACTGGTGAGTGGAGCCATGGACAAGGTCATCCATGCAACTGGGTAGGTTCCCCTTACACATGTCAAGGGGAGCCTCTCTGCTGTCATCTGAAGGTCTCTGCCGTACGATTCTGAAGGACTTTTTCTCAATTTATCTTGTAACACAGTTGTAGCAAGAATAGTTGCAGTTTTTCCCCCTCTATATAATGAAACAGAGTTCAACGTTCTTGGTCTGTGTCTGTTCAGATATCCATGTTTGCACACACATATCAAGTCCATTAAGTAAGAACCACGCGTTCATGGCCCACTGTACTTCGAGAAAAAAGGCCCCTTTTTTTGAAGTACATAACAAACTAACAAAATTAGCGGGTGCACAGACAAGAAAATGTTTTGTGTAAAAAGTAAGAATTTGTCTTTGTTTATAAGTAAAGAAGCCCATTCTGTGTTTGCTGTCTCACTTCCTGAGATAATTTGATCAGCCTGAAATTGACACCCCACCACTCCCCTCTCCCCACAGGGCCAGAAGCATAACATTTTTTATCAATAGAAGAAACCACACAGAAATGTAAAACGCCCCACTCACATCCACAACTTCCACCAATGTATCACGGATGGCCATCCAGCAAAAGCTTCAAAATTTATTTATTTTTTCTAATTGAAAAAAGATTTACTGAAGTTAGCCAGACTCAAGGTTTTCAAAATATCTTTTTTTTATGTACAGTGGCCTAAGTCTAGATGTTGATGTTGTAATATTACAGAGAGATGTTTTCTATAATTCTAAACTCTGGAACAATCACACCAACTACTTCTCCTTTGTCTCCACAATGTCCAACAAACTGATACTTTTAGCATGGGCAATTTTGTACCTTGTCATAACATGTTTACATCCAAATCTTCATTTAAAAGAAATGATTTAATACAAAATAAGAATAAAAAGAAGATATTTATTCATATTGTGTTTGACATTTCTCCTGTAGATTATAACAATTCCATCAATGCTATGGGATTCACATTTTGTAATTGTTATAGAGGATAGATATTTTAATTTGTGGGGAGTAAAAGGAAATCAGTTTCTATGTTTTGTATATATTAAAAAAATCCTTATCTTCCAAAAGATTACCTTATACTCTATAGATTGTTTACTCAGTTTATTAAGCTGAGGGTTTACCATATTGTCCTTTTATAGGGCCAATCTGGAATATTTACAGTCCCATCTAGTGGTAGGAAAAAACATGACAAACCAAGAATGGAAATAGAAACTTGAGCAGAAATCTATCCAGATGGGGCATACTGAGAGCTCCTTCAAGGCTGATTCCCATGATACAAGGGCTAGAAGGACCATCTCTACCGACGCTGCTGGACCGCCTATGAAATCTCTAGGAAAGGCAATGAGGAATCAACCACCACCATTGGACATTGGATGAGTGTGTTTTTACTGCAGGGTTAAAACCACAGTGGGGCTCAGTCTGCATGATCACAACAGCAGGACCAGGTACTAGTGGGAGGGTTTTAGGGCTGCTACATCACAGCGGCAGGATCAGGACCAGGTACAGGAAGGGGCATTCACTAATTTACTAATGCTAATGTGGGAGAATATAGATACTATTCAGAGTAGGTCACTGAGGGCTGGGGGAACCATCAAGGCATAGCATCAATGCTTAGCAAACCTCAGAATATTTTAGTTGTTGCATCTATTACAAGGGTGAGTGTGCCATCCATTATAAATCGGGATTCCCCTGTATCTGACCCTGGGGATGGCTCAGCTCAGGGGTTATAGATTAGGCCTAATTACTTGGATAGTGACTTCCAGTACATTGAGACCACAACATCTAAGCATTAGGATCATAGGTCTTCCTGGCATGGCATCAGTTACAGGTTACAGTCATCCATATAGGCAGAGGCCAAGCTCCTACAGGGATAGATCACAAAGGGAGCTGTGGTACATGGGATACAGGGTTTAATCCTCATTTTCAAAAAACATGCCTTCTCATCCCTCATCCAGGAATAGAGATTATCCATCTACATACTGGTCCAGACATACTCCTTCTCCTACCAGAGATTCACGTTACAGACATAGTAACAGCCCTCTAAGAACCAGGAAGTATGTAGGACCCAGAGGGGCTGATGTGGGTAGGGAAGGATCTAATTCTCGCTCAAGATACTCCAAGCAGGCAGGCTTTACACAATGTTTCATCAGTTCATCATTGGTTCAGCAACATCCATCCGTGTCTGCAGCTTCTGGCTCACCTACGGTGAGTCATCCAGTCCAGCCATATCAGGACCATTGGCCTACACTTCAAGTTCCATGGGGAGACCTAAAGGTGAGTCTCAAAATGCTTCACACACAATGTATCACAAAAGTCTGTTTAAGTGTTGTGGGCATGTTTGAAGGGGTCTTTGTTCCAGTTGGAGGAAAAAATTTACTGGTGGTATACACAAAGGGGATGCTTCTCAGAAATCAGGATTTTTTTCTTAAGGTCACATATATTGCACTTAAAAATACATATTTAAGTTTCATTGGACCTATAGAGGAGCATTTGACACACAAGTTAAATGAAAAGATTTTAATTGAGGTGAACAATTTAATTGAGGTGAACAATGAGATATTAGCCATTCCTCATTCGAGTTGTTAATATTTAAGGCAGCTTTTTTGCTTGACTTTTTTGGAGCCTTCTGAGTTAGTAGCCCCCAATAAAACTATGCAGGGGTACTTGTTGTTCTTGAGTCAAGTCTGCCGATAGTATTGAGAAAATCTATGACAAACCAGTTAGGGAAAGGTTAAAAAATATTGATATACCCTATTTTGGGCTGCTGTCCTTATCTTAATTAAAATCAGTACTTACAGGTTCGTCCTCAAAGTAGTGCATCATTCCTTTTACATACTGATGATACCAATCTTTCATGCTTTCAGTTTCAGGCAGTTGTTCATTTATAATGTTTCTTTAAACCTAGATCCATTACGGTTTGTTCAGCACTCACTCCTTTAGAATTGGGGCTGCTTCAGAGCCTGCAAGGCTAAGGCTGGAGGATAATGTGGTTAAAAGAATTCGGCGATGGGAAATCGTATTTCCACCCTCATCGGTTGATATGATTTTCTTTTCTTCTAGGTTCATCCTATCATTTATAGATCATAGAACATTTGTTTATCTATTGAGCCTTAAAGTGGGAGTAAATTATACAGAAATTGGTGGGTTATGCTCGTTTCTTCCAGGTATTAGTCCCTGCCATGTATGGGGGAATGGTTTATGGTCAATTTCTGTGTGTGATTTAACACGTATGATCAAAAGGGATGTTTTACGTTTAACTGAATTGTATTTGAGTATCTTTTTTTATTTGGTCTGAAAGTGCCCCTATATTTAACTGGCGATTAACTCATAATCCTATCAGACTGGCTAGAGCTAGAAGAAACATAAATAAAATCATGTTATTGTGATGCCCAGGAGGGCCCACCACTAGACTTTTGGGTACTATGGACTATGTGTGCCCTGAGGAGAACCTGGTAACTGAACTCAATGACTATTTTGTTTGATAATGGACTAATAACCTGTGTAATGTTAGGCCCCAGGCTCTGAACGTGTACACCAGATCCCCAAAGAGCATGGCCTGTGAGTATTTGGGCCTACTAAGAATTGTTTATATAATGTTTAGTGTTCAGGTTGCGGTTAGGATATGACACTGTAATGCCAAGCCCCTTAAGAAGTACCAAAGTATCTAGTAATGCTATAATGTTTACAATAATGATCTGACTTAGTAGGATGATTTGGGTAATTGCATAAAGTTTAAAGAATGTATTTGCACTCAGAAGTAGACCCTACTCATAATATGATAAGTCACTTCAGAGGTTACAGGACAAAGATAGTTTATTACCCCCTGAAATGTTTGTTCTGTCAGAGAGGTCACTGGGATGGGTGGAGCGGAGGGGTCTCGGGCAGAGATGTGGTTTAATACATTAAGCAGAAAATTCTGGTGCTGATGTAGAATTGCGAAAACTATTGGATGTGTGTGCCTCTGCGGTCCAGATCCAGAGATCAATAGAAACCTAGCCCCCCTCTACCTGCTAGCAACAGACACATATTAGATCAGATATCTCGGAGGAAGGTGTGGGGTGTGAGTGAATTCTTTGGGTGCTGAGTCTGTTTACACTAAGAAAAGGTACATGTGTTTTTCTTGTATTCTTCTAATCCTAGACAAAGGGATGGAAAATAGTTGTATTAGTTTTGGCTGGGCTTGCAACCTGAGTTCTCCTAAGAGGTGTCCTGAGCTGAGAGATTGAGCACAAAAGTCACAACCTAGAGGGAAAGTCTTGGAGTGCACTTGGCCTCTCACCACTAGGTCATCACAGTCATCCTTTTCCATGAGCTTCTGTGGTATAGTGGTTTGGCATAAGGATCTAGAGTCACCTGAGGCTTCTTCTTTATTTTCAAAGAATGGTGTTCACCTTAATTAAATGAACTTTATGCTCTTTATTTTTGCCTTGTTTGAGGGTATTGGTGGCCATGTTAGGGCTGTCATATTGCGGGGGTGTTTGCTCACTTTATTTGGAGGGCCCGTCCTGGGCATGAGGTCCCGGGAGACTTAAAGTTTGTTCCTCTGGTTGGTGAGTAATCACCTCTGTCTTATTATTATGTTTCAATAAAGTTGTATCATTTGATTAACTCATTTTGATGTTAGTCTCATTCATTGGTTTACTCTTTTGGCTTCATTCACTGTGTGGCTATAGGTTGGTGTGGGATAAATGACACAGACTTAGTGGAGTATGCCAAGGTCAAGGCTGTTGACCAAGCTGTGAGTTTGGGAGTAACTGATTAGTTCGATTTAGGGGGTGGATTTAGGAGTTGGGCTGTGGCTGGGTTTGATAAAATTATCAGTTCCCGTGCTGTGCAGGCAGTTAGGTTAAGTGCATGGTCCCACAGCATCCCTCCCTCCCTCCTTTTTTTTTAGTGGTTAGGTTACTTCTATTTTTCACAGCCGTGGTAACAGAGGCGCTTACTCACTTTATTGGGCAGGCCCATACATGGGGGCCGTTGTTATTTTATTATTGGTTCATGAGTACTCCTGGGTTCCAGGAGACTTATGGTAGCTTTACTCTGAATAATGAGCAATCACCTCAACAGATACATAAAAACTGTGTGTCTTAAGGGTGTTCAAATGAGATATAAAGTGCTTTAATTGGCAAAAAAACAAATTGTTCCTGAAGAGGAAGATCAACTTTATCTCTTAAAGTTTCATATGTTAATGTATGTTCAAGTGAATCATTTACTGAGTTTGTTAGTTTTCTACCAAGAAATGCCTCTATCGTATAGTCCTGGGGGGAATTGCTGATGGGCTATGATAGTGATTAAAGGGGAAATAATTGATTTTATTTGATGTCTATCTGTCACCACTGTCTCCTGTCTCATTGTGAATTTGGTCAAAAAGCTGACATTGGGAGGTAGAGGTGTAACAGATTTGGGAAGCCAAATAGTTGTGACCCAAGAGTAGGGGGACATAAAGGAATTTTCCATGGATACCAAGATTGCTTGATGGTTTAGTGAATGAGCTTGTGGTATAAAAGCCAATTGGGCAGTGCCACAACCAGGGCTGGATCTACATTTTTTGGAGGCCCTAGCAGTGACGTTGAGGAGACAATGCAAGTGCGTGTGCAAGGTGTGCCGCACCCATTTTTGCCTTTTCTGTATATCACACAGGTGAAAAAGGGGTGTAGTGTCAATTTGTTTGTCAATGGTTAGAGAGGATTAAATCAAGTTCAGAAGTTCTGATCATATCAATCAATTTTTAGTCCTGTTTGGGTAGTCCGTTTTTTTTGGTTACATTTTTCTAGTTGCTTTAGTTCCTCCTGTACGTTCTTTGTCTGAGAAGTTGCCTCCTTTTATGATTGGAAGCTAATTTGATATAAGTGCCTCTAATAAAGGCCTTGTGTGATACCCAAACCATTCCTATGTTAGAGTCTGGGGTATTATTGTTCAAGTACAGTTCAATATCTTCAGCCACTTGGTCTTGAATAAGTGGATCTGCTAAAAGCAATTAATTGAGTCTCCAAGACTTGTGGATCTAATTGCATCTAATAATGAGGTATCTAATAGGAATGCATCTAATCTGGAGTAAGTTCTATGTGTAGACAGAGGAAAGATCTCCAGGTGTCTAAAAGATGTAATTCGGCTAAAAGATATATGATTCATATAAGTTTTCCTGAGTTATGTAGGTCAAGAAGTTGAGAAGAGAGGTAAGTTTAGAATCCAGAGTTAGGTAAAATCTCCCCTGATTATTATTATTATAAAAGTGTATTATGGGGGGATGCAGTGAGGTAGTACAAAGAGATTAATTACAGTTTAGTGTCTGGGAGATGCCCGGTCAGGATGATATAATGACTTTCTGGATCAGTGAGTCTCTGGTCGAGGATAAATGAAAAGTCTCTATGTAGAAAAATAGCTGTCCCTGCTCTTCTTAAAAACATGGTTTAGTCAGTTTCTAAGGTGAGTGGTCCAAAATTGTATATGTTTAGGTAAAATACCAAATGTATTCCTAAAAGGACCAATCCATTGGCAAGTGTAAAAAGAAGTATAGTATTAACAGTATATAGAAAAAAAAGGAAAGGACACTCAGAATTGCCAAGGGAATTCTCACCTATATTGTGGAAATAATACAGACTAAAGTTTTCTTAAAACATAGATTTTATTTTAAAAACATTAAAAAACAGTTAAAAAATGAGGAGGCCCCGCCCAGGAAGCCCAAGATGACGTGATAACCTGGGCTTTTCCCGCCGTAGGAACGCTGCAGCTCACTGAGCAGCATCACCGCACTGTTGCACGCTATGTGGGCAGAGCGATAGCACCTGGAGCACTGACGCAGCCGGCTGCTGGAGGTACCACCTCAGAAGCGGGAGAAATCAGCGCTTGAAAGCTGCAGCTTAATGAACAACATCATCGTACTCACGCGCGCCATGGGGAGAGAGTGACGGTTCCCGGAGTACTGATGCAGCTGGCTGGCGGAGGGACCACCTTAGAAGCGGGAGAAATCAGAGCTGGTGAGAACTGGCCCTTTATTGCCCAGTAAATATGGGAATTGCTCCAAAGTTCGCTTACCACAGGTCCTAGCCGACTCCTGACTGGACCAGACAGAATAAAGCTGTACACCCACGAAGGGGAATATAATGAGAGGTAACAACTGATATGTGTGAGGAAGAGCCTGGAGCTGGAAAGAAGGAGCTGCAGGCGGTAAGGCTGTGTTGATACAACACTTTTTTTATTTGCACTTGGATATTAGGGCTAATAGCCCAGAGAGACACTTATTATATACAGTTGCCTTTAATATAAAAGCTCATCTTTTACAAGAACTTTGGCGCAACACAGCAGTTAGTTATCCTCTCTTGAGAGAAATAAGGGTCCTATTGCCACTGAAAAATTACCCTAAAAATCTTTTCTTTTCCTAATATCTGAGTGGAAAGGAGAAATTAAGAAAGAGGATCAGAATCTTTTCTTATTCCTGATATAAACCTGATGATACAACACTACTCACATGCTTGCGGATAACAGGGCTAGTAGCCCAAAGAGACACTCATTATATGCAGGTACTTCTAATATAAAAAAATCATCTTTCATAAGTATACTGAAGCAATACAGTAGCCAGGAACCCTCTCATGGGAGACACAAGGGTTTGAATAAGAACATGGATGCAACACAGCAGCTAGCAATCTCCTCTTGAGAGCCATAAGGATTCGAATACCACTGAATAGTACCCCAAAAAGTTTTTAAGGGTCTAAATCACAAAGGATATCATCCTGAAAGAAGTTAAAACCTGCTGGGGAAAAAGAAAGCTAAGTGAAGGCTCTCTAAAGCCACCTCTTTAACAATATATGTTATCTATTTATATATCTCTGAAGAGGTTCTTTATGAGTTTAATTCCCAGAGTACTCACAGTGGAGTCTGGGAGCTGTATATATGTGTGACCGGCAAATCATTGCTGGATAAGTATCACTTATAAGTTTATGGGCAAAGAGGTTCTCAGTTAAAGAGACTATTTCTTTCGACAGTTATCTATAATATCAAAGACTATCCCTACAAATCCTTTTTTTCAATACCCCAGCTAGACCCCTCCTCCTATTATGGCAGAGTACAACGTGAAGACTAGTGAATGATCATCTGAGGAGAACAAAAGGACTGTAGTGGAAAAGAGATCTAATGGACATGTTGATAGCATTTCAGAGAAGAGTACTCTTTATAGTTTAAAAAAGGGGGGGGAAAAGGGGAAAAGGGAGGGGGAAAAAAAGGGGGTTGGAGGAGAAATATCTAGGTCTAGGCGCTGAATATTTCTGGATAGAATTTATTTAAGGGAAGTAGGATAAAGGTCTTTTGTATTGGATAATTTTAAGAATTTGAAAAAAGAGCGTTATAGTTGCACATGGTATAAATATATTTGAAAGGTAAAATTAAGGAGCTATAGGCCTATTTATCAGTAAGGTAATAATTAATACTTTTATTGAGACCAAAAGATTATTGGGCTCCTTTATAGCACATATTAGTAACTGAATACTTTGCCCACACGGTACATGGTCGTTTAGTTCCCCTAAATATATAAATCTGTTACCACATAGACAATTATCATGAGAGATAAAGAACCTAACCAAACTAAAGCAAAAAGTAAAATTAAGAGACAGCCCGTTAATAACCAAACCGCAAACCCAACCTCTTTTTCTCCCCGAAAGGGAATTCTGCAGCCTCAAACTCCTCTCATTTAGACCTGACTATACAAAGCCACTCCCCTCCCTCAGCAGAAAAAATTAAACTAACTGCAAATGAGGATTCCCCAGACACAATGAGTGTACAAATGGAAGAAGTATTAACGATGTCTGTAATGAAAAAGGCTTTTTAATGAGTTTCAATCTACTATAAAATCAGATTTTGCACAAGAAATACAACTAAATAAATCAGCTATTTCCAGTCTTTTAGAAAGAGTAGAGGAGTTAGAATCTAATCAAGAGTTCCTGATAAAAGAGTATCAAAAAGCAGTCAAACACTCACTTGATTTGGAACATAAATTAGAATATACCGAAAATAAAAGGATTCAACAAGAGCATTTCTCTAGACGAAACAATTTAAAACTCAGAGGAATCCCGGAATCCTTGTATGCTGAAGAATTAACAACATTCATTACGGCCTTCTTCTCACACTTAGCATCTCCCAGTAAACCATGGATTAATATGCTGGATCGGATCCATAGGATTACGCTACCAAAAGATTTTAAAGGGGAAAAGGTCAGAGACGTCATTGTAAAAATACACTTTTATGAATATAAAGAAGCAGTTCTAAAGGCATCATGGCAGAAAGATAAATTCGATCCCCCTTGTGAAAAACTAACTATATTCTCAGACCTCTCAGGGGATACTTTAAATAAACGTAGAAGTTTTATTGAAATTACTAAAGCTTTAAGAAGGGAGAATATAATTTATAAATGGGGATTTCCCACAAAATTAATTATCTCAAAATACAACCAGGCCATAATGGCAAGTTCAGTACGAGAAGGGCAAATATTATTAAAGGAATGGAAGATTTCTTTCATAGAAACAATTAGGGACAAAAGCCTAGAAGGTGAGTTACAAAAACTTCAATTTAGAGAATGGAAAAAGAAGTAGTTGTAGGACAGCTAAAATGTATCCGGGTCTGGACTGGGTAGGGGTGGAGTGGGGGAATGAGGAGTGATGGAAAGGGGCAAGACATTGTAAGTCGGGGGGATGAGAGAAGAGGAAATGGAATTGGAAGTCTGAATGATGAAGTGATATAGTTTAATGTAAAATGCACAAAATACGTTTTTTTGTCAAGGGACAATCTTACACACAGGTTAGAATCGGTTTTAGAAATAAATCACTATGATATCACTAATTCTTCCAATAAAGGGTTTATTATAAGTAGTAAGCAAGTAGTGGAAAACTTTGCACAACGTAGTACTAGAAGGAAGTGGAAAAACAGAAAGAAAAAAAAAGAAAAAAAAAAAGAAAAATCGAAACACAGTAATTAGAGAAAAGTAAAGCACAACAGCGATTACCAGAAGTATTATAATATAGTAGGTATTCTTCCTCTTCTCCCCTCCCTCTTTCTCTTCCTTTTTCGAACCACCCGGGTGTCCCCCCCCCCACTTGCAAAGTCCTAAAGAGGTATACTAAAAGGGGATATAGTCCTAAATATTGAGCGAGCAGCGTTCCTTGTACGGGTATGTTTTGTATGGGGCGGCTAGACGTAGTCAGATCTAGCTTTTCTCTTTTAATAGACTCTATTGACATCTGTCTATTGTATAGGTTTAACATGTATGGATTGTACATAAATGTGTTTATAAATGGAAAGGTTGTTGTTAAGGAAAGATGGTATCCCGCCCAAAATGATCTTAAATGAGTTTAAAGATAGTTTCGCAGAATGTTCAGGGGTGGAACTCCCCGTTTAAAAGAAGGGTGATCTTGGACCAATTCCAGAAGGCTCAGGCAGATATTGCATGTATTCAGGAAACACACTGGCAAAATGATAAAATCGCTCATTTTCATAACTCTTTTTTTACGTCTAAAATAGACTGAACTTTTATTAAAAAATCTTGAGGTGTTTCTATTTTGTTTAGTAAGAATGTAAATATCCAAGAAAATTTTAGAGAAGTAGATTTGGAAGGAAGATTTATTGTTTGGGGAGGTAAAATTAATCAGCAAAATTATACTATAGTAAATATATATTCTCCTAATGAGAGACAAAACCACTTTCTAAATAAGTTACTTAAAAAGGTCAAAAACCTTAGGATAGGTAAAGTTATCATCTGTGGCGACTTTAACATGGTTCTTGATGCCTCCTTGGACAAAAAAGACTCCAAATTTAAAAGCTCTGGTAATTATAATATAAGGAAAGTATATATATATATATATATATATATATATATATATATATATATATATATATATATATATATCACTGTATGGTGATTCCTGAGTGCTTAACACTCTGTTATTTGTGATGAAATGGTATAAGAAATAGGAATCGTGCAAATGACTGGAGTGGATAAGGTTAAAGCTATAGTGAGTACCAATAGTAATATCAAACGTATAATACACACTGGACGGAAAAAAGTACTAATGACACTAAATATAAATATATAAATATAGAAAAGTGTAGACTTCTTTTCTACACATAAGATAAGTGCAGTTGCTCTGGTTTTATTTATTGAACAGAGAAATGTTTGAATATTATCACTTTAGTGTAAAATCCCTTTAGTGTGTACCTTTGTATTTTGGGAGCAACACCACTTGGAATTGCATGTTATGCTTTAATGAATATGTGGTGAATTTATATGGAAAACACTGGCAATGTTTTTCCATCTACCCTTTATATCATAATTTATATTCTCACATTTTCTCCTTGATAGGTATATTGACCTACAATAACATCTTACATTGTATTAGGTCTGCTTTATACCATTAATTATTTTTTCTTCTTTTTTCCTAACCCTATGGGTAATTGCACTTACCTTGTTGTGTTTGTTTTTTGGTTGTCTTAGACAACTAATGGTTTTAGCTATAGTAATAGCTCCCCAAGGATTAAGCAATTCATATTGCCATATGAGGGAAGCTATTACCAATCTAATAGGATACTGTTAACAACAGCATCAAGACAGTCGGAATATATTTGGGCGGTTATATGTCTCTCTTTTCTATATTTATATATTTATATTTAGAGTGTCATTAGTACTTTTTTCCGTCCAGTGTGTATTATACGTTTGAGATTACTATTGGTACTCACTATGGGCCTCATTCAATTGAGATTTGGCCAATTGAATAGGGCTCTATATAAGCACAGAGCATATTTTTTTACAGTAGATTTTAGTTAGTGAACTTCTATCCAAAAGCAAGGTCTTTACTAACTAAAAACTTCTGTAATAAAATGTGCTCTGTGCTTATATAGAGCCCTATTCAATTGGCCAAATCGCAACTGAATGAGGCCCTATAGCTTTAACCTAATCCACTCCAGTCATTTGCACGATTCCTATTTCTTACACCATATTAGGAAAGCTAAACTTTTTCAAGAGTCTATCTTACGCTATGAGTTATATGATGTCTGGCGGTTGTGGCATGGCAATTAGATTACACCTTTTACTCCCACCGCCATGCATCTTACTCTAGAATTGACTATTTTCTGATAGATGCAAATTCCCTTAAGAATGTTATATCATCCAAGATTAACATAATCAACTGTTCGGACCATGCAATGATCGAACTATTACTTTACGACCAGATGATTTAAAAAATAAATCCCAGAAAGAGAATGGATATTTCTTTATTTAATAAACCAGACAAACAAATTATATTAAAGAAAGAGATAGAAACTTTTTTTGGAACAAATGACAATTCGGTCACTGAAAGCACAACAGTATGGAATACGCACAAAGCATATATAAGAGGGGTTTTGTCCTCTTGGAGTGCGGCTAGAAGGGCACAACAGGGCACTTCACTTAGAGATTTACATATTCAGTTAGCCAAACTGGAAAGACAGAACAAAATCAATCCAACATCATAGGGGAGATATCACGGGTAAAAATGAATATAAAGAAATGAATACAGAAAAATATAGATATCTCCTTATGGAAACTCCAACAAAGAAAATATTTCTTAGGTAAAAAAGCTGGTAAATTATTAGCAAGGAAACGAAAAAAATAATATTCATATAACAGAATTCAAGAACTGATTGTCGACACTAATAAGGGACCAGCTACACTGACTAACCCCTGTCATATTGAAAAGGCCTTCTTTAATTATTACAGGAATCTATATAATCTGGAAACCAATCAAGAAGTTATAAAACCTGGAAAAGATGAAATAAAAACATTCTTAGATCAACTGCCACTCCCTAGAATCAATAAAGATGACTTAAAAATGTTAAACAGTGACATAAAAGTTTCTGAAATCGAGGAGGCAAGTAATAACATAAAATTAGACTCGGCACCGGCACCGGCACCGGCACCAGATGGATTTATAAATTTTGATTATAAAGCCTTTAAATCATCACTAATAAATCATTTAGCAAAAACATTTAATGAAATTAAAACAAAGGGCAAAGCTCCAAAAGAAATGCTAGAAGCAGCGATAATTAACATCCCAAAGCCAAATAAAGATTCTAGATACTGTATGAATTACAGACCAATATCATTAAGGAACACTGACATAAAATTATATGCAAAAGTACTTGCTACTAGACTGAATAAATGCCTGGCCAAATTGATAAATATGGATCAATCTGGATTCCTCCAAAATCGTCAGGGGGCAGACAATACTAGAAGACTGATTGATTTAATAACTTATAGTAAAGATAATCATAAACCCTGCACAATCATTACTTTAGACGCAGAAAAAGCCTTTGATAGGTTAAATTGGGATTATATGTACCAAGTTTTATTGAAATTTGGGTTTGAAGATTTTGGTGAAAAGTCAATCAGGGCCTTATATGACTCCCCAAGTGCCTTCATTTCTGGAATTGGTTCAGGAT
The DNA here is from genome assembly GCA_027410445.1 of Discoglossus pictus. Classification (NCBI taxonomy): domain Eukaryota; kingdom Metazoa; phylum Chordata; class Amphibia; order Anura; family Alytidae; genus Discoglossus; species Discoglossus pictus. The sequence continues at coordinate 170,572,344 of CM050164.1, forward strand.
CATCCCCCATACCTATTAATAATGGTTCTCGACAGGGTTGCCCCTTATCTCCACTGATATTTGTCTTAATGATGGAGCCTCTTGCAGAGGCGATCAGAGGAAATCCATGGCATTAATATCGGTGAGACAGATTACAAAATTATGTTATATGCAGATGATGTGCTACTAACTATTACTAAACCTAGCGAATCCCTAATTCATATTCAAGAGTTATTTAAGAAATTTGGGAATATTTCCTACTATAAAGTGAACTGGTCTAAAACAGAAGTGTTGTCTATCTATATAGATGGAAGAGAAAAAGAATTGTTGAATTCAATCTGGGACATCAACTGGGAAATGAATAAAATATCGTATTTAGGAATAGAATTTACTAGTAAAATGGAAGAAACAATTCAAATAAATTTAAAAAAAACTTTATAACAAAATTAAAACCCAGTTAGATAACTGGAAATTAAATATGCTATCTTGGCTAGGTAGGATTGCAGCCATAAAAATGTCAATCTTGCCTCAAATTAGCTATCTTTTCAGATGCCTACCTTTGAACATTCCCATCTATATAATTAGAAAACATCAAACTTTAATTGACTCATTTATTTATAATGGGAAAACCCCCAGAATTAAACTGAAAACGGTCAGAAAAAGTTTTATAAAGGGAGGTATTGCAGCCCCATGTATTGAAGATTATTATAATGCTGTAAGACTTTCACACTGTGTAAATTGGTCATCTAAAATAAATAAGAGCAGATGGGCAAACATAGAACAAGATCTGTCCAATAATCTGGTTTTATCAGAATGGCTTTGGTATGAAAAATCATCATGTAAAATTAATAAATTAGTCCCTGCTGTAGTAAAATCCGGATTGGAATTCTGGTTTAAGTGGAATAAAAAAAGTAACCTTTCTTTATTTCCATCACCTGAAATGTAAGGTTCTTAACCTCCCATTTCTACAGGACTGGAATAGTTGGAATATTCATTCATTGGGGGACCTTTTTGACTCAGGTAAGATTAAATCTTTTGCTGTGTTAGGCAGAGAATTTGATCTCCCTTTGTCAAAATGGTTAGAATATGAAAGAGTTAAGACGACAATTGCACAATCTAAATTCTCTACTATGTACACCAGAGATATAACTAAATTCGAAAAACTAGCTCTATTTAATGATGGGAATCACTTAATCTCCAAATGTTTTGATATGACAAGAAAACAGATTACAGTGGAAAAAACTTCAGCCATGCAGAAATGGGAGATAGATTGTTGTAATTCTATCACACTAGAAAAGTGGTCTAAGGCATTTAATCTCTCTCAGAGAATTATTAAATATCAATCTTATAGAGAAATTTATTTCAAAGTGGTGCAGAGATGGTATTTTGTCCCTTCAAAAATAGCCTTGATTTATAAAGACCAAGACCTGGGATATGCTGGAGATTTTGTAATCAACAAGGCTCCTATAAACATATTTGGTGGGACTGTATACATATCAGGAACTTATGGAACTCAGTTTTTGATTATATTTCCAATTGTTGTGATAGGATTATTACTCATTCATGTGAAATGGCATTGTTACATATTTTTGATGAGTGCTTTAAGTTGGAAGAAAAAGCCTTCTTCATTCAAGTATTTCTAGTGGTTAAATGGTTGATAGCTAAACGCTGGAAATCAGAGACAACTCCAACAATGAATGAAGTAATTTCAACGCTTGAAAAAAATAGAGAATTTGAAAAAAATATTTCCGCTTTGGGCATTAGTTTGTCTAAGTGCAATAGTTGGGCGGTTTGGGATAAATATCTCCATCCATCAACCTAAATAAATAGAAACCTTTTTCAAGGGGAATATCATGTAAACAACCAAATCTGTATACCTTTATATGCTACCTATACTTTTAACTTGTCTGTTTTTGTTTTTTGTATATGTATATCTTTGCTTTGTATAATTGTGTAATGGAATTTGTATTTCTATAAAGAAAAAAAAAAAAAAAAAACAGTTAAAATAATCTTCTTATAATAATAATTGTCTGTCCCAACTTGGCTAGACATTGCATAATATCACAAATTTGTACACAGCGTCCTGTGTAATAGGAATAGGATGTCATCAAAGATGGGGCAGCACACATGATCTTGCCTGAAACTAGCATTTCATCTCTGCTTCCTCCAAAGAGGCCAGACTTAATAAATGGGTAGGACAGATATTAAAGGATGGGAGTTCATTGCTTATGTTAATTAACCCCTTATGCATTTCTCTGTGTTTTTAGGTGTATAACGAGTCTGGGCAGTCCATACCGGAGCTGTGATCAGAAAAGACAGAGAGAGACAAAGTGAACAATCACAAAATAAGGACCAGCATCCAGACCTTTGCAACTGTCCTATTACAATTACGCAGGACGTTGTGTACTGTTCTCCGATGGACTACTGATCATGTTAAGTTACTCGGTCTGACTGTTCATATTAAGATTGGGTCATTGCCCTGTATAACATAGAATGAATTAGGTGATTATATGCAATCATTACAATGAGAATTGGTTCATGGGTTGGGATACCATGTCATCAGGTTAGGAGGTGAGTGTAGGTAATACCGCTGAGCCTGTGGTGGAGCTAGTGCATAGGGGGCCCCGGTACAAAAACAAAATCTATATATAAAAAATGTACATATACATATATATATAAATATGTGTGTATATAGCCTTCCTGGGGTGAGAAGGGTCCACTGCAGATCAGAGGGCCCAGAGGGGTCACAGAGGTCCGCAGGGGCCAGCAAGGGCCAAGGGGGTCACAAGGGGCTGAGGGAGGCTGCAGAGGTCCGTGAGGGGCCATAAGTGGTCCGCAGGGGCCATGGAGGTCACAGAGCTTGCCGGGGGCACAGGGGGGCCAAAGTGGGCCATAAGGGGCTGCATGTAACCCACGGGAGGTCCGCAGGGGCCATAAGGGGTCATGGGGGCCACAGGGGGCCCCTGGGCCATGCGGGGGCTACAGCGGGCCATAAATGGCTGCACGGTACCTAGGGGAGCTATGTGGGGGCAGTGGGGGTCACTGGGCTGGCAGGGGACACAGGGGGCCCCTGGAGCCTGTGAGGGGCCACAATAGGTTGTAAGGGGCCACAAGGGCCCCACAGGAGGTCCACAGGGGCCACAGAGGACCCAAAGGGGCCATGGGAGGTCCATGGGGGCCCCTCAGAAGACAGGGGCCTCGGTGCCTTGCACCGTCTGCACCGGCAGTAGGGGCATGTGATGGATCCCCACTAATACCATTTTAGTTAGTTATGAAGTGATTTTAAGTCACAGTATTTCATTTTAGTTAGATGTTTAGGAGCTGGTGGCGGGCTCCGATGCAGCCACAACAGTGTCTGTAGGGGTCTTAGATTTTGATGATCCAACATACTTTTGTCTGTACATTATAATACTAAATATGTTTTAAAAGTGAACACTAACTGTGAAACTTTTGTGAGAAGGATAACACACATGGATTATTTATAAAGATATCCACAGAAAAAAATAATTGAAATAATATTCATACTACACTCAATAAGAGAAGATCAAAATTAAGGGAGGGGGAGAAAAGCGCACGCCACCAAATAGTGTAGTAAAAGCAATTTAATGAATAAAAATAAACAAGAAATAATATCCACACACATTTTCCAACTTCAAGGATATGAGGTATTTAGATACACACCAGTCCACATCATGTGACAAAAAGTTCAGATGAATCAAGTGGCCTCACACTCGTGGTGTTGTTAAAAAGTTGATGGTGATGCTCTAAAAACTATGCTGATGGCATCCTCAATGCACTATGTACCAATACTAATGTTAGTAGTCCACTGTACGTACCGGTCAGGGATCCCAAGATTACACCAGAAACAGAGCAGAGATGTGATATATTTAAAGCACAAACAGTATATTGGCCAAATCATAGCTACTTCAAATTTTGCCATAAATATCACTATATGTGACAATATAACTAAATAAAATAAACCATTACCATACTCAATAAGTATGTCAAAAATAGTGGTCCTCAAATTACAACGTCTAGACAAGTTAGGACAGCCAGTTGTTATTATAAGATTATTTTAATCATTTTTAATGTTCTTTTTCATCATAAAATAAAAGCTATGTTTTAAGAAATTCTTATCTAGTCTGTATTATATCTACAGTTTAATTATCTAAAGGTGGGAATTCCCTTGGCAATTCTGAGTGTCCTTTACTTTTTTCTGTATATCTGTTCTTTTTGAATCCTGATTAGCTGTCTGAAAGTTGGGGTAGGTCTGTGAGAGCTTAAGCTTTTGCAAAGTGTGTTTTCTGAATAAATTGTACCGAGTGGTATTATTATTTGTAAAAAGGGATGGCTTTCCTTCTCTTGAAAGAAGAGTTGAAGCCTTTAATAGTATGTGCAGTAAATGCATTGTCTGAATTAGTCATCATGTGTTCATGAAGGTGATGTGATAATGAGGGACATACCCTGGAGAAAGTTAGAGAGGATGAGTTCTTGATAGGAATTACATTTTTTCAAATTTCCCAAGTAAGAGATCAGATTGTGTTTTTCTGGGTCAAGTCATTGGTTGACCCATTCATGATCAGAATCTTCTGAAGAGCCCCAAGGTGGGCTATTTACAGGTTGACGTTTTGGTAAAGTGTTCAGGAATGCTCTTAGTTTTTCCCATTGCCTTTATAATTTTTTTCCCCAGAGTAGGATGTTCAAAAATGTTGCATAGTATAAAAGGAATAGGCAAAATAAAACTAACAAAGTAAAGCTTCAGTTACATGTCTCTTAGTAATATCTCTCTGGCTATTTTGAGAGCTGCACAATTCCAAATGGCCACAAGATGGCAGTAGACATTTGATACATTTTGTGAGCAGATGAGCTGACATAAGCTGCGTAGGAGCTTGGAGTTTAGTACAAGTAAGGCCAATCCTCTGAGTGACCACAGACCCCAGAGAGGAGCCACTCAGTGGCGTCTGGTGAACTTTCAAGTTGGAGGGGCGCCAGGGCGAAACATAGCCACTCCCCCTTTTCAAACCACACCCCTTTTATAACTCCTCCCCCTGGCATCATAATGACCTTTATAAGCCCCACCCAATGACCTTATACTTGTAAAGCCCATTGAAATACATGATCAGCAATGCAGAAATGTCAAGAAGTAAAGTAACAATGTGTTAAATTCATTGGTATACAATATAGATTGAAAAAACTCATGTGACAAGACTACAGCAATATCATAATTGCACCTATACGCATTAACAGAAAAATTAAAGCAGTGACACCTACCATTAGTCGGCTCTTCTTCTCAGGGTATTCACGTTCAGTAAGTTGACCAACGAGTACAAACAAATCTGCTGCCACATAGGGTTTGCACCTGGGGTTGAAAGAAAACAAGCAAATCAATCAGACCATTCAAGAACAAAACCATACTTAAAAAACATTAAAAGACCAAGTGTTACCATATAGGCCCCAAACATACCTTAGAAGACCAAGTGTGACCATAGGCCCCAAACATACCTTAGAAGACCAAGTGTGACCATATAGGCCCCAAACATACCTTAGAAGACCAAGTGTGACCATAGGCCCCAAACATACCTTAGAAGACCAAGTGTGACCATATGCCACAAACATACCTTAGAAGACCAAGTGTGACCATATAGGCCCCAAACATACCTTAGAAGACCAAGTGTGACCATATAGGCCCCAAACATACCTTAGAAGACCAAGTGTGACCATAGGCCCCAAACATACCTTAGAAGACCAAGTGTGACCATAGGCCCCAAACATACCTTAGAAGACCAACTGTGACCATATAGGCCCCAAACATACCTTAAAAGACCAATCAGCACTGTATAGGCCCAAACCAGTGGATCTTGGGATTCAAGAAAACAACAACATTTCACTTCTGTTTAGACAACACAATAATCAAAGTCAAACAAACACGTTGAATTAGCATATGGATAACCATATGAGCAGTAACGCCACGCCAAGGCTTCAACAATTGTTACTGACCATTCACACACCTTTCATATCTCCTTCCATATGCACACCCACACACCATTCATACTTTACTTACCACTAGTTATTTTTGGTAGTTCGGTGGTGCCATTTCTGAGAACTTTACGTACCCTTGAAGGTGCCTCCAATTCCTTCAAACCAATGCATTCAACCGCTCCAGGGCCATGGTGCTTCTTAAATACCTTTTTATCCTCTTCAATGTGGAGAAGCATCTTTCTGATTCTGCAGTCGTCTTCGATGTTGTAAGGAGGATTCCTTATAGCTTCACTTTCTCTGTGAAATTATTATGCAGATTAAATTCATGGTAAAGTTGGTGCAGAGCAACAGCACTCGTACAGACATGAAATTCTGGCTTACCGTACAGAAGTGACAGCTACCCTTGGAAGTGCCTCCAATTCCTTCAAACCAATGCATTCAACCGCTCCAGGGCCATGGTGCTTCTTAAATACCTTTTTATCCTCTTCAATGTGGAGAAGCATCTTTCTGATTCTGCAGTCGTCTTCAATGTTGTAAGGAGGATTCCTTATAGCTTCACTGTCTCTGTGAAAATATTATGCAGATTAAATTCATGGTAAAGTTGGTGCAGAGCAACAGCACTCGTACAGACATGAAATTCTGGCTTACCGTACAGAAGTGACAGCTACCCTTGGAAGTGCCTCCAATTCCTTCAAACCAATGCATTCAACCGCTCCAGGGCCATGGTGCTTCTTAAATACCTTTTTATCCTCTTCAATGTGGAGAAGCATCTTTCTGATTCTGCAGTCGTCTTCGATGTTGTAAGGAGGATTCCTTATAGCTTCACTTTCTCTGTGAAATTATTATGCAGATTAAATTGATGGTAAAGTTGGTGCAGAGCAACAGCACTCGTACAGACATGAAATTCTGGCTTCACGTACACAAGTGACAGCTACCCTTGAAAGTGCCTCCAATTCCTTCAAACCACGCCAAGGCTTCAACAATTGTTACTGACCATGCACACACCTTTCATAGCTCCTTCCATATGCACACTCACACACCGTTCATACTTTACTTACCACTAGTTATGTTTGGTAGTGAGGTGGTGCTGCTTATCGCAGTTTATCTTTGCACACCCTGGGGGTATGCATTCTTCTTTGCTTCAATCACTTGTATTTAAATTTTGCACGCCGATCTTTCAAAGAACAAAACTTCTCAATGGTTTTTTCATTGAAGTCTGGGATCTCGGAAATCAGTTGCTTTTCCATTGAGAGCATTGCCAATGCATTCAACCGCTCCAGGGACCTGGTGCTTCTTAAAAAGGTTTTTATCCTCTTCAATGTGGAGAAGCATCTTTCTGATTCTGCAGTGGTCATCAGTGTTGTAATCAGGATTCTTAATAATTTCACTGTCTCTGTTAAATCATTCTGCAGATTAAATTGATGTAAAAGTTTGTGCAGAGCAACAGTACTTGTACAAGCATGACAATCATACAGAAGTGACAGCTCAGTGCGTAATTGTTCCTTCTTCAGTATTGGATATGCTTGCACGGTGTCTTCCAGAGCTTGGGTTGAAAAACAAGTGTCATGGGTTTTATACAAGTCACTTTGAACAAGTTTGGCACTGACTAGGTGATTTGAAAATGAAAAACGTTCTTTTGCATGAACCACCACTATGTCACATACCTCTCTTGAAAGTTGTCTCAAGGTTGAGATCTCCGTACTCCGTCTGTGGAATGTTACATCGCTCGGCAAACTTGCTTCTATCTCGTCAAGAGAATTACGGATTTTCTCGATGCTGGCGACAAAGTCTTCTGTGACTTTTTGGATATAAACAGTATCCGTGTCTCGCTTCTGAAGCTGACTATAGAGGATGTCAACATGTGGCATTATTAAATGAAATAATTTAAGGAAGTAAAGGAACTCCCTGTCTTCCAGCATTCCAATGAAACCGGCGGCTTCACGTATAGATGTTGGATCAATGTTTAGACATGCTTCAATTGTCTGGAAACACTCAAGTAGCGAATCTCTGTTCTCGTAGATGACGTTCACGGTCCTAACGTTGAAGTTCCATCGTGTCGGTGCACCTCTTGGAAGTCTTCTACCAACTACCTCATCCAGAACTCCAGTCCTTTTTGGAGAGCGTGAAAAAAAAGATGGTATGCCGCCTATGTTGGAAAAAAAAACTCGAACTCTTCCAATCCTTGAAACTGCTTTCTCCATTATTAGGTTCAGTTGGTGAGCATAGCAATGGACGTAGTGTGCGTTCGGGTAAACGTCTTTTATTTTTCTTTGAACTCCTCCTTGATCTCCACGCATCACACTGGCACCATCGTAGCTTTGAGCTATGAGTTTCTTCTTGTCTTCTGGCTCTGGGAGAACAGTATTCAGACTTTCCAGCACAACAGCAGCAATAGAGTCTGCATCCGTTGATTTAATTTCCGTGAAGCCATCAAATCTTTCCACCACTTGATGCTTCTTGTCAATGTAGCGATAGACTACAACGCACTGTGTCCTAGCGGAAATATCGGTTGTTTCATCCGCTTGGATTGCCACAAACTGGGCTTCCTTAAGCTCTTGGTGAATCACTTCCTTAATAACTTCATGCATGCAGTCCAGTAGCTCATTCTGCACGGTTTTGGACGTGCCCTTAAACAAAGTTGCAGTCTTCAAATGCTGTTCCATTGCACTATCGATACTGCCAACCAAATCCACCAGCCTCGAAACACTCCTGGATTTAGCGATGTTTCACTCTCGTCGTGTCGTCTTAATGCCAGTTCAAAAGCGCCACAAAAGCGAACACAATCAATTATCTTGGAAAGGATGTATCGGTTCTTAGCCACTTCTTTGTTGTGTTTTTGAATACTAACTTGGTATCCTTGGTCCAGTTGAACAGCAATGTTCGCCTGTCCAAGCATCTCAAACTTGATCCTGTTATCCAAGTGAGCTTTAGAACTTTTGTGTTTCGCCAATTTATCAGCTAGATGTTTGACGTCACTCCAGTTTTGGTCCAAGCAGCGTCACCACCAAATAGGATGCATGGGAAACAATATAAGGACTTCCTAGAAACGCTTCCACAAAGCCAGTCGTTCTTCTTGTACCATTCAGTATTGAAAGTATGGATATATTGCTTCCCTCTATCTCTTGCGATTTGCTGCAGATTTATCTCTGGTTGGTCAGGTCCTAACCGTTTTACTTCCACCTTCTCCTCGTAGGTTAGGGTGCCGAAAGGCTTCACAAGTAGAGAGTCAATAGTATTCATTTCTGATACCAATAGAAGAAAGAGATCACGGTATATTAAATTTATATTATGTCACAAAATTACTTCAAAATAACAGTGTGTTGAATTCATTGGTATACATTACAGATCGCAAACCCTCATGTGACAAGACTACATCAACATCAAATTTGCACCTATACGCATGGACAGAAAATTAAAAGCAATGATACTCACCTACAGTTGACTCTCCTTCTCGGGGTATTCACGTCCAGTAAGTCAAACAACGAGTCCAAACAAATCTGCTTCCACAGATAGTTTGCACCTGGGGGGTGATAGAAAACAACAAAAAAAAACATTAAAAAGTTCAAGACCCAAACCGTAACTTTTAAAACCTTAAAAGACCAAGTGTGACATATAGGCCCCAACCGCACCTTAAAAACCTTAAAAGTCCAAGTGTGACCATGTACTCACCTACAGTTGACTCTCCTTCTCGGGGTATTCACGTCCAGTAAGTCAACCAACGAGTCCAAACAAATCTGCTTCCACAGATAGTTTGCACCTGGGGGGTGATAGAAAACAACAAAAAAAAACATTAGAAAGTTCAAGACCCAAACCGTAACTTTTAAAACCTTAAAAGACCAAGTGGGACCATATAGGCCCCAACCGCACCTTAAAAACCATAAATAACAAATTAGGACCATATAGGCCCCAATCGCACCTTAAAAACCCTAAATAACAAATTGGGACCATATAGGACCCAACCGCACCGTAAAAACCCTAAATAACAAATTGGGACCATATAGGCCCCAACCGCACTTTAAAAACCCTAAATAACAAAGTGGGACCATATAGGCCCCAACCGCACCTTAAAAACCCTAAATAACAAAGTGGGACCATATAAGCCCCAACCGCACCTTAAAAACCCTAAATAACAAAGTGGGACCATATAGGCCCCAACCGCACTTTAAAAACCCTAAATAACAAATTGGAACCATATAGGCCCCAACCGCACCTTAAAAACCCTAAATAACAAATTGGGACCATATAGGCCCCAACCGCACCTTAAAAACCCTAAATAACAAATTGGGACCATATAGGCCCCAACCGCACCTTAAAAACCCTAAATAACAAAGTGAGACCATATAGGCCCCAACCGCACCTTAAAACCCCTAAATAACAAATTGGTACCATATAGGCCCCAACCGCACCTTAAAAACCCTGAATAACAAAGTGGGACCATATAGGCCCCAACCCCACCTTAAAAACCCTAAATAACAAATTGGGACCATATAGGCCCCAACCGCACCTTAAAAACCCTAAATAACAAAGTGGGACCATATAGGCCCCAACCGCACCTCAAAACCCTAAATAACAAAGTGGGACCATATAGGCCCCAACCGCACTTTAAAAACCCTAAATAACAAATTGGAACCATATAGGCCCCAACCGCACCTTAAAAACCCTAAATAACAAATTGGGACCATATAGGCCCCAACCGCACCTTAAAAACCCTAAATAACAAATTGGGACCATATAGGCCCCAACCGCACGTTAAAAACCCTAAATAACAAAGTGAGACCATATAGGCCCCAACCGCACTTTAAAACCCCTAAATAACAAATTGGTACCATATAGGCCCCAACCGCACCTTTAAAACCCTGAATAACAAAGTGGGACCATATAGGCCCCAACCGCACCTTAAAAACCCTAAATAACAAATTGGGACCATATAGGCCCCAACCGCACCTTAAAAACCCTAAATAACAAATTGGGACCATATAGGCCCCAACCGCACCTTAAAAACCCTAAATAACAAATTGGGACCATATAGGCCCCAACCGCACCTTAAAAACCCTAAATAACAAATTGGGACCATATAGGCCCCAACCGCACCTTAAAAACCCTAAATAACAAAGTGGGACCATATAGGCCCCAACCGCACTTTAAAAACCCTAAATAACAAATTGGAACCATATAGGCCCCAACCGCACCTTAAAAACCCTAAATAACAAATTGGGACCATATAGGCCCCAACCGCACCTTAAAACCCCTAAATAACAAATTGGGACCATATAGGCCCCAACCGCACCTTAAAAACCCTAAATAACAAAGTGAGACCATATAGGCCCCAACCGCACCTTAAAACCCCTAAATAACAAATTGGTACCATATAGGCCCCAACCGCACCTTAAAAACCCTGAATAACAAAGTGGGACCATATAGGCCCCAACCCCACCTTAAAAACCCTAAATAACAAATTGGGACCATATAGGCCCCAACCGCACCTTAAAAACCCTAAATAACAAAGTGGGACCATATAGGCCCCAACCGCACCTCAAAACCCTAAATAACAAAGTGGGACCATATAGGCCCCAACCGCACTTTAAAAACCCTAAATAACAAATTGGAACCATATAGGCCCCAACCGCACCTTAAAAACCCTAAATAACAAATTGGGACCATATAGGCCCCAACCGCACCTTAAAAACCCTAAATAACAAATTGGGACCATATAGGCCCCAACCGCACGTTAAAAACCCTAAATAACAAAGTGAGACCATATAGGCCCCAACCGCACTTTAAAACCCCTAAATAACAAATTGGTACCATATAGGCCCCAACCGCACCTTAAAAACCCTGAATAACAAAGTGGGACCATATAGGCCCCAACCGCACCTTAAAAACCCTAAATAACAAATTGGGACCATATAGGCCCCAACCGCACCTTAAAAACCCTAAATAACAAATTGGGACCATATAGGCCCCAACCGCACCTTAAAAACCCTAAATAACAAATTGGGACCATATAGGCCCCAACCGCACCTTAAAAACCCTAAATAACAAATTGGGACCATATAGGCCCCAACCGCACCTTAAAAACCCTAAATAACAAATTGGGACCATATAGGCCTCAACCGCACCTTAAAAACCCTAAATAACAAATTGGGACCATATAGGCCCCAACCGCACCTTAAAAACCTTAAAAGACCAAGTGTGACCATATAGGCCCAAACTGTACATGATGACAAAAAAAAAACAATATATATCAATTGATATCAATATATATATATATATATATATATATATATATATATATATCAATATATATATATATATATCAATCAATAATCAATATATAAATCAATCAATATATAAATATATATATATCTCAATATATATATATATATATATATATATATATATATATATATATATATATTATTATTATTATTATTATCCTTTATTTATAACGCGCCAACATATTCCGCAGCGCAATACAGGGGTTAGGTACAAGTATAAACAATACCCCACAATGAAAATAATGGAAGACCCTGTTATTGAGCTTTCAATCTGATATACACTGTGCTTTCCCTAAAGCACCTCACAAGATTAAAACTCGCAAACTTACATTCTAAAGGGTATGGGTGAGGTACAGGAGAGTGAGAGATGCATAGTGAATGAAGAGGCTAAAGATGATAGGCTTTTTTTATTAGATGTGTTTTTAAAGAGATTTTGAAGGATCTGAGGCAGGAAGATAGTCTGGTGGTGCGAGGTAAAGAGTTCCAAAGAATAGGGGCAGCACGTGAAAAGTCTTGAAGACGGGAATGAGAGGAGGTGATGAGAGAGGAGAAGAGAAGAAGGTCATTAGCAGAGCGAAGAGGGCGGGTGGGAGTGTATTTTGGGATGAGAGCAGAGATGTAGGAGGGTGCACTATTGTGGAGGGCTTTATATGTTAGGGTCATGATTTTGAATTGTATTCTAGACGCTATGGGAAGCCAGTGGAGTGCCTGACAGAGAGGTGCTGCAGACACTGATCGTTTAGTATGGTAGATGAGTCTAGCGGATGCATTCAAAATGGATTGGAGTGGAGACAGACGGGTGATAGGAAGGCCAGCAAGAAGAGTGTTGCAGTAATCGAGACGAGATATGATGAGAGCGTGAATAAGAATTTTAGTTGTGTCTTGTGTGAGGTAGTGGCATATTTTGGATATGTTTTTTAGGTGAAAGTGACAAGATTTTGTGAGTGATTGGATGTGGGGAATGAAAGAGAGGGAAGGGTCCAGTAGGACCCCAAGACAGTGGACCTGAGAGGTGGGAGTGATGATGGCATTGTCAACAGTGAGAGATATTTGCGGAGTGAAAGCTGTAGTAGAGGGTGGAAAGATAAGGAGCTCTGTCTTAGACATGTTAAGTTTGAGTTGACGGTCAGACATCCATGAGGATATGCCCGAGAGGCAATTGGCAGCATGAGCTAGCAGAGAGGGGGATAGTTCAGGTGCAGAGATGTAGATTTGGGTGTCATCAGCATATAGATGATACTGAAATCCAAAAGATTGTATAAGGGCACCAAGGGAGGATGTATAGATAGAGAAAAGGAGGGGGCCTAGGACTGAGCCTTGGGGTACACCGTACAGTTAGAGGACGAGGAGATGAAGAGGTGCCAGAGAAGGAGACACTAAATGTTTTCTAGATAAGATGTGAACCAAGAGAGAGCAGTGTCACGGATGCCAAGAGAGTGGAGAATTCGATAAGAAGAGGATGATCAACTGTGTCAAAGGCAGCAGAGAGATCCAGGAGAATTAGGATAGAGAAATGACCCTTTGATTTGGCGTTGAGCAGGTCATTAGTAACTTTTGTGAGAGCTGTCTCTGTAGAGTGTTGGGGCCGGAAGCCAGACTGGAAGGGATCAAGGAGGGAGTTGGAGGAAATGAATTGTGTAAGGCGAGTGTAGACGACACGCTCAAGTAGTTTAGAAGCCAAGGGAAGTAGAGAGATAGGGCGGTAATTAGATGGAGAAGCTGGATCAGATGTGGGTTTCTTAAGAATGGGTGTAATTGTGGCTTGTTTCAAAGGTGATGGAAACTTGCCAGTGTCTAAGGAAAGGTTGAATAGATGTGTGAAAGCTGGGATAAGTGTGGTAGAGAGGGGGGGGGGGCAGCTGTGATGGAATAGGATCATGTGGACAAGTTGTGAGACGAGAAGTTGATAGAAGGTTAGCAACTTCATCCTCAGTTACAGGGTTAAAGGAGTTTATAGTGGCTATAGGTTTGGGAAAGGGTGAAGGCAGACTGCTGTTTGTTTTTTGAGGAGAAGGTGTGATATCGCCACGTTGAGAGGAGAGTTCATTATGAATATTTTCTATTTTACTATTAAAGTATCTAGCAAAATCTTCATCTGTAAGAGAGGAAAGGGCGGGAGGTGGGGGAGGGCAGAGGAGAGTGTTAAGAATGGAGAACAAATGTTTGGGGTTGGAGGCCAAATTTGATATTAATGATGAGAAGTAGCTCTGTTTGGCAAGATTGAGGGCATAGTGATAGGAGCGTAGGATAAACTTGTAATGAAGGAAGTCTGACCAGTGAGGGTAGTGAGAGGACTGAGAAGGGGTTGTAGTAAATTGGAAAGGTGTTGTGAGTTAAGTGTCTGCAGGTTTCTGTGGGTTCTGGTAGTTGGGCGTGATAAAGGGTAGAGATTGGAAGGGGTAATGAGGCTGTAGGTTAGGAGATGGTGGTCAGAAAGAGGGAGTGGGGAGATTGTAAGATTGTAGATAGAGCAGTGATTAGAGAAAATTAGGTCCAGGGAGTGTCCATCAATCAATAATCAATATATAAATCAATCAATATATAAATATATATATATATATATATATATATATATGTATGTATATCTCAATATATATATATATATATATATATATATATATATATATATATATATATCAATCAATATATATATATCAATATATATATATATCAATAGGCCTGTAAATGAGTGATTCTTGGTTTGTGTAAAATCCAACCCGATGCTTTGCTTAAAAGCTGTTTAATACAGCGGGCATATGCTTTAAGGGAGCAATGTATAAAGTTGCTATTTTTGGATTAAAAGAGTGAGGTACATTGTATTCTCATTTGCATGTCCCCGCCTTTTAGACATGCAAGTGGGCTTATTAATGTATTATTCGTTTTCTGTACTTTGTACGGTGGAGAGCTTTTCTCACTTTTGTGCTCACCATACACTAAATGATTGTTGTGGAATACCCAATCCTACAAAATCTATTGCACAAACCAGAATCTACCTCATACTGATGATAGCCAAAAGCTTGAAACAGGCCTGTATATGAGTGATTCTTGGTTTGTGTAAAATCCAACCCGATGCTTTGCTTAAAAGCTGTTTAATACAGCGGGCATATGCTTTAAGGGAGCAATGTATAAAGTTGCTATTTTTGGATTAAAAGAGTGAGGTACATTGTATTCTCATTTGCATGTCCCCGCCTTTTAGACATGCAAGTGGGCTTATTAATGTATTATTCGTTTTCTATATATATATATATATATATATATATATATATATATATATATATATATATATCACACACACACATAAACATATACATAAATATACATAAACATATACATAAAAAAATATATATTAATTGATATTTATTATCTGATTAATTGATGTACTTTATTACTTATTTGATTATATTGTTCATGTATTTCTATTAGACATTATTTTTTATACATATTACAGTGCTATTTATTTGCTATATATGTTACAGGATATTATCCTGTAACATGTATATCACATAAATAGCCCTGTAATATGTATAATACATACAGGGTCACACAAGTTCACACTAACCTTTTTTTCCCTTACAGGCTTCCATACCTGCTTTGCTGATTTGCTAATTTTTTAAAGACTCTCATTGGTTGAAATCGATATCAATCAAAAATTTCAGCCAATCAGAGTCCTTCAAAAATTAGTATATAAGGCAGAGCGTGGGGAAAAAACAATTACTCGCGGGTGGAGCTCCTTGTAGGAGGAGCTCTGTTAGTTTTTTTTTTTTTTTTTTTTAGAGCATCGGTTTATTTTTGGTGGAGGCCTCTTGCAATGGGCCAGAATGGATGGACAATGGCTTCAATCAAGATTGGATTATTTTTTGACATGGGCTTCAATCAAGATTGGATTATTTTGACATGGGCTTCAATCAACATTGGATTATTTTTTTGACATGGGCTTTAATCAACATTGGATTATTTTGACATACATGGGCTTCAATCAACATTGGATTATTTTGACATACATGGGCTTCAATCAACATTGGATTATTTTGACATGGGCTTCAATCAACATTGGATTTTATGACATGGGCTTCAATCAAAATTGGATTATTATGACTATCCAGGGCACTGAGGGCAGAAGGCCAACGCTGGAGGGGTCAATTTGACAGGTAAGTATGTGCTGTTGTTTATTTTATTTTTATTATTGTTTGTTTAGTATGTATGCGCTGTTTACTTTATTTTTCTTATTGTTTGTTTAGTATGTGTGCTGTTTACTGTATTTTTATTATTGTTTTTCCCTTACCTTATTTTTATTTTATCTTTAAAAGTGACAGGCACATGCATGTGCCTGTTACTTCTAAAAATGGAATAAAAATAGGGGTGGGGGGGGGTTGGTAGTTGGATCAGGGTGGGGTCACGCGGCCATCGGTCGGTCAGTGGCCGCTTAGGCCACATGGAGGCAATGATCAGGGGTGGCACAGGCCTCATGGGGGTGATCATCCACCCCCATGTGGCCTGTGCAACCCCGCTCACCGCCCGATAACCCCGATCACCGTGATCTGGGTAATCGGGCGGTGGCATAGCATAGGCCACATCGGGGTGGTGATGATCGGGCCTCAGGGGTGGCACAGGCCACATGATGGAGGTGATCAGTGGTGGCAGTGGCACAGGCCTCAGTCATGGGGGTGATCCGATCACCCCCATGTGGCCTGTGCCACCCCGCTCACCGCCCAAATACCCCGATCACCGTGATCGGGGTAATCGGGCGGTGGCATAGCATAGGGCAGGCCACATCGGGGTGATCGGGGGTGGCACAGGCCACATGGGGGTGATGGCTGGGGGTGGTACCAGGCATTGCAGGCCTAGGTCGGTCGTCAGTGGTAGGTAAGTTGGTGGGTGGCTGGGTAGGTGGCAGGCCAGGCAGGCATAGTGGGGTAACTGGGGGGACCCTACTTTTTATTAGGGGCACTAGGGGTTTGGTTTGGCCAGGGGCAGGGCAGGTGCCAGGTAGACTTACTGTTAGGTTGGGCAGAGCAGATGTGAGTAGTTTCAGCCAGAGAGGTCTCTCTCAGTCTCAGCGTGAGCAGGGTCAGGAAACAGAAAGAGGGAAGGGACAGGCAACTGGTGGTTTTATTGACTGTAGATGTCAATCAAAAAGTAAACTCGAGGCCCTATTAGCTGGCGGGCGCTCGGAGCTAACGGTCTGGGTGGGTTTACATTGTTCTCTTGACAACTGTACAGCCTTCCATCATTGATTGGTCAATGATGGAAGACTGTCAGTCATGAAATTGATACATTTATGACCGCCCATGCATATCGTCATTGTGCTGGTGGGCGGAATGCATTAACGGTCAGGGGGCCAGGCCTCATTGAAGAGTCTAAAGGTTAGTGTACTAGTGTAATATGATCACACAGGGATGCAGGGGGCTACAATAGATACACAGCAGCATTAGTTAATATATACACACAAGGGCAAGGGGTTATCTTAAAGTGACAGTGTCCCTGGGAATAGTTTGCTTCATTTATTACTGTATTAACACTTGAATGATGATGTACACATTATATTTAATTGTTTTTGGGTTATTACTAATAAATTATTGTGTTTTTTTATTGCAGGGTCATGAAAATATTTGGGGGGGCGTTTGCCCTGACGCCCCAATGGACGGGCCGCCCCTGGAGCCACTCCATGGTAATATAAAGTTAAACCTTCAGGAGCCCTTTTCCCAGAGATTAGAGTAGGGTTGTGATAGGTCTAAGTTAATTATGCCACATTGAACATAACAATATACAGTTTGTGTAAATCATGTGAAAGGAAAGAAACAGTGATTTGTATTGGTATAAACCAAGCAGGGTTGGCTCCAAGCTTACCCCATATATGTTCCTTAAGTAGAAGTGATAGAGTGGTGGGGTTGTAGAAGCAGGATAAGAAGCTGGTTATTGAGTAGTGGGGTTGTAGAAGCAGGATAAGAAGCTGGTTATTGCAGACCAGCAATGGTCGTCTGTTCCTTTTTTTATCACCCTTCAATTCCAAGATGTCCTTCTGAAGAGCCTAATATCCCCTTTTTGCCAAACCAAGCCCAGGCCCAGTGGGATGATGGTGTCTTTTTGGCAGGTCTTGTCAGGATAGCCCCTGGAGACCTCCTCTTTTTCTGTGGTTGAGAAAGTGAAGATTTGCTGGATCCAAAGGTTCCCTTGGGTAGGCTGCAAGCCCAGTTTCTCTGGTTGCCGGTTATGGGGTTAATCACCAGCAGTGGGAAAGATGTGTGATGCCCCAGGCTCTAGGAGCTGTGCACTGTGGAAGCTTTGGTCCTCTCACTGAAAGTCTGGTCCACCTCCCCACCTAGAGCTCCTGAGTGAGTAGATCTCTTCCTTTGAGTTCAGGGTCAGATCCTCAATCCCACGTACCCAGGAGGTTTCAGCTGCAAGCACAGGGTCACAGGCCTTGGACGGCTCCACGACAATCGCTGGAGAGTGTTGCTATATTATTGTGTTCCAAAGCCCTCTGTAGAGTTCTGCTGTATATACATACTAAGTACAGTAAGTCTGATTGATTATTTTTGTAATATTTGTGATTTTATTATGTTTCTATGAAGTTTTTGTCCAAGCTCAAGCAAAGCGTGTACACTCACCTTGAGCTTAGGCCCTCTCCCCCTCCCCTTGCCATCTAATTTTGACTGACACTCAATCCTTCCATTTAGCCTCACAGCACCTTCCTCTCTTCAGCATGGTGTGAGCTGTGATGCTGGCTCTAAGTCATACAGATGTGAAAGCAGTCATTTATATCCTCTGCACTTAGTACTATAGAATATATTGACATTTACTAAATAAAAGATAATAATATTAATAATTGACCCAGCAACACAGTGCAATAGTCACCCCTAGTACGTAACTAGCAAATGTTTCTAATAGCAAGGGCTAAATAAAGAAAATAAAGAAATGGAAGAAACACAAAAATAATAAAGTAGATTAAATAAGACATTTATATATATATGTATATATATATATATATATATATATATATATATATATATATATATATATATATATATATATATAATTCTCATAGCTTTAGAAAAAATACAACTATTTCAAAATTTCTAAAATAATTTTAGGACTTTGCAACATGGTGGTGACCATTTCCTACCAAATTCATGGGCCTTCAAGGTCGCAATGTAGGATAGCTGTATCACAATGGCCAGACAGTAGAGAAATGCATTAGTAAATAATGTGAATCTGTTACTCCAGGGCTTATTAGAAGTAACTGAATTGTAAAATTTACATTACAGTAACACTGAGGATACAATTAATAAAATTAGCCTTGTTAAAACATTTATATAAATCAAAATAGTTTTGCATAAAGAGTTCCTTTAAAACCTATAATCTCTATGGGTCACAACAGATTGCAATGAGATATGTGTTTAAAAAAGGAAACAGGCATTAATTAATACTAAGATTCTTATTTTTTTAACAGGTGCAAAATCAGTACATTATACTAACATTGAGCAATATGCAACCGATCTCATGTAAAAAGAATATAGGGGCGTACAGAAAGCCCACTACAAATGACACCTACATCCAGGGATCATATAAGTGCCTTAGACACTGAATTAGAGCAATAAAGAAAAATAAACACTTATAGTCCTTATTTCAAAACTCTATGTAGTCAACATAGAGACCAGTAGCAATAAACTTTATTAATATAGACAACGGCGAATTACAACTTAGAATAAAAATAGTTTCACCAGAAATTATATATGTCCACCCTCAGGGATATAGTGCAGCAATATGTCTGGAGCAAGTGTTTGCTGAATCAGGTTTTTTAAAGAAATACACCACACATCATACACTATTGAGAATAAGAAGCAGTGAATAGGTTGTGTTACTTAGTTTCTCAATTGTCTGGGATATCCATCACCCCTATGCTTACTGTACTTTCACTATGATCATGCACAGTTATTATTATTATTATCTTTTATTTGTATTGCAACAACATATTCTGTAGCGCTGTACAGGCGATAAGAACAGGAGAAATACACGTTTAACAAATTCAAAAGTTGAAGGGCCCTGTTTCGAGCTTAGAATCTTAGCAGAAAGTGATTTATCCCAAAGCACCCTACAAGACTGGAAACTCGCTACTTACAATCTAAAGGAAATTAAAGGGCAGAGAACTGGGGAAGCGTAACAAATAAGGAATAGCAAGGGTCAGGAAGAAAGTGAAAGATAGAAAGAGTTTTATTTTAGAGGTAGAGGGGAGGGATCTGAGGTGAAAGACTAGTTTGTTGGCTGACCCCTAGTGTTGAGATGATATATCTGCAAGTAGGAAGTCAGGTGTTTTCCATGGCTCTATAAATGTAATCTGAGTTGGGGTGGGTGAGCGGGAGGGCAATATTCTGAGTATCTCACAGATGTAGCAGGCCTTAAAGCAGAGTGAATTTGCACTGAAAGAAATAGAAAGAATGGATTGGGATCAGTACAGGAAGATAGGGGAGTTAGAAAGGAATGGGAGAGAGACCTTAGAATGAAGGTATGTGAGGAGGGGGGAGGATATTTGAGGTAATTATGCCAGCCATAAATGGGGAAAGGATGGGGGAAGGTGGGGACAGCAAAGCAGGGTATAGAAAACAGAAATTGAAAAGAAAAAGTTAGAAATATTTATATCTGCCAAGATATAATAACATGCATACAGTAGTGAAATTAATAAACATATTGGCACCAGGGATGGCGCAGTTTCCATAGTCTCCTCCATACCTGCTGAGGTGTTGTGCATGCAGCTCTGACTATCTCACAGATGTAGCAGGCCTTAAAGCAGAGTGAATTTGCACTGCTGCTGTGTTGTGAATGCAGCTTTGAGTATCTCACAGATGTAGCAGGCCTTAAAGTAGAGTGAATTTGCACTGAAAGAATTAGAGAATGTATTGGGGTCAGACAGTACAGGAACATAGGGGAGTTGATCATAACACACCTTTACTGCATTAATAATGGTGTTTTAATGCTTGGCTTACAGCATATCCCTTATCCCCTCCTCTCAAAAGTGCCACATTGCCTGCTCATTGTCTTATCCATACTCATAGGATTCAGATACAAATATTGCATAAATTATTGTAAGTCTGTAGTGTGGGTTTGTCTCTGAACTAGTGGGAGAAACTAACAGGATGATCTGCAGACATCTGTGCAAGTGAGGCTTCTATGAGGGAATTACTATGTAAATGCAGCTCTGAGTATCTCACAGATGTAGCAGGCCTTAAAGCAGAGTGAATTTGCACTGCTGCGGTGTTGTGAATGTAGCTCTGAGTATTTCACAGATGTAGCAGGCCTTAAAGCAGAGTGAATTTGCACTGAAAGAATTAGAGCATGGATTGGGGTCAGACAGTACAGGAAGATAGGGGAGTTGATCATAACACACCTTTACTGCATTAATAATGGCGTTTTAATGCTTGGCTTACAGCATATCCCTTATCCCCTCCTCTCAAAAGTGCCACATTGCCTGCTCATTGTCTTATCCATACTCATGGGATTCAGATACAAATATTGCATAAATTATTGTAAGTCTGTAGTGTGGGTTTGTCTCTGAACTAGTGGGAGAAACTAACAGGATGATCTGCAGACATCTGTGCAAGTGAGGCTTCTATGAGGGAATTACTATGTAAATGTTTCTCACCACATCAACATGTGCTTAGATTCCTTATTGATTTTCAAAATCTGCTACACAGAGCCCAATTATATCATGTCTCTCACTCCTACAATCAGCAGGCATGTAGTAGAATTGCACTTCTGTACATGGAAGCTCAAACTGGTGATTCACATCAATATTCTACATGTCACCATTCCTTATTGTAGTATCTGCTAAGCACACTCAAGCAAATCACTTGTCCTGTATCTAGGGGAGGCTGGTGGGGTAACCAGCAGTTATATTGGCAAATCTATTGTATTTAGTTTACCTCCTTAACTTTCTATGCACTCATACTCAGTGTCAATAATTCACCCCTCAATAATGTCCCTGAATTGCTGACCTTCTACTCTCCAGGCCGCTTCACAGCAGCCTGTTCCGAATCTGTGCTATCTCCCTGAGAGTCCCGGACGCGAGTAACGTCACAAGAACGCAACGCGCTCTACACTGACGGCCATACCAACGTTTGGCACGCAGCTTCTACGGGAGCCGACGTGGACCTGTTTCTTATCTATAAAGAAGTACAATTATTATATGAAACATGTTTATTTTTTTAACGTGCAACTTGTAGGTGAGCAACTGTTAAATCATCTTTTTGTAAGAGTAGTAACATTTTAATGTAAGAACAGGTCAACATTGTATTAATGAGTATTGTAAACATGACAATGTTTTGTAACATGCAACTTGTAGATTAACAACTGGTAAACTAAATATGTATTTAATCCAGAGGAAGGCAAACAGTAAAACCCCCCATTGAAACTTAGCCAATTGTATCAAAGGGGGAAAAATTAATTATTTCCTGACCCCATTAACTGGCGATCGGATTACTCCCTGGATTAATATTCTTCATTAAATTATACATTTAAATTGTACAACAAAAGCTCCTCCTCCTCTTAAACATGAATTTTTAAATATATGCAATGAAACAACTTTGCACACTTTTTTTCCAAAAATAGTAACATTATAAACAGTAACTTAATGAAGTAACCGTTAAACTGTAATTTTTATAAAATGCAAGCAAAGTATTTTGTGGGGCTAGTCATGGTAAAAGGCTACTTCCATAAAATTAGAATATATTATTTTGTTGTTGATGATTTTTGATGGTTGACATTTTGTTGTTATTGTTGTAATTAGTGAAAATGGCACATAGAGTTTCCTATGTGAAATAGTGGTTCTCTAAAAAGAGAACACCAGACATCAAAGTTCGTCCGCGGGGTGTAACCACTGTTCTCTATGGTTTTTGCCATTTTATAGAGTTTCTTATAAAAATGGTGGTGCTCTAAAAAGAGTCTGAATGACATAAAATGTCATCCTGTAAATCAAACCACTGTTCTCTATATATATATTTTTTTTCGCCTGAAACTGTCGGTGTTTTTTGTTTTTTTTGTTCTGTGGCATGTCTTTTATTGTTATATTTTGTGGAATTATAGTTATAGTACCTCATAGTAGACAATGTTTTTTGTAAAAATGCGGCCATCATCTAATAAATCACATTGACTTTGGTTGTTTTCAATGTAAACTTTAATAGCCTCTGGATTCTTGCATCTTGAGAATGCAACATACAGCTGGCCATGTGCAAATACTGGTTCTTCTGAAAAGATACCGACAGATTTTAAAGTTTGTCCTTGTGATTTTTGAATGGTCATGGCAAATGCCATGGTGATGGGAAATTGTCTCCTTTGAAGTACAAAAGGGAGGCTACTTTCACTTGGTGCCAAATCTATTCTTGGTATGAAAACTCTCTCTCCTTTATGGGTACCAGTTAGCATTTCAGCATGTATGAAATAGTCCTTTAATTCTTTGAAAATTAATCTGGTCCCATTACATAGGCCTTTTTTGGGTTTATATTTTGCAGTAACATGACAATTGCACCTTTCTTTAGCTGCAAAATATGTGGTGGCATTCCAGAGGGAGTTAATGAGTTAATGAATTCAGTTGAAAAGTTTGTTTGACTTTCTTTGTCATCACCAAGTACAGAATCAGCACTGTGATAATTTTTTCGTGGTGCTTTTTTTTATTTTTATATTTCATTATTGAGGAGTCATGCATTTTTATTTTTGCATGTTAGTATTACTTTGTTGGCAAGCTCTGCATAGTCCTCATTATTTATTGTATTTTGGAATATAACTGATATGAGATCCTATTCGCAAATCATATGAGCTGGGATGTGCATGGTATCATCGGGTAAATTTGGTATTCGTTCTGTTTTTCCTTCTCCAATTTTAATAAGCCAATCATTGAACTCATTTTGTCCTTCTGATTTCATATTTTGTTGTAATTGAAGATGGGTAAATAGTTTCCACAGTGTACTTGACTTTATATATGTTTCGACAATGTCGGTTCGATTTCCATGTACAACGACAGGTAATGTTTGTCTAAAATCTCCATCTAACAACTTTACCTTTCCACCAAATGACAAATTATTATCCATGACTTCATGTAGCAAACGGTCAATACATTGTAGGGCATGGCATGACATCATTGTAGCTTCATCTATTATAATTAATTTACTTTAAAAAAAAATACAAAAGTGCGGCAATTCCAGTGGTTGCAAATGGCAGTGCGATTTGACCTTGTGCGCGAACAAAACTCATCAATAAATTATAGAGATACGTTTTTCCTGATCCGCCAGGTCCATCTAGATAGAAATAACGCTCTTTGAGCATGTCATCATCTAGGGCATTTTTGACTGCATTAAATGCTTGCAATTGTAATGTATTTAAAGTTGCAAGTCTTTCTTCTGTTCTTTCTGTTTGAAGCGGAGTGTCATAGTCTTCAAAGTTTATGTCGTCTATGAGACCTGGATCTGGCAGATTAAAACTTGCACAACTTAATCAATGAGTTAAAAAGACCTCTTGTATTTCAATTAATGTTTTTATTGTGCAATAGACTCATTGTATCGTTGCAAGAAGTCTTCAGACATATTTGTTTTAAATTTGTCCCACAAAGCTAATGCATTTGGAGCATTTAAGAAGATAAAAATGAATGCAAATTGTTCCCTCATCTGCCGTGGCATTTGACATAGTGCTGCTTCTTCTAGACATTTTTCCCATTCTGTATCATCAGCTAGGAAGTTTCTGTGTCGCGCAGCTAAATGAAATGATTCATAAACTATGTCATTAACAGTTCTTAACTGTTCAAAACTTTGTGCACCAGGAATATTTAGAAGTAGTAATCGTAAGCAGAAACGTTTAAGGTCTCTTGGACTTACAGTGTAAATTCTTGGGATTATTTTATTTCCACAACTTTTTCGTTTTCGCCATAATCCATTAACTAAAACATAATGGTATGGAATGTCAATATATAACAATTCCCTTGCCTCCAAGTCAGTACAATTTAATTGAAACCACGCAGTTAGTGTAGTTTGGCGATGCTCACTTTGTGCCAAAGCATTTGTTTAATTTCCAACATTGAAATACACTAAATGTCTTTGTGACAAATGTACAGCTAATCCATATATACTGCATGTGAGCGATCATGCATTTCAAATTTTAGAAGACGCCACATTGCCTCTGGCACACTTACATAGCGAGCATCTACATGAGATGCAAGTTCATCATGTACTAACTCACTTTGTTTGTTATTTTTAGCTCCTATGACCACTACAGTAGCTGCATCATAGCCTTTCTAAGTATATTTGTAGACATATTTAACGGATTTTATGGAAGTGCAAGCTTCCACATTAATGTGTGCATTATACTTCATGAGTAAATGTGGATTGTATGGTACCACATATCTGTAATATATATTTTTTCCACGAATAATGGCATTTTGGCCTTCCCTTCTTCTATATAATGGATAGCCATCACAATTAGCAAGTTTTGTCTCTATAATCCTTTGGAAATTCTTTAGTACATTTCTTATTTTCCATACATGGTGACTGTGGATTAATATCTCCAAACGGTCCATGAATCATACGATGAGTTACAATCTCATATAGTCTACCATGTATTTCTGGATCTGGTAGTTCAGCAATAATTACTGAATCCACTTTGTCAACTGTATTCAATTTATCTTTCTCTTGAAGGATTATAAGAATATGTGCATGTGGTCTTTCCTTATGCACATTTATAGACTTAAGCTTACAAATTGCTTAACCTATGAGTCTGAAAAGAGAGTCAATCACCTTTAACTCTTATTGTGGGGGCAACCAGCTTATACCCTGGTGATTATACAAGCTCTTCGGAGCCACCACCCTGTGGTGGTAACCCGCATATCAGCCTACAAGACAAAATAGAGGCAAAACCCAGGACATCCCAGAATCCAGAAACATCATCCAATGCAAATACTTGTAACTCTCCGCTGACATTAAGACACTTCTACAGACAACCGGAGAGTTTGATATTATTTGGACATACAAGTCTACAACCAGTCGCTCTGGCACAAAGCTACCGCCATTCTTGAGCATAATTGTAGCGACTTTTAATATGTAACACCCACAAACCCCTACCTGTGTAGGGGCGCTTATATGAGCGAAGAGACAAGTCAATAGAGTGAACTGAAACTTTGATTACAAGATTTATGAAGGAGATGGCAGGTGTCTCAACAAGGCGCAACATCAAAGACATACAAGCTTATTGCACGCCGAGACACACCCCACAAGCTTCTCAACAAGCATCTACTCCGACAAAGCCCGCACCTAAATCCACAATGGAGACGTCTGCGCCAAGCACGAAGGCGGACATCCAGGATCTGAAAGATCTTATATCCTCTTTCAGATCAGAGATCAAAACGGAAATCCAAAAAGTGGCGACGGAGCTATCTAAGGAAATAAAGGTTGTAGATTCCAAAACAGCAGTGCTGGAAGACAACTATAATGATCTACTCCGCGCACATAATCGGCTAGAGGAAGAGGTGGTTCTATTGAAAGAGGAACAAGTCCACCAGCAGTCCGCCCAGGAAGACCTAGAAAACAGGTCGAGGAGGCAAAATATCCGCATAAGGAATCTTCCTGAATCAGTGCGTGACCTCCCACAATACTTGACAGGGCTCTGCGAACTTCTTTTACCAGATATGAGTGAGGAGGACTTTAAGCTAGACAGAATACACAGAGCGATTGGTGGGCGTTCTTCCACTTCTGATCGTCTAAGAGACGTAATAGCACGATTTCATTACTTCTCCACTAAAGATAAGTTCATGAGAGCGGCCAGAGCTGGTATACCAGAGGTGGAGGGACATCAACCGAGCATCTTTTCCGACTTATCCTCAACAACATTGTTTAAAAGGAAAACGCTAAAACCCATTCTGGAAGTCATACTATCCCATGGCTGGAAATATACATGGGGATTTCCTTTCCGGCTGAATATTTCCAAAGAAGGGAAAGCATACTCTGTTCGGTCTTTGTAGGAGGGAATCGCCCTATTATCATCTTGGAATATACAGCTACCGGACAACGTGAATCTACTCCCTGAGCCGGCTCAACGACAACGTCAAGGCCCGAGACCACTGAACATCCCAACAACCTGAATGTAGAGTTCCTTCCCACTTCTTTAACCTCATCATTTCATATGACACTCGTTCTGGACTTTATCCGGGTCAACTGGGACTTCGATCAGAGAATATCTTTCTGCAGTGATAATGTATCATTATTTCAGTTTACTTTATTTGTTTATGTAGACAAATAGGTTTACAAAGTTACTTGTTTTGTTAAAGAATGTAATAAATGCGCCCCTACGGGGTTATGTTGTATTTTTGCTAAGCAGGCGAACCATCTCAGTATCCATTGGTTAGGATACTAGGTGGCTCACCGTTTAAATTTGAGAGGACAGCGCTTTCTCTCCTCTAAGTAAGTTAAATTACTGTTATTTCCAATATAAAACAACACAAATAAAAGTAGTTAGCATTTTAAATCAAGGTGTACTGGTGACACCAAGTTGTACAGGTATCGCTTAACTGATCCGAGACATCAATAGAATAGTTAACTATATACAATATAGTTTGCTCTAAGTGTTTCTGAACCCAATTTAGTTTTGTTTTTTTTTGTTTATTTTATTTAATTTTTTATTTATTTATTTTTATTTATTTATTGTCCATTATCTGCGGTTTCTCATCTTTCTTATCTTTGTACTTCGTTCCCTCCCTCTAGCGCTCGGCTCTCGGGCTCCAACACTACAACTACTGTATCTCATATCAGCAATCTTCTTTGCACCTGATCTCTTAATAGTCCTGTCCTGCTGTGGGGTAAGTCATGGATATTAAAATAATTTCGCACAACACTCAAGGTTTGAATGAGCCAGTTAAGAGGGGAATAGCCATTAAAGAATATCTTAGACTAGGAGCAGACATAGTTCTATTACAAGAAACTCATTTAAAAAAAAATTCAATCCCCAAATATTGGGGGGGGAAATACTCGCAAGCATACCATGCTACTGCATCAGAAAAAAAGAGGGGTGTCTCAATCTTGATTCAATATAGGCTAAATTTCCAACAAACTTCCACTCAAAAAGATAATGATGGTAGATATATAGCTATACAGGGCACCATCAATGATAGACCTGTGTCACTGCACCAAACGCCGACCAATCTATTTTCTCGCGCAGAATCTCAAAAGTAATCTCCCATTGGCAACAATCCATCTGTATTATAGGGGAAGACATGAATGCAGTCTTAGACCCAGTTAAGGATAAGAGTGGGCTCTCTGCCCCATCCCTAGTTCCCACAGCTACAAAAACACTTAAAACGCTGCTGAAAAATAACTGTCTATTCGACGCATGGAGGGAAATGCATCCAAAAATAAGGGACTACACCTTTTACTCGGCCAGACATAAATCCCATTCACGCATTGATTATATACTATTACAGCAACAACTGGCCTCTAACCTACTGTATGCGTCAATCCACCCTATTTCGTGGTCCGACCATGACCTAGTTAGTATATCATTATGCGACTTATTGCCAAAGGGCCGATCCCCCTCATTGTCGTTAAATCCAGCACTACTTAACGATCCAGTAGCTAAAGAAACAATCAAACAAGCACTAGTGGATTATTTCTCACTGAATAGCGGTGGTAAAGTAGATGGGATGGGGGTGTGGGTAGCACATAAGGCAGTAATAAGAGGGGTCTGTATTCAACTAGGATCAACCGCAAAAAAAACAGATCATGGTCAAATAGATAAATTGATCAAGAAAATATCAGACCTCCAAAAATTGTTCTCTACACAGCACTCGCATCAAACTTAAGAGGAGATACTTAAGTGCAAATATGACTTGAATGTGATTCTGAGAAAGAAAATGGTGACTATCCAACAGCGCACACAATCAAAATTCTTTAGGCACTCCAATAAGCCAGACACAATGCTGGCGAGGAGACTCCAACAGCAGAGGGCTAATTCATTTATTCCTAAATTATTAACTAAGCAAAACAATACTGTATACCAACCAGATCAAATTGCAAAGACTTTTCAACAATTTTACACTGACTTATATATAAACCCCTGCCCACTCTGGGATGCAAAGTCATAAATCTCATATTAATGATTTTTTAGCATCAATTGATATCCCTCAATTTGATCCAGCTGAAGGAGACTCATTAACATCCCCGATTTCGGCAGACGAAATTAGAATAGCAATTAAAGCTACTAAAGCCCACAAGGCCCCTGGTCCGGATGGTTTTTACTAACTTTTACTATAAGCAATATATGGAGAACCTTTTGCCTCATCTTCAACTCTTGTTCAATGATTTTCTTTCAGGGAAAAACATGAAAAGGGTATTTCTGGAAGCAAAAATCATTGTGTTGCACAAAGAAAACAAAGATCCTATGCAGTGTAGTAGTTACAGGCCTATATCTCTAATCAATAATGATATTAAACTGTACTCCAAGATTCTAGCCAACAGACTGGCACTTTTGTTGCCATCCGTGATTCATCCGGACCAGGTAGGTTTCATGCCAGGAAGGGAAGCACCTGATAATATAAGGCGAATACTAAACCTTATGGACAGCCTCTAATAAAAAGCTGCCCCTAATGCTACTATCCCTGGATGCCGAGAAGGCATTCGATAGAATTGATTGGATGTATATGAAAAAGGTACTACTTCGATTTGGAAAGCTTCCTAAAGAGCATTATGACATTGTACTCAACTCCGAGAGCATATATCTCCTACCAGGGATTCAGATCGCAATTATTTGATATAGCTAGAGGTACAAGACAGGGATGTCCACTATCCCCCTTATTATTCGCATTGTGTCTTGAACCTTTGGCTATAGCACTTAGGGAATCTTCAGGTATTAACGGAATCAAGCTGGGGGGTAAAGAATACAAGCTTAGCCTCTTTGCGGACGACATCTTACTTACCATTACAGATCCGTTAATTAGCTTACCTAGTTTGTTTCAAATACTGAATAAATTTGGTCAAATTATCGGGTTTCAAAGTAAATACAAATAAAAGTGTGCCCAAACAGCTTGAAAGTCTGTTGTCGCAAAACTTTTCTTTTAAATGGTCCCTGAACTGTGTCAAATATTTTGGAATTCAAATCCCTAGAACTTCTAAATGAATTTATGAGGTTAATTATCCCAACATGTTAAAAGAAATCTACAAAGAACTTCATATATGGTCCTCACTTAAAATATCGTGGTTTGGTAAAATTCATGCCGTTAAAATGAACACACTCCCTAAATTATTATATATTTTTCGGACTATACCGACGACAATTAAATTAAAAGACATAGCTGCCATGCAAAAGGCAATTTCAAGTTTCATCTGGGGTAATAAGAAGCCTAGGATTAACAAAGTAACTATGACAGCATCAAAAAAGATAGGAGGATTAGCTACACCTGATTTGTTGATATACCATAAAGCAGCAAGACTAGCCCAGTTGACTAAATGGTATATTAAGGACTCCCCACCAGTTTGGGTCGAATTAGAGCAACAAGTACTTGAAGAACAAAATATTATACTGAGTCAGACACTAGGGCTTAGTGTACACTATGTGATTAACCTGCAACCATTACCAGTGTGTGTAAGTCACTCTATCACACTGTGGAAGCAGATTAATAAAAGAATCAGACTGTTAGAAGATGGTTCGTGGTTATCACCATTATGGTTACCCCATAAAGACCCATCAATTAATAAAAACTCCATATTAGCTTGGTGGGTTGAGAACCGAATTACAATTGTAGCAGAATATGTGCATGTGGAAGACCTCTTTTTTTAAATTTGATGGTATAAACATAAGCCAGACATTTGCCAAATAACGGAGTTATGGTTATGTCACGTATTAATTCTGTTAGGTTGATTTTAAAGACTGTTGCCACTAAATCTGGTCTTCGGAAGCAGTTTGTCCAATTAGCAGATTGTGTGTAAGCTCTGGCCATTGTGGATTACATGTAAATGTAATAAATAAATCTGGTTTTCCAAATTTAGTTACAATAGCTATGGCATCATTGTATCTTTCTTGCATATTGCGAGGAGATCCTTGGAAAGAAGATGGTAAAATTATGGCTTTGCTAGCTGGCAGCTCTCTGGTTGTAGCAACCTCAGCGACATAATCCATCAATCCACAATACTGTTCTACACATAGTTTATCTTGTTGATATTTGATGAAGTTTAAATTATTTGCCTCAACTTGCAAATATGAATCAATGATCCATTGTTGTGTCAGTTTTCCGCCACATAAAATGGGATTGAATCCACCTCGAATGGCAATTTGAGCCATTTTAAATTCAAGCATGGAAATATTATTTCTCACACGTACTTTTTAATTTGGGTAACTGAAAGGTTAATTTGGGTTGCCAACTTACTTCCCCATGTGGAGAAAATATGGGATATGTCATTGGATCTAAATTGGTACTTAAGATATTTATATTAATGAAAGGTTGCTTCTCATTTCTGGGATATATTCTAATATCTCTCTGAAATGGTGGTTCTCCTTCGTCATTTTGAAAGACCATTGCAACCTCATTTGATGTTGGCAAGTTATAACGGTGTTTATCAGAATGTCGATCACTTTTAAACACCATATTGACTTTTGGGTTTGGCAATTGATGTATTTCTGTATGAATTTGTTGTTCCTACTTCTGCCAATTTATTATAGGCTTGAGGGTATGGGTTTTGAGCCATAATTTTATCAAGCTCTATAAAAACAATGCATAAGCATTTTTTATTTTCTTGAAGCTGAATACGTTGCTCAACAGCTTCCATTGTATCTAGGGCACATAGTTGAGCAAATTTTCTTTGCTCTTCTTCCTCTGGATGGAAATGAGAAGTACGGTGGTAAATTTGTCCTTGTACTTTAAAGCAGTGAGGGCCATGTCCTGGCACATTAGCAGCTAATGTTGCACCCATAGATGCAAAGCATATGGCACTATTATAGGATTTTATGTTTGTTTTGAAATTTTGGTAGTTGGGGAAAGTCGGCTCAGTCATAATGCTTTGTAAATATGTTGGGAATTGTTGTCTTTCTGGAAGTCTTACCTTGCCTTTTTGACAGCAACTAACGAACTCGCCATCTCTGGGTCTTTCCTGTTTGAAATGATAAGCCCCACAAAACTGACAGACTATACATCTTACTATACATGAATACGGTATTTTTTGTAAACATTTTAATTCAAATATTTTTTTATTATGGATTTATTAATGAATGTATTATAGCTTACCTATTTGTTGTATTGCTGAGAACTATATATGTGACTAGGGACTTGCCCGTCAAAAAATGACAGCAATACAATTGTAAGGCAGGTAATGCTGTTTGGCACAGGCATACATTTTTTTGGTGGTGTGAGATCCTTCGGCGCTCATCGCGAGCCTCGCGCTGAGCGTCTCTGGCGCTCATCGTGTGGCTTGCAATGAGCACCAGAGGCGTTCATTGCGAGCCTCTAGGATGTTGTATTTTTGTGTCGCTTTTGCTGTCATTGTAAGGTCGTCGCTGATCTTTTTTTTGCGCTTATTGCAAGGCTGTCCCCTGGTGTAGTTTGTGTGCTATGAGCAACGTTTGCGCTCGTTATGAGGAGCGCAGTGAACGGCTTTTGCGTTTATTGCGATAGTGTTTTTGTGTATATGTATTTTTTGATGCTAATGAAATAAGTAATAAATTAATATACTTTACCTATTTGGATATATGCAGGAATATGCAGTAAGCATTGTGTTGAAGAGCTGATAATCTGTTTTGATGTTCCTGCAGCATACAATGTAGGTTTGCACTGTTGTGGAGCGGAGGTGTAAGTGTCAGGAATGTGTGAAGTGTGTAGTGTAAATAGGCTGCGTGCGCGAGGGCAAGTCATTAGTGTATCTGGGTACTTCCGCATTGTGTAAGGTAGTGTTGTAAAATGGCGGCGAATGTGTATGTGTTAGGCGGGTTTGTATGATGAAGCGTCCTTGCTTATGGTGTATGTTGTAGGTCGTACAGGTTTTTGTAAACGCTGTACTTGGTTTGTGGTATTTATCGGCTTTAAGGGTCGTGTAGCCTTGTTTTCTTCTGCTGCTATTCTTCTTCTGCTGCTCGCGTAGGGGATTTTCGAGTTTTTAAACTTTGTAAATTTGACCGAATTCAAGGTTTAAGCAGTGTTGCAGCGGTCCTGGGTGTCCCCCCTTGGTTTGAGTAAGGTTTTTTTTTTTTTGTGTGTGTATTTTTGTGTTTTTTAATGTTTGCCACTGTGTGCGGGTTGTCAGTTAAGTTCGTATTTTTGACAGTCTGTAATGGATTTTTTCTAAGTCCCGCAGATCGTAATTGTTTTAGTGCAAGTCTGCATTTTTTTTTTCTAAGTCCCGCGGCTACGACATTTGCGGTCCGTAAGTTGCAGGGGGCCGTAGGGATGAGCGCCTATGGCACTTATCTCCACCAGCGCAAGGAGTGCCTTTGGCACTTCTTGCCAGCAACTGTGGCCCTTGCGTTGCGGCGGGCTCGCAAAGCGTTAGCAACGACCCGCATTGCTGATAATTATATATGTGATGATAATAATAATAAACACAATATAATTCTTGATTAGTGAAAAGTACCCATATTCTACACATGATAAGATTTTAGATACATGCTGAAGAACTCTCTTGAATGTCTCTCTTAAATACAAATATTGGGCAGCAATCTAACAAATAACATTGTGATTATGGTAAATCAAAAAATATATAATCATACAGTGTTTAATCCCCTCTCACCCTCAGATTATAACTCAGCACTCCACAAACCTTCACCAGATTACAGTGGACTCTTGGTACTCAATGTTAATCCGTTTCGGATGGTAGTATCAAACAAGCTTTTCGAATAGG
Source organism: Discoglossus pictus (assembly GCA_027410445.1). Classification (NCBI taxonomy): domain Eukaryota; kingdom Metazoa; phylum Chordata; class Amphibia; order Anura; family Alytidae; genus Discoglossus; species Discoglossus pictus. Next base: position 170,606,425 of record CM050164.1, read on the forward strand.
GATCAATGTAACATTTTAGTTTGAACTGATGGTGTTGTTTTTGTGATACAAAACCTTAAAAAACAGCCATAAATAAAAAAAAAAAAATATTATATCAAATAAAATAGAATTTAACTTTACTGTAACTGTACTGTGAGGACTTGAGAGCCCAGTGGGATGGTGATGAAGTAGAGGAGGAGAGAGGCTATTGCTTGTAAAGGGAGTCCACTTCCATTAAAACATCATGCACTTACACAGGGAATATTTCTCTTTTCTGTTTCTTAACACCACTGAACCCTGCTGGAGACTCTGAAGAGAATTTCACTGGAAACCTATCAAGAGAAACTTGCTTCTGCTTATGTTTCAAAATATATCTGAAGTGAGACATAGTTTGATCATTACACATTTCGGCTTGCTTGAGCTTTGTCAGAGTGATACTTTTCAACAAAATGTTGTAATTCATCCCATTTAGCACACATTTCTTTGATCAGTGCAGTAGGTGCTTCCTTCCTTCCGTCCTCTTCCCCTGAAGAAATTCCCTCAGCCACTATCTGTTGCTGCTCCCTTTGAAGTTCCTGCAGCTTCTCAGTGCTGAACTCTTGTCTGTGCTCCTCCACTAACTCTTTGATGTCTTCATTACTCATCTCTAGGCCCATGGACTTGCCCAGGGACACAATGTCCTCCACTATTGGGCTAGGTTCAGCTTCCGAGTTCCTCCGAGTTACATCTTCTGGCCATAATTTTCTTCAGCAACAGTTCATGCTCTTGTAAGAGACTGCACACCAGGCCTTATCAACCAGAATGACACAGTTGAGGATATTGATATGGTCCTTCCAGAACTCTCTCAGTGTTAACTCAGTATTTAAGGTCACCTCAATGCACATCTGAAAGAGGGCATGGTATACAGTTTAAAGCTTGTGATGACCTGCTGGTCCATGGGCTGGATCAAAAGAGTTGTGTTAGGGCGCAAGAACTTCACAGTTATAAAACTAAAATCTTCCAGCAAGTTGTCCTCCAAACCTGGCAGGAGCATTGTCCAATATTAACAGAGGCAGTTATTTCTCCTGCAAATATTTTTTTAGAGTGGGGCCAAACACTTTGTTCATCCATTCAATGAAGAACTCCCTGGCTTTGCTGTTGGCCCTCCACATTACACTTAACTTGCTTTTTATTACATTTTATCTTTTGCAAACTCTGGGGTTCTTACTGTTACAGACCAGTAGAGGCTTCCTTTTTAAATCCCCACTAGCATTCCCACACACCAACAGTTAGCCTGTCTTTCATCGGCTTATGCCCTGGCAAAGTATTCCCTTCTTGGGTGATGTAGGCATTTTCTTCCAACATATACCAGTCATATCACAACTGAAGACTTCAATTGTCTCTCCATATGCCAAGCATGTTTCCCCATTCACAACTTAGTGTCCACTGCCCAACAGACAGCTAGACTGCCCAACAACTCATCCATCCATTTGAGCTTGCGGCAGTCCACGTAGAAACAAGTGGTTCCATCTTTCTTAGGAACCAATACTACTGGGGAAGCCCAGGGACTACTAGTGCCTTCAATCACACCTAATCTCATTGTCTCCTTCAATTCATCCAAAATACCTTCCCTCAGAGCCTCTGGGACATGTTAGGAAAGTTGTTTTAAGGGAGGGCAACCTTCTGTGAGGACCTTGTGCACAGCTAGAGGGGTACAACCAGGCCTAGTGGAAAACAGTGCCTGGTATTGGGCAAGGGTAGCTATCAGCTGCCCCTTCTGATGCAAAGTTAAGTTTTCTGCTTTACCCACTATCACTTTCTGTGCACTTGGCCTAGCAAATCGGGTAAAGATTTGTCCTCTGGGTCACTGCCTGTAGGTAGACATATTGCTAACAAGTTCTGGAGTCTTCTTTGGCCCTCCTTCAGCCTATTGATGTGGGCTACCCTAGTGATCTTCCTATTGGAGTCTATAGTCACTACATATGTGTGGGGATTTAAATTCTTCGTAAAGGAGTAGGGGCCTTCCCAAGTGGCTTGTAATTTATCCTGAGGCTGGGGCACCAGCATCAACACTGCCGACTTACAACTCTCTATGTTTAGACATCCTGTCATAATACCATTTGTTTTTGGCCTGGGCCACCTACATGTTTTACCTGATCAACCCAGTTAGCCTGGCTAGTTTCTACAAAAAGGCCACAAGATATGAGGCTTTAGACGCCTGGTTTGATCCATAATTCCCTTCCCATGCCTCTCTGATCATGTTCAAGGGTGCCCTTATCTGTATACCATACAGGAGTTCAAAGAGATAGAATCCTGTGGACTCCTGAGGTACTTGCCCATAGGCCAAGAGAAGGTATGGGAGCAACCTCTCCCAAGGTCTCATATTTTCCCAATTCTATTTTCACCTCCACTACAGTGGCCCAACCCAATCCCTGTTCCCCTGCAGGCAGTGGCCTCACCTCTGGTCCTGACTGCTTGGCCTCCTCCTGACCCTCTGGGTCCACAGGAATGGTCTTGGCTGCATGGGCGCTGGTGACAGCACTCACATAACGACTTTCCAGTTGTCCCAAGTTGTTGCCCAACAAAACATCAGCAGGTAATCCAGGCATTAATCTCACCTCCCTTATCCCTTTCCAGTGCCCCAATCCAAAAGCAAGCTGACAGCTAGGATGGGAAATATCCCTGGGTCCTCCCTACATGAACCAAAACAAGTTGAAAATGTTGTGTCCCACGGTATCCTGGGACATGTTGAACTATGTGATTGAAAAGGTGATGATCATTGGTTTTCGGGCCAAGGGTGAACTGCCGCTTTGGTTAAAATGTACCGTGACTGGACAAAAAGCAATAAACAGAGTGGAAACTGCAGAGTACCACCTGCCATTGATGTCAGAGGTGAATGTTGGTTGGGAAGGTGTGTGAGGGCCATGCTACAGTTAAAAATCTCACCATCCAAATGAACCAGGGGGCAACCAGACATGTGTCTGAAATGACAGTTCAGCTAACCCTGTTGCGTATGGGGCTCCAAAGCAAGTCATTGCACCCATACTGACGAGGCTTCATCATCAGAAACGGCTCCAATTTGCACAATGATACCCAAAGTTGACCTCTTCTGATTAGCAAAGGATTGCCTTCTCTGATGAGTCACGTTTTCTGCTCAATCAACTGGACATTAGCATGTCAGGCACAAAGCTTCAGAGAACAAATACTCTGCAACCATTGTTGGTAGAACACAAGCTGGTCTAGAGAATGTATTCTTGGCATTGTCTGGGTCCACTCATACGTCTGGAAGACACTCTCAACCGACTGGGTTATCTATCCATCCTTTCAGTTCAAGTACACCCATACATGTTGGCTGTCTTCCCTGGAGCAGATAGGATCTTCCTGCAGGACAATGCAACATGGCATATGGCCAGAATTGTCCAGGAGTTGTTGGAGGAGCACAGCAAAGACTTCCAAGTACTTCCCCGGACTTGAACCCCATCAAGCACCTGTGGGACCACTTTGATCACCATATTTGCAGTATGGATTCTCCGCCATGCACTCTTCAGCAGCTATTAGATGCACTGCAGTCTGCATGGCTCCAGATACCCTTGCCAACCTTCCAGCATCTTACTGACTCACTACCATGCTGTCTAGCTTCTGTGCGTGCTGCAAATAGCGGTTATTCAGTTCATAATAATGTGAATCGACCGTATATTATCATTATACAAAGCAGCATGCTCATTATAACTGAATTCAAGCTTAGCAACATTATACTGTGCAAAAAGTTCACAAACCGAGCACAGATCCTCAGCAGCATGTTCATTATCATTGTATAGATACTCTGCATCTTTATAAAGGGATGTGTGCTTCAATGGCGGAGCTATTGCTGTTGCAGCAGGTGCAAAGCACCAGATATACCATCAGCATAGGGTGCCAACTGCATCCTGGAGTCAAGGTGGAATCTTATTTATTAGGGATGAGGCAGATAATTATTAATATAGAAAGGTGGTCGTATCTGCATTGTTAGTGCATAGTTACTTATAGTGCTCATTGCTCATTATCTGTATATACTCAGTGTCATTACACAGTGAAACATGTATAGATACCCACCATTATTAAACAGTGAATTATTTATTTATTCAGTATATAGATACTCGATCTTATTGTATACTATAGTTTGTTCATTATCATTTTATTGATACCCAATCAGTACAATAACTTAAAGCGGCATGAAAATATTTTTGTTGTATCAAAAATAATTTAATTTGCTAACATGCCACTGTGTCTTTTCTTTTTTTCAAGTAATGGTCTCAGAGCAATTTTCCTTGCTCTTGGGGCTTGCCCTCTGCCAGCCAATTAGATCAACAGACTAAAGCATGCTCGCTGCATTTCCTATTAGTTTGAATTAACTTTAAACAGGTTTTGCTTAATATTGTTTCATGCAAAAACAACTTTTGTAATGTTTAAAATATGCTCTTTTAAATGCTTGAAAAAAAAACCCAAAACAAACCAGTTCTGTTCCTTGTCCCTGCTCTGGATCTTTCCTGTTTTTGCCCTCCAACACAGGCAGCCATGAGCTGAGATTTTAGTCAATTTCTTGTTAGTGTAAAGCTTATCATCTGCCACTACCCTAATCCTAACCTATAAACCCTAACCGATTCCTAAAACCTAACTGATACTACCGCAGATTTTGGGGACCAGGCGCTCCCTAATTTTCTGTCTCTGGGTCGTGACTTTTGTGTTCAATCTCAGCACCGAGCAATTAATCCAGATCAATTACAGGTATAACCATTTATTATCTCAGGCCAGGGAGGATGCACACCAGGGACCTTACAGTAGTCATATATCCACATAAATTCCTGTGGAAACTTAACCCTTTGTCCCATACGTGACTGAATTAACTTTATCACATATATAGTTGTGAGCATACGAGCCGTTGCTCATGCTTGCGGGCTCGCACAGCGAGCCCGCAAGAACTGTGTCCCTCACTGTGACCCTGTCAATCATGGGGGTCAATACAGACCCCCATAAAACCCTCATTAACCCTGTCACTCATGGGGGTCAATATAGACCCCCATAAGCCCTTCATTAACCCTGTCACTCATGGGGGTCAATACAGACCCCCATAAACCCATCATTAACCCTGTCACTCATGGGGGTCAATAGAGACCCCCATAAGCCCTTCATTAAGCCTGTCACTCATGGGGGTCAATAAAGACCCCCATAAGCCTCTACTTAACCCCATCAGTCCCATAAGGGTATATTAACACCATTATGGGCCTGTTACAACACTACATTAACCACATAAGTGCCATGATGGTCCTCAAGGACCATCATGAGACAAAGTATTAACACTATACTGCACTATACCACCCCCAATAAAACATTAAAGATCAACTAAACACCTTCTACACTAACCTATTAACATCTACACTACCTACCCCCTATTAACCCCCACCAATCTAATTACAGAAAATAAAAAAGCCTAAAGTCACACAAAAAAAAATCTACATTACATGAAATAAAAAACCTAACTCACAAAAAAATTAACTACATTACACAAAATAAAAAAAACCTAAGTCACAAAAAATAAAAAAAGGAACATTACAGAAAATAACAAAAAAAACATTACAATCCCCCCCCCCCCCCACTACAGAAAAAAAAAATACACACCTGAAAAGGAAATACATATAATACAAATACATACAATACAAATAAATACAATTACAATACAATACACTCCTATCTAATATACATCACACAATCTATCTAAATAAATAGCATAATCTAATATACATGCTATCTATATAATAATACATCCCCAATCTATCTAAACAAATACCACAATCTATCTACAATACATCCTATGCTATCTATATAAAACGCATACCCCTAGCTAACATACAATAAATGCTATCTATATATTAACTAATCTAAGTTAAAATAAAATAATTAAGACCACTTACCTTTGCAGATGTCCATTGAGATCAGCCACCTATGAAAAAAAAAAAAATAATAATTAGTGCAACAAGTTTACAGTTCTAAAATAAACATTCTATACATTCTAAATATTCTACTCACCTTTCCAGCATGTCCCCTCATTCTTTGAATTCTTTTCCGGCGCGGCATCTGTTAAAAAAAACACAACATTAATACACATACATCAAAATAAAAGAAACATAATCTACATTCTACTTACATCCCCGCGATGTCTCCGGCCTCCTCCGGATCCTCTTCTGCCACGCCCTGTAAAAAAAAAATATATATATATATATATATATATATATATATATATATATACTTACATCCGCACTCCCAGACATCCCCGACCCTAATGAGGCTCCAGGAGACTTTTCCGGAAGAAAATAAGCAATGGCGCCTTCTGATTGGTTGAAAACGATCTCTATCAAATTCACCCAATCAGGAGGCGCCAATGTGTGAACCAATCACAAACGGATACACCTTAAAATCCCACTCTGATTGGATAATGCACCTGTCAATCTTTATTTAAACCAATCACAAGGCACAGATGCCTTCAGCCAACCACAGGGTGATTGGTTGGAGCCTCTGCGCATTCTGATTGGTTGCACTGACAATAGCCAATCACAATGGAATACACCCTCACGTACTGATTGGTGAAGGATTTGCGCATTCTAATTGGCTACTGTTAATATCAATCAATATTACAGCCAATGGGAAGGCGCAGATGTCTTCACCAATCAGTACGTGGGGGTATATTCCATTGTGATTGGCTGATGGCAATAAAGCCTTAGGATTGGTTCAAATAAAGATTGACAGGTGTGTTATCCAATCACCGTTGTATTTTGGGGTGTATACTTTTTTCATTGGTTCACAAAGTGGGTCTTCTCATTGGCTGAATTTGATAGACAGCCTTTTCAGCCAATCAGAAGCCGCCATTGCCAATTTTATTCCGGAACACTCCATAGGAAGGTGATTAGCATCGGAGACATCCGCCGGCGGTTGTGTGTCGCGGAACATGGAGGACGTGACATGCTGGAAAGGTGAGAATAATATTTAGAATGTTTAGGTATTTCATGTAAACGTGTTGTATACATTTTTTAAATCTTTTTTACCGTAGGTTGCTGATCTGAAGAAACATCTCAAAGGTAAGTGGTCTTAATTATTTTATTGTAGCTTACAATTAGGGTAGCTATATATATATAGATAGCATGTATTGTATAGTAGATAGATAGGGGGATGTATTATTAAATAGTATTGTATATTAGATAGTGGGATGTATATTACATTATATAGTGGCATGTATATTAGATAGTGGCATGTATATTAGATAGTGGTGTATTGTATTTAATTGAATTGTGTTGTATTGTATTTAATTGAATTGTGTTGTATTGTTTTTTATTTAATTGTGTTGTATTTTATTTAATTGTGTTGTATTGTATTTTATTTAATTGTATTGTATTGTATTATATTATATGTATGTATTATATGTATTTCATTTTCAGGTGTGTAATTTTTTTGAAAATTTTGTAGTGAGGTGGGGTTGTAATGTATTTTGTTATTTTCTGTAATGTTCCTTTTTTATTTTTTGTGACTTAGGGTTTTTTTTTTGTTCTGTAATGTACATTTTTTATTTTTGGTGATTTTAGTTTTTCTTATTTTATGTAGATTTCTGCTTTTTGAGGAATTTAGTTACTTGAGGCACACAGTACACTCACATTGTGTGACAAACAGCATTTCAACACTTTCTTTTATTGACCGTCATTTTTTGACGGGCAAGTCGCTAGTATAATATAAGCATATGCTAGGGCCTACTTCTAGCACCAATACATTAATTAAGCTGTATAAAATGACCCCAAACCACCTGATTACATAAAATCCCTATTCTAAACATTATAAAATTACTTTTAAAGGGTACTTTGAAAAGGGACTTGGCATAACAATATAATTTACTAATCACAACCAGAACACTAAGCATTGTATAAACAATTCTTATTAGGCCTGAATATTCACAGGCCATGCTCCTTGGGGATCAGGGGTACCAGATCAGAGCCTGAGGCCTAACACTATACAGGTTATTACATTCATAACAAAATAGTCCTTGAGTTCAGTGTGGTGACAGTTCGATCTTGGGCAATTCATGTCCTTGCTGGTGGAGTTCAGGGGTCCCCCATCCTGGTTCCAAAAAGTCAGTCATAACAGCTGGTCCTCCCTTTCTAATGCAGGATCGTTAATGTTTAATCAGATGAATGGCATCATTCTGCGGCATAGAGATACAATCCCAGGTGAAGCATTATGTAATACCCCATTTTCCTGCGGCCGCAGGGGGAATGAAGCAGTAGGGTGTGCTATGAAATAGCATCGCAGTGGAGCCCTCTTTGTATTCCAAGGCTCCTTGAAGGGTCCAATAAGGGTACAACCCTCCCAATCATGAGCAGTAACTCAATCTGCCCTTCTGAAACAGCTACATTGGGACAAAAGTAAAAAAACAATTTTTGAAGGCCTCCTCATGCACATGAATTCTGGGTGCGCAGGGCAGATTTTTGCCATTATATTTATGTAGTATTTCCGGGATAATAAACAATTCTGGTGAAAACCCCAGCACAAACCCCACAGTCCAGGTATAATCATATTCCTTTGGAACAAAAGAAAACAATGATCCCAGTAGTTACCCTGCCAGCTGGATCTGCTGGCTGGCATAAGGCCTTGAGTGTAGCCTGTTTAGAAACACGGGCTGAGCACTGTACTCCATTTTCCCCTGCACCACAGTTTGGGCATGGTACCCTGCTCACCTGTCCCAGTCTAGTTTATTGGCATGGTCTCTGTCCAGCAAGATCTCCCTGCTCTGATCCAGACCCTAGGGCCATCAATTTGAAAGACATTCCCTGTCTTCCCCACTGCCTTGTTGTTAGCAATGGTGCCCCAACCACTTGGATAGGGCTGCACCCCCTGGTCTATCACATTCCCAGGGCTGCTTGCTGAGTCTGTCCCTTAAACTGTGGCTGGTTCCCTGACATTAGCTATCAGGTGCAGCTCCTTCAATGGTTCACAGACCATTTCCAGGGCACAGTACATACTCGGTTCTCGAAAGAATCCAGGAGCATGGTAGCTCCCTCCCAGGCCTTCTCCTTGGCCTGACAATCCAATTTGTGTTCCCTTCTCCAGGGCCTCTTGACACTTTATGGGGAACTCTGAGAGCAAGTTATCAGTGGCTCCAACATCCATACAGTCCCCATCTGACCCAGCCATAGCACAACTTATGTGGGCTCCCTTTGTCTCTGGCACATGATCTTGTCCCTTGCCAGACTGGCAGGGTTTTCGCCAACTTCGCCAACATCCATGGCAGCCTCATCCAAACGATCCATATACTCTGCCTCTAGTTGTAACTCCTGCTGGACCAGGGGCATTAGTACCAGAGCCAATTAGTACCTCATCGGACCAAGGCTTTATTCTCAGTGACTGGCAACGTGTTTCTAACAGGTTAAATGGTCGATGGAAAGTCCCCAAGCCACATTTCAGATCACCATAAACTCAGAGTATCTCCTCCAGCTCCAAGGGAAAACAGATCTCCTCAACGGGGACCCCAACCGGTCCCAGTCAGGCCTCATACTGCTGTTCTAGGTCAATCTGCTGCCACACCAGGTCCTCCAGCTAGCCCCTCAGCTCATGATCCGACCACAATCCTAGGAATGCCTTCCATTGAGCTAGAAGAGCCCCTTTCCTGAATTCTAGCCTCCATCAAGCCACCCGAACCTGCTTTATTACTTGCCTAACTTACTAAGAGCTCCTCCTCTTATTTTCTCTCAACTGTTCCTTTGTCTCAGTCGTTTCTCTCCCTGTTCCCTCACACCATTTCCTGCTCTTTCTTCAGGGCCTTACCTACAACACCAGCCTGTCCTGAAATCTAAGATCACTTCCCTCCCTCTCACAGTCACCGACCTGTCTTTAGACTTTATTTATAGAGACATGAATACCACTTGCACCTGACCTATCAGCAGCATACACTATCCTTTAGATTGTAAATAGCAAGTTTCCAATATTGTAGGGTGCTTTGATAAAAATTCTAAGCTCAATACAGGGACCTCCATTTTCTGCAGTTTGTTAATATTGTATTTTTCCTTGTTCTTTTCTCATGTACAGTGCTACAGAATATAATAATTGCTTGGTGTCCATCTTGTTGGTCCTCTGCTGTTCCCTCTGGTTAGTGTGCACCTTTACCTCTGCCATGCCTACAGACAGTCTCCTGCCTCCTGTGGCATAGGGGTTCCCCATCCTGGCTGTTGCTGGTTATTGCTCTGCTTATATCTCCACCACTGCCAACAGTTGTTATGGTCCTGTTGCTTCTGTAGGACATAGGGTTCTTTGGGAAATCTCTTTATGCAGTAATGAACCCAGCACAGCATACCAGTGCCCAGGAATTGCAGGAATACAGGTCAAAGTAATACTCCCAGTAATTAGGAGCAAGGATCAGATAAGATCCATTGCATTAATTTCTTTGTGAAGAATTACTACCTACCCAGAAATAAACCATACACAATACTAATGTATGTTTAAAACTGAAACTCTCTTTATTGACCAACAACAGTGAATTTATTTGCAACACAGTCCCACCCATTTTTATCAGCCCCCACCCTGTCTCCCCCTGGGAGCTGTCCATCCATAGAGCCGTTGACAGCCTTCCTTCCTTGTTGGAGTCTGTACAGGATGCCAGATGGTAATTTTCCCTAGGTTTATGGCCTACCAGGGGTCCTTGATCAGCTCTGAAGTGGAGACACCTTGCCTCAGATTGACTATACATTTAACCCCTGATCTCCCTGTCAATTCTCTCTCTTCATGTAGCTTTTCTCCCTCAATTGCACCCCCTGTTACAAATGCATATGGAATCCCAGTAGAACACTTTATTAATATTCCCTGGGGAGAACGGAGCATTTTGAAACTACACATGGATGGGTACCATCCATACATTACATACAGACAAGTATAACCTGACTCACACACAGGATGACTGACAGCAAAAAAACTCCCATGACTTTGTAACCAATATTAAAAACCTCATGCCAACAGGGCAATACCAGTCCATGTTAATCCAGGCCTTCCCCAGTCCCAACAGTCCCCAAAAGTTCAGTGGGCCCTCCTGAACAGGACACTAACCCTGAACCATAATCCTAACTGTAAACCCTTAGCCAAAACCGTAACTCTAAATCTAACCCCAGGAAATTGACTAAAATCTTGGCTGAAATTAAGGAAAATGTTGTCCGTGCCACTTAGTGGCCAATGTAGCCACTGCTGGAGATCAGAAAACAGGAAAGGTCTCTGAGCATCATTACACAATGCAGCATATTTGTAACACTGTACATATAATGAACACACTACATTGAAGAATGATGTTAATTATCAGTGTATAGATATTCAACATAAGAATATACTGCAGCATGCTGATTAGCATTCTAGGTACTCAGTCAGTATCATCATACATTGCTAGGTCTTCATAATCAATGTATACTTAAACAATATAATAACATAGTGCTGCACAGTGATAACAAAAGATTGTATACAGTACAGTATTCTCATAAACCGTGCCAGTGCGCTGTTAATCAGCATCTTTATGCAGCACAGCATGTTCATTACCAGTGCATGCTCACAGGAGGCTCTGAGTCAGAAGCTCAGTAGTCTCCATAGCAATGCTGCTGAATGATACCCAATGTGTGAACACACTCGATTAGCCCTAACAGCATCCCTTTCCCCTATCTATATAAAAACCTTCAAATGGCAGGTAATGAGTTAAATAAGAATAAAATCGAATGCGTTTATGACTCTTCTGCCTATGACCCGCTACCCCCATGATATCACCCGAAAACGAGTCTACGCACTATGAGCCAGAGATCTCCCATCTAAGTATAACCATGGTGGTCCCTATGGTCTCCCATGGCACCTGAAATTACCCCTATATGATGGGTGTCTCCAAAGTCAACCATGATATAACTAAGTATAAACATGGGAGTCCCTTTAGTTCCCCATGGCATCTAAATGTAACCCTTATACCAGGGGGTACAAATCAGGACCTCCATGGCATGTAAAATTAACCCCTTAGCAATCTAAAATTAACCTCCACCCCTGGGTTCCCTAACAGACCCCAGTGGCATCTAAAATTAACCCATGTGCCACAGAGGTCCTTAAAGGATTTCTGTGGAACCTAAAATGAATCTCTTACCATGTGAGTCTTTAACTGACCTCTAGCCATTGGGGTCCTCATGGATCCCCATGGCCACTAACATTCACTCCTTGTGCCATACCTACCCTGTTAGACCTTCCAGTGATGAAGCCTTGGTACTCTAATCTTTTGGAAAAGTAATGTTCTCTTCAACCTTAATTGAAGCCCATGATCCTTATCTTCTGGCCTGTTGCAATGTGCCACTTCCTAAAACTCCTGCCAAAAAAAAAACTTTTTCCAATGGCATTCCTGATAGGACAAATGGCTTTTAGCTTGTGTTTCAGCTTTAAATAGAACTAGCGAATTGCCCGTCAAAAAATGACGGCAATGAAATTGTAAGTGAGCTAATGCTGTTTGGTGTATAATAAAATAAATAATAGAATAATAAAGTAATATACTTTACTTATTTTGAAGTAATATATGCGGGAAGCATTCTGTTGAAGAGCTGGCAATCTGTTTTGATGTTGCTGCAGCATTAGTGCTGTGGAGCTGCTGTGTAAGCGTAATGAATGTGTGGAGTGTAATAGTGTGCGTGCTCGAGGCAAATCCGTTAGCGTAGCTGTGTACTTCCGCATTATATAAGTTATTGTTCTAAAATGGCGGCTCAACGTGTGGTATGCGGCTGTGGCCGATTTAGCGTCCTTTCGTTTTGGATGTCGTCCGACTTTTTCGGAATATCCGTAGCTGTTTGGTGGTGTTTTGCGTGTTTAGGGTCCTTTAGCCTCGTTTTCGTTTTGTTCGGCGGCCATTTTTTCTCTTGCTTAGATGATTTTCGGGTGTTTGAACTCCGAAATTTGTACTTAAATCGAGGTGTAACTTTACTTGCAGAGGTCCTGGGTGCACCACCTTGCTGTGTGTATTTATTGTGTTTGTAATGTGTTTGGGGTCGCTCGGGTTGCGTCCTTGTTTTCGAATCTCGTATGTCTTTTTCGGGAATTCCGTAGGTGTTTGGTTGTGTTTTGCGTCTTTAGACTGCTGTAGCCTCGTTTTCTTCGGTGGCCCTTTTTTTCTCTCGCTTAGAGAATTTTTCAGTGTCTAAACTCTTTTATTTTGAGTTAAATTGAGGTATAACTTCAGTTTTCGAGGTCCTGGATGCCCCCTCTTCCTGCAGGTAAGCTTTTTATGTATTTGTTGTGTGTATTTATTGTATTTTTCATGTTTTGATGTGCGCAGGTTGCGGACGATTTTCGGAGGTCGTAATTAGTCGTAACGTGTCTCTTATTTTCCTTTCGTAACTACGTAAATTTTGTGAGGTCATTAGCAACAGCTCGCATGCTCACAACTATATATGTGATATTTGTGGCTTCCGATTGCCTGAAATATATGTCCATCATATTTCAGCCAATCAGAATTGAGTATTTTAACATTTTCAGGGTACAATTTTTAACCAATCATAACTCACGTATTTGTCAATCCAGGGAGGAAGTATCATCGTTAGAGGGCCTAATAGGGTAGGTAAATATATTTTTTACCCACTTACAGGTTTATTCATTTTTTTTTCTGTAATTACCTTTTTTTTCTTTATGTAATATCCGGGATTACATGGATGTCCAATATGGATCCCTGTGTTGGTAGGTAGACACAGCTAGGTGACATGGAGGGGGTCCTGGGTTCATATTAGATAGTGGGTATTGGGGGGGGGGCATGGTTATGGCATTATTAAACCTTTAATTGAGTCAGATATAAAAAATCAAATCCAACACAATTAAGGTTAGGTTGATAATAGCCTCAGATTTGACGCTTGTATGCTTATCATAGTCACTTTTACTTTTACGAATGCGTGAGAGTACACTTATGATTTCCTAGCATTTTGGAAAATGGCAATAGAACAGCTACACTTGGATTTAGATTTTTAGGAATTTAACACCATTCAACAGCCATTTCTGGTAAATTTGAGTGGTGTGATGTGATTGGGAATTTTAGGTTAATTTGTAAAATCACCACCAAGCAAAGGGAGCCCTTATCAGTGTATAGATCAGTGGTGAGCGTCCAGCCCCAGCCTGTTCCCTAGAGTTAGAGAGGAACAATACATACTCCATTATTTCTCTCTAAAACTTGCAAATGATAGGCAATTGTGCACCTAAATACTTCTCCTCATTATCTATAGCTCTATTAATAACCAATTCCTTTCCTACAGTGATTTTATGATTTTGCTTTTGGTAAAATAAAATGTTTAAAGGCATATCTAAGTTTCTTTGTTTTTACCTTTTTCTAATCTAACACGCGCTGATTATATCAGAAACACACATTACATTGAGTCATTCTATACACATACAAACTTAATTTATTTAAAAATAAAACTTGTTCTCCACACACCAGAGCTGCTTACTGCTTACATAAGCACAGTGAACCTCCCAATAGAAACACTGCATTTGGGTATGGACTCTAACCCTTTACTAACCTTCAAGCCAGCTGTCTGGCTCCCCTTGCTTCCTTCTACAGGGGTACTACACATCCCATGATTCCTTCCTGCACAAACTGCCATCACTGATTTAATGTATTAAAATGTATTAACTCCATGTGATTGGCCAAAACAAATTATCAATGTTATATAACTCAAGAGATTTAGCAAACATCAACGTGAGTTTGCTAATGTTTCGGGGTTTTATTTTTCTTGCAAAAAAAATGTTTTCATACTCTACTGATTCTTCTCTAACAAAAATCTCTGTGAGGCCCTTTTAAGGATTCTTGGGCTGCATATGAGGCCCTTCAAGTGAAAAAGGTTGTCCATCAATGGTATAGATATCATTATAATGACAAGAGTGGACATTATCCCTGAATAGATTATTTGCATCATTATAGTGTGCCCTGTGTTTATTATCAATGTGTAGATACTGAACAGTGCTAGTATACAGTATTAATTAACATTATTTCCCATTGATCAGAAGGAGCTCTCAGCAGCTGGAGACATCTGCTTTGTTGTATCCATACGATGCTTGTAACAAATTATATAGTCCATGTAGGCACCTCCTCTCCATGTTATTTTACATATGTTTCTGGCCATACACTGCATCTGTTCTGCTACATTCAGCATTGCATTATGTTGTATTGATTACACCATATGATGCGCAGCCATGGCAAGCCAGTGACAAAGAGTCCCTGAAAAATAAATGATGCGTCGGCACCTGCGGGATAAAATACAAAGAATACAAACTGTAATTTTACTAAGACCAGAGTCTTCTAATGTAGTTTAAAATATTAGGGATTTTTACAGTCTTATTTAGTGTTGTTTTAACACTTTGCATATCAAAAATATGCGTCCACCATTCACATAATCCTCTGTTTTTAGAGTTTCAAATGGTAAAAAGGAATAAGGTCCTGTATTCTGGGCTCTAATGAGATGACGTGTTCAAATCATAGTGTTATCCCCCCAAACCCCCTTCTTCACATATGTAATTGGTACAATACAACGTGGCGTGTTTCAATCTCCTACAGTGTTCTGGAACGTACCAAAAGCTTGTGTAAAAAAAGGGGTGCTGTGAAGAATAACTATTACTTATCATCACAGCTCTAAAATTAAATATAACCCCAAAATTCAGCCTACTTCCTCATTTTGGCCTAAAATTTAAATTTGTGGCACATCATTCAAATGATACACACTGTGGACTGTTTCTGCATCCTCGGCAGCCATTAGAGGCAGGCTGTCTTCTTGCAGCCAGTATAGAGGAGGGTTTTAGTGGGAGGGTGAATTTTAATAAAGGAGTGATGCAGTTATGCTAATGATAGAGAAGCCATGGAATTCATATGCTAATGTGCCTACGACAGTGGCTCCCTTGTGCACAGACGTTGCAGGAAATCAAGGTAATTTCTATTGCCATAATTATGTTTCTTTTAATTATAAATACTGCTTTATACGTGCATTTAAACCAGCACTGGATATATTTGCAAACTTTGCAATTGCACTTTGAATCAAAATGCTTTGCCATCCATCCAGTTTTTTTTCTGTGCATGCTTTACAGCTGTCCTATTTTCTGAGTGATTGTCCCCATTTAGGGACAGTCGCAGGATTTGTGTCCCAATTCCCTGTGTTACACCAGCACCAGAAACCTGCATCTTGTGGAGTACAGAGGATATTTTATTCTCAGATTCTATTTTATTGCACTGAGGAGTGAAACAGTTAATCTCTGCAGCTCCCTGTCCCTCCTCTTAATCCAATCAATCCTCATGTTACATACAGATCAATGTGAGTGTTACAGATGGTGCATTGTTTGCAGTGTGAGCTTGCAATATTTTACTTACTGCATCTCATCGCTGCATCTCGTTATTTTCTAATGTATTTTGTACTTCCTGAATATTTTATGCATCTCACTGTTTTGTTCTGCCAGAGTTCACAGTAGGAAGTTCTGTGTTTTGATCTATTTATACTCACTTCTTTTTCATGTAATTCAACCGCATGATCAGGATTACTCTTCATACATTAAGCTGAAGAACTCTCTACCCCCATCATAAGTGCCTATTAATACTGCAACTAAAAAAAAATCTGTTTGTTAAAAAAAAACGTACCCCCTGTGGTTACAAAGCACCGCAACACAGTGCACAGAGCTTGCATCCTCATTGTGTCTTCTGAATGCTTTCACTATCAACAGCCGTGGGAATTTGTAGCGGTTTTCCCAAGGAATAAAAAGGCGTACAATTTAGCTGTATAGCTAAATAGTTCTGTATATGTGCATGTGTCTATCTATATAACTTGAAAATGGTACAAGAGTGTGTGTGTATAACGTTTGTCCAATACAAAAGGTATCAAATTATATTGCAATACTCATTATTAATCTATATTTATATGGATTAATAATTACTAAATTACTATATATATATATATTATACACACACACAAATATAATCACACTTAAAAAACTTTAATAGGCACTTAACAACGACGCAATAAAAGAGAGATTCCCTTAGGTTACATAAACCCACCAGTATGACTCCACTTGAAATGTAAAATAACTCCATCTCCAGGGTTTACCAAATCGGGGTAACAAGGGCTAAATAAATGTGGTCAAGGGCCCCACACCTGGGTAATAACAGAAGGAACCCTATGGTCTCGGTGGATACCTCAGTGCCTCTACCTAGTGTAGGAAGACCCTTAAACTTACTGGAGCCTTTCAACTCCCAGGATAAAATAATTTTGTGCCACTTGTACCCCTATTGTAACATAATACCTGAGATAGGATTTTTTTCAACTCAAGGCAATCCAGTTTGCAAACTACTGGTGGGACTAGACAAATTAAAATATGAAACGAATCAAGTGACTAGTATATAAGCATTAATTCACAATATTGGAACAATATATACTATACATGTGCTATATACTTAGACTAAATAGGACCACAATAGTGCTTTGTATAGGGGGAAACAAGAGGAAAACTCCTATTCTAAATAACCAGTATATTAACTGCATAATGCTTAATACATACTTGCTAAGGCTAAACAACAATAAACGATCAATACCAAGAAACAACCTGGTTAAGTTTATAATAGTTGTACATAGTCTTCAAGTTGTAATATAAGATACCCCCCAATCGCTTATCTGTAGAGCCATACAGCCATAAGGTCAATAACCATTTAACTGCTGAATGTTTTATGCATCTCACTGTTTTGTTCTGCCAGAGTTCCCAGTAGGAAGTTCTGTGTTGATCTTTTTATACTCACTGCCTTTTCATGTAATTCAACCGCATGATCAGGATTACTCTTCATACATAAAGCTGAATAACTCTCTTCCCCCATCATAAGTGCCTATTAATACTGCAACTAAATGAAATCTGTTTGTTTAAAAAAAAAAAAAAACGTACCCCCTGTGGTTACAAAGCACCGCAACACAGTGCACAGAGCTTGCATCCTCATTGTGTCTTCTGAATGCTTTCACTATCAACAGCCGTGGGAATTTGTAGCTGTTTTCCCAAGGAATAAAAGGCTTACAATTTAATTGTATAGCTGAAGAGTTCCGTATATGTACATGTGTCTATCTATGTACTATTTTCTAGTTATAAGTGTGTGTGTGTGTATATATACAGTCAGGTCCATAAATATTGGGACATGGACACAATTCTAAACTTTTTGGCTCTATACACCACCACAATGGATTTGAAATGAAACTAATAAGATGTGCTTTAACTGCAAACTTTCAGCTTTAATTTGAGGGTATTTACATCCAAATCAGGTGAACGGTGTAGGAATTACAACAGTTTGTATATGTGCCTCCCACTTTTTAATGGACCAAAAGTAATGGGACAATTGTCTGCTCAGCTGTTCCATGGCCAGGTGTGTGTTATTCCGTCATTATCCCATTTACAAAGAGCTGATACAAGCTCCAGAGTTAATTTCAAGTGTGCTATTTGCATTTAGAATCTGTTGCTGTCAACCCTCAATATGAGATCCAAAGAGCTGTCACTATCAGTGAAGCAAGCTATCATTAGGCTGAAAAAAAAAAAAACAAACCCATCAGAGAGATAGCAAAAACATTAGTGTGACCAAATCAACTGTTTGGAACATCCTTAAAAAGAAAGAATGCACCAAGGAGCTCAGCAACACCAAAAGACCCGGAAGACCACAGAAAACAACTGTGGTGGATGACCGAATAATTCTTTCCCTGGTGAAGAAAACACCCTTCACAACAGTTGGCCAGATCAAGAACACTCCCCAGGAGGTAGGTGCATATGTGTCAAAGTCAACAATCAAGAGAAGACTTCACCAGAGTGAATACAGAGGGTTCACCACAATATGTAAACCATTGGTGAGCCTCAAAAACAGGAAGGCCAGATTAGAGTTTGCCAAACAACATCTAAAAAAGCCTTCACAGTTCTGGAACAACATCCTATGGACAGATGAGACCAAGATCAACTTATACCAGTGATGGGAAGAGAAGAGTATGGAGAAGGAAAGGAACTGCTCATGATCCAAAGCATACCACCTCATCAGTGAAGCATGGTGGTGGTAGTGTCATGGCGTGGGCATGTATGGCTGCCAATGGAACTGGTTCTCTATTATTTATTGATGATGTGACTGCTGACAAAAGCAGCAGGATGAATTCTGAAGTGTTTCGGGCAATATCATATGCTCATATTCAGCCAAATGCTTCAGAACTCATTGGACGGTGCTTCACAGTGCAGATGGACAATGACCCGAAGCATACTGCAAAAGCAACCAAAGAGTTTTTTAAGGGAAAGAAGTGGAATGTTAGGCAATGGCCAAGTCAATCACCTGACCTGAATTCGATTGAGCATGCATTTCACTTGCTGAAGACAAAACTGAAGGGAAAATACCCCAAGAACAAGCAGGAACTGAAGACAGTTGCAGTAGAGGTCTGGCAGAGCATCACCAGGGATGAAACCCAGCGTCTAGTGATGTCTATGCGTTCCAGACTTCAGGTTGTAATTGACTGCAAAGGATTAGCAACCAAGTATTAAAAAGTGAAAGTTTGATTTATGACTGTTAATCTGTCCCATTACTTTTGGTCCCTTAAAAAGTGGGAGGCACATATACAAACTGTTGTAATTCCTACACCGTTCACCTGATTTGGATGTAAATACCCTCAAATTAAAGCTGAAAGTCTGCAGTTAAAGCACATCTTGTTCGTTTAATTTTAAATCCATTGTGGTGGTGTATAGAGCCAAAAAGATTAGAATTGTGTCGATGTCCCAATATTTATGGACCTGACTGTATATATATATATATATATATATATATATATATATATATATATATATATATAAACAAAAAATTGTATATTTGCGCACATATTTTCATGCCTAAAAATAATTTAATATATTTATTTTCTACTCATAATTTAAGAAATGTTGTTTGTACTGCACTCTCGGAAACAAGGGGGCAGGAGGGCAATGCCTTTTCACTCTTTAATCCAATATCCTTTTAATCATGGCTCCATTACAGCATATGTCTGCTGTTATAACACAGCTTTAAAGCACAGGGTCGACTTGCATAAGTTAGCAAACCTACTCTGGGGCTGGTTCCTAACTCATGCTGTAGTTTTTCTGACAAGGCTGTCATATATATATATATTGTCAGTCCTCCAGTCCTGTCCGACTCTTGGTGACCATATGGACACAGAATGCCTGGCATATCTGTGTTTCTGGTTCTGCTCCTCCATATGGTTTTCTTAGCAAAGATACTGGAGTGGGTTGCCAGTTCCTTCTACAGTGGGCAGCAATTTATCTGACCTCTCTGCTATGACCTACCCATCTTGGGTGGCCCGAAATGATATAGCTCACAGCTTCATTGAGATATACCTGCCCCTTCCCCACTACAAGGTAGCAAAATATATAAAAGACCTCCGTGGCAGCTAACTATTAACCCCCACTATATCTGGAAGGACCTTCATGTTACCTAACCTTAACCTCAATGCCATGGAGGTCCTGCAAAAAAAAATACACTACATAAAATAGAAGGGGGAATAGCGGGTATTGGGGGTAATACTGGAGATCCCCAGGCTAATCTTCTGGGTGTTGAGGGGATCATGGGGGGTGTTGTTAAACGCTTAATAGTGTCAGATATGAGTAACCAGGTGTTAGTTTCATAATAATAGTGTCATATTTGACGCTTCTTTGCTTCTCCAAGGCATTTGTTATGCCTCTGTGGTTGGTTGAGAGTACACATAGAATTTTTGGAGAATCTGCTGATTTAAGAGTACTCAGAATGTGATGGGCTGGGGACAAGTTTTAATAGATTGTGATTTTTGGACTTGTTACACTTGTTGCATTAGGTTGGTAGTGATTTACAAGTTTGTTTGACTCAGATTCTCAGAGGCCTGAAATGAATCCCATAGACAGGATGTCCCAAATTTAATTTAAAAGCTATAAGTACATAGTTTAATAGCCTGGGCTCCCAGGATCCTGTTTTTTTTCTGTGCCTGTATGTATGATGTATGCACACACATGGTATGTTAATGTATATGTTTATGTGATTGCATGTAGTGTTAAAAACAGGATAAGTGGATACATACACTGGATGTATGTATACCTGGTGTGTATAACAATATAACATGGTTGAAAATATGGATGTGATATCTGTATTTATACCCACATTGATAATAATGACCTACACATGTTAACATTTTCACAGCTTACAGAAATATATCAAGAATTCAGTCTGTGTTATCGTGAGGACCTTGCATCAACAAACGTAAGTAAAACTTATATAAATAATATTTAAATAAACTTTTTAGGCAGATAATTTTTGTTTTGTATAAATCTTTAAACTATGGTACGTTTATTTTATACTTCTCACTGCAACCGCCTCTTTTTCTCACTTTATATTGCTCTGCGATATTTCACAAGTGTTGCCTATGGCCACACAGTGCCTTGCAATAGTATTCACCCCCTTGGCATTTTTTGTGTTTTGTTGCCTCACAACCTGGAATTAACATGGATTGTTTGAGGATTTGCATCATTTAATTTACAGAACATGCCCACAACTTTGAAGATGTTTTTTTTTTTATTGTGAAGCAAACAACAAATAGGACAAAATAACAGAAAAAGTCAATGTGCATAACTATTCACCCCCTAAAGTCAATACTTTGTAGAGCCATCTTTTGTGGCAATCACAGATTTTCTATTGGATTGAGGTCTGGGCTTTGACTAGGCCATTCCAACACATTTACATGTTTCTCCTTAAACCATTTAAGTGTTGCTTTAGCAGTGTGTTTGGGGTCATTATCCTGCTGGAATGTGAACCTCTGTCCTAGCCTCAAATCACGCACCGAGTGGTACAGGTGTTGCTCAATAATATCCCTGTATTTAGCACCATCCATCTTTCTCTCAACTCTGACCAGTTTCCCAGTCCCGGCTGCTGAAAAACATCCCAACAGCATGATGCTGCCACCACCATGTTTCACTGTGGGGGTGGTGTCCTTTGGGTGATGTGATGTGTTGGGTTTGCACCAGACATAGCCTTTTCTATGATGGCCGAAAGGTTCAATTTTAGTCTCAGCAGACCAGAACACCTTCCTCCATACATTTTGGGAGTCTCCCACATGCCTTTTCACAAACTCAAAATGTGCCATTTAGTTTTTTGCTGAAAGTAATGGCTTTCTTCTGGCCACTCTGCCATAAAGCCCAACTCTATGAAGCGTACGGCTTCTTGTCCTCCTATGTACAGATACTCCAGTCTCTGCTGTGGAACTCTTCAGCTCCTCCAGGGTTACCTTAGGTATCTGTTCTGCCTCTCCTATTAATGCCCTCCTTCCCCGGTCCGTGAGTTTTAGTAGGCGGCCGTCTCTTGGACGGTTTGCTGTCATGTCCTGTTCTTTCCATTTGGTTATGATAGATTTGATGGTGCTCCTGGGGACCATTAAATATTTGGACTTTTCTCGTGCTGCCCCTATTCTCTGGAAGTCATTGCCTCGCTTCACCAGACTATCCTCCTGCCTTAAATCCTTCAAAACTTTTATAACAATGCACCTCTTTAAAGAAGCCTATAACCTTCCTCCCTAACATGCTCAGCACTACTGTCTCCCTACTGTACCACATACAAACTTCAACCTTTAGATTGTAAGTCTGCGAGTTTCAATCCTGCAAGGTGCTTTAGGGAAAGCGCTATGGACACCGAATTCCATGCTCACAGACAGGGCCCTCCATTCATTGCAATGTGTGAATCTTGAACTTGTCATTGCCTGTAACTTAACTTATGTACATCGCTACGGAATGTGTTGGCGCGTTACAAATAAAATATTATTATTATTATTATTATTATTATTATAATAGCCTAACCCTGACTTGTACTTCTCAAAAACATTGTCCCTTACTTGTTTGGAGAGTTTTTTGGTCTTCATGGCAGTGTTTGGTTAGTGCTGCCTCTTCCTTAGGTGTTGCAGCCTCTGGGGCCTTTCAAAAAAGGTGTGTATATGTAACAACAGATCATGTGACACTTAGATTGCATTTCACTAATTATGTGACTTCTGAAGGTAATTGGTTGCACCAGAGCTTTTTATAGGCTTCATAACAAAGGGGGTAAATACATACGCACCTGCCAATTTTCTGTTTTCTATTTCTAAAAAAAAATGTATGTATATATTTTTCTCATTTCACTTCACCAACTTAGACAATTGTATTCTGACCCATCACATACAATTCAGATTAAGAAAACATTTAACTTAAGGGTGTAATATAAAAAAATTGATAAAAAGTCAAGGGCGTGAATACTTTTGCAAAGCACTCTAGGTGAAGGTCTTCACAGTACCAGTGTCAAGCTTTTGCAATCAGTCACACAGCAGATCACTGTTTGTTTGCTAACAGGTAGTATGAAGGCCTCCTACTTAAGCTTACAGAAGAGCATGCAATGAGAAAGGGGGTAGTACAAGAAGCTTAGAATCTGTTACTTTGGGGACTACTTAGAAGCAAGTGTAAATTTTGCATGACAGATACATTGAGAATGATGAATTTAATTAAACATAGTTAAAACATTTATATAATCCATTTTTTTCTAATGAGTCCCTTTAAAAAATGTTTGTTTACTGTTGATCTGTTAATGTGTATATCTTTTTGACAGGACAATGCCTAAGTGCATTATCAGAACCTGTGGTAACAAAACAGGGCTAAAGAACAAAAATCCTGATTTGATGATGCACGTTTTTCCGAGAAGTATGAGAAGAATAAGGCTTTGGCTGCAGAAGACGGGTCATGATTTTATGGACATGAATACTATTGTCAATATAATTTACGATGTGAAAACACATAACAATTTCCGTTTATGTTCCAGTCACTTCACGCCAGATTGTTATGACATGACTGGGTCTAAGAGATATCTAAAGGATGATGCTTGTCCATCAATATTTCCAGTAGAAGGTGATAAACCGATGATCGATGAAAACGTATTTTACAGACCACAGAGGAAATTTAGAAAAGAAAGAGAAAAAGCTTTGCTGGAAGCTTTAAAAGCGGCTGAACCTCCAACAGTCACAACTTTCAATAAGGAAGGCATATTAATGAAAGACGCTTGTACGGAGATTGACCCAACAATGTTGGAACCTGAGTTATGTGCATCTTGCCATGAAAAGATTTACATAGTAAAGGTGGTACTGTGAGTGTAGATAAAGATACTGTGATATGCCTTTGATGCCATCGTCTTCAAGTACTAATCAACTA
The DNA here is from genome assembly GCA_027410445.1 of Discoglossus pictus. Classification (NCBI taxonomy): domain Eukaryota; kingdom Metazoa; phylum Chordata; class Amphibia; order Anura; family Alytidae; genus Discoglossus; species Discoglossus pictus. The sequence goes on from CM050164.1 coordinate 170,630,653, forward strand.
CTATTTAGCGTAGTGTATTGGCGGAGATGGACAATATGGCATTGTGAATGTAAATAAGGAGCATCGGTTATGCTTAAAACTTTCAATCTGTTCTTGTAAAAAAAAAAAAAACAGAGTTTTTCACTTATGAACTATTTACTTCAAGAACGGCGTATTAATGAAAGACATTTGTACAGAGATCGACCCAACAATGTTAGAACCTTATGTGTAAAAAGATTTAAATTGGTGAGATTGTATGGATGAAGATGTAATACTGTGAAATGCCTTTGACGTTATTGTTTTCAAGTAATGATCAGCTACTAATTAAAATAGCGTCTTGACAGAGATGGACTATTTTATGTTGTGACAAACTTTAAATGATGATGGATGGTCCTTATTTGCCATTTGTTTTTGTAAAGAATTAGACCTAATAATGGGCAACATGTTTTTAAAAAGTAAAAAAAGTTTTTCAGTTATAAACTATTACATACAATTATGGTGTGCTGGAAGATGCCATTACAGTATTAAAGGGACCCAGTTAAGGTTTCAAGTATTGTATCATTTTAAGCTATAGGTAATAAGCACTTTTCATTGAAGTTTCTAATTTTTACTTGTCAATCAGCTTTTCTCATCCACTCACCAAACATGAGCTGTTATCACCCTAATTACTTGTTGGAGTCTGCACATGTTCATTCTTGTCAAAGTTATATGTCTCTAGACTGAAAACAATGCAAGTAGATTCCCCGTGATTATGAACAATCATTACACAGACAATAGCTGACCAGAATGGGTAATGGACAGGTAAAATAATATAATTGTAAATTTGCTTTAAGACAATTACATTTTGTTAAAATAACATTCAATTGATATTTGAATTATGCCATATTTAGAACATCAGCTATGTATATTTAGTCTACTTGCTTTATAAGTGGGGAAGGGACCTTGGATATTGATAATATTTAAATTAGAATCATTTAAACTTGTTTTCATTATGAAGCTTAAGCTTCCATAAGAAATATTGGAGTTTATATCAGTATTCTAGGTCCCTTCCTATCTGCAAAGGCAGAAAACTAAATATGTTAATGACATATCCACACATAGCACACCCGCAATTAAAACTAGTTTTCTTATTAAGCAAGTACAGTTTATACAAGCATATTGAATAAACTGCAAATATTATATTAGTGACCTTTTAGGTGCTGGTACTACAAAACAATGGGTGTTTAAACATAACAAAAAAATGTAGACATTGTATTTATTTAGGTCAGCCAAAGCCTATTGCCATGGAGAACAAAGATTTCAAGAGTTGTCTTGGAAGATCAATATGATGTAAATCAAGTTTTATACACAGACATGCAGGAATACTATATAAAAAATAATTATCTTTTATAGTGAGGGAAACTTGTCAGGCAATCATGGGGAATATCCCACTGTAAATGTGAAGTGGCAGAGGGTGGAGGAAACATTTGTACATGAATTTTATCCTGAGCTTGCAGCTAACGGTCGAGTGTACATCATCTGAAAATTATTTTAATTACCGTATATACTCGAGTATAGGTTATATTTAAAGTACAGCTCCCACAAAACAAAAATGAATTTGAAAACTGTTCTGCACACTGGAAAATACAAAAATATGAACACAATCATTTGTTTACTTTTACATATTATTTTTGGTGGGAAAAACTGCTGATTTTTTTATGTATTTTTTTTAACAGAGGGGTCATTAGTCAAGTTACAGTATACTGCAAGCCAAACTACATTTCTCTCACCATTCATTATATTTCTACATTAAATGCATTAGGCTGTAAGCAACACACACTAATATTTACAAAGGTAGAACATTTCTATAAAGCTAGATATTGGCTATTCAATAGCTCATATAGATCTGGAATAACTGGCAAGTTTGGCCTTTGAGTACAAAATGAAGCTCGTCAGAAATTAGGAGAATTCTATCAAGATAATTCTCTGGTCGTAGCAAACACCCTCTTCCAACAGTCTCAGAGACGACTTTACACATGGACATCACCAGATAGACAACATAAAAATCAGATTGACTATATAGTTTGTAGCCAAAGATGGAGGAGCTCTATACAGTCAGCAAAAACAAGACCTGGGACTGACTACGGCTCAGACCATAAGCTTCGTATTGCAAAGTTCAGAATTAAACTGAATAAAAGAGGGAAATCATCAGACCAATAATATACGAAATAAATTATATCCTCTGTGAATATTCAGTGGAGGTAAATAATAGGTTTAAGGCACTAGACATAGAAGACAGAATGCCTGAAGAACTGTGCTGAGCTTTGAAAGTAGACCAAGAAAGCAGAATATAATGTAAAAAGGCAAATATTTATCCAACTGAATGCAGAATTCCAGAGGAAAACAAGTAGAGACAAGAAGATATTCTATAATGTGAGATACAAAAAGACAACCAAATGGGAATCTCAAGGGACCTTTCATGACAAAGTGGGCACGATAAAAGACAAAGATGGTAGGGACTTTACAGAAGCAGATCAGATAACGAAGAGGCGACAATCCATCCCTTTACTTTTTGTTTAGTCATTCAGTCGACTCTCCGTGACCCCCGCAGCACACCAGGCACATCTTGTCTTGTCTTGACTTGCCTGCTATGACCTGCCTATCTTGGGTGACCCTACATGGAATAGCTCATATCGTCAATGAAGTCCACTAGTGGTCCAGAATAAGTCTTTACTTTTAGGCATCCCATTTTTCTTCCTCTACACTCCTCTTCCTTCTCCTATGCTCATGTCATCAAATCATGCACCATCAGATATTAAAGTTATTAACAAAAAAAAATTAACTTCAATCTGTAACACTTCTACATACTTTTTTACTTGCTAGAATCAGTCTCTGTTAGGAGATGGTCAAGTATGCTATAGAGAATCTGTAATATTCAATCAATTTTCTTTTACCCTTCCCCTGTATGCTCATGTCATCATAAAATGAACCATCAGATATTAAAGTTAAAAAAAACAAAAAACAATCTCTGACACTTTTGCATACTTTTTTATTCTTTGTCAGTCGGGAGACCATCAAGTATACTACAGAATATGTTATGTTAATGAGTTTGTAGGAAGATCAGAAGAAACAGTCAGGGAAGCGCGAAAGGTGAGGTAGGGCAGAAGGGAAGGGAAAACGAGGCAGAAAGCGGAGCCAGGAGGAGCAGAGAAGGACAAACAGACAGGATGGGGCCAAGGGGCAAACTAAGGAGAAGAAGGGGAGACAAGAGCAGTGACAGAAGGCAAGGAGGGGGAGCTGCACAGAAACAGCGCAGCTCCCGCTTACCAGCGGCTGAGCCACAGCAAACGAGGAACAACCAGCGTGGACATGAGACTAGCGTTTCACATGAAAACGGCATGATGAAGGGTTTATAAAGGGGATGTGGGATAATGTATAGATAATGTATAGAAAACTACATTTTGACACTCACAAGTTTTCTTAGGTGATGTGCCAGTGTGATCCTCCACCCATCAACCGAAGAATGTCTTCTCAGCATCTGATAACTCACCAGGATTCACCGAAGACTCACTGGAAGAAGATTGAGATGTAAAATAAAGAGCATCTTGGACACTAAATAACACTCTAGAGCCAGGACATTTTCTCAGACAACTATATCACTTTTTATGGGGATTAGAGTATATTTATGTGGGATTAAAACAATGAAAACAAAACAATAACATTTTCCACAATACACAAAGCACCATTGAACTCCCTGCCTACAACAGGGTGACCAGTCACATAAGCGTCTACTTCAGGGGCTCAGAGATTGGTTGGCGAAACAATCGCCAAGATGCCGGTAAACAGTTTTAATTTTCCAAACTGGAATGGGTGGTTAATTGAAAAATGAATGGCATTGGGTCGCTGGTTCTTTCCTATATCCCCAGGCTGGCTAGAATCGATCCCCAGTGATCAAGCCTCTTTAGGGGGTAAGTGCTTGCCCTGATGGACCATGTCTCCAGGCAAATAAATATGCTCTTGATTTTATTTCAGAAATGTATAATTTTTAACAAAGCTACAGACTACTTCAATATAATGTGTAACTTTACTTACTGTAGCCTACATCATTCTCAGAAAGAACATAAAAAAAATAAGAAATAAAAAGGAAAATAAGAAATACAGGACATCTGGAGGTTTTGCAAATGATTTACATGTTATCTAAGCATTGCATTATCATTTATGGATTATTCATATATTTTTTAACACAGAACCAGTTGATAATTTACCTGAAAACAAATAATTTACACAGAGATGCACTTTTTAAATCAACAGTTGTGGTGAAATCCCAGAAGATAGAATCAATTTATCTTTATTATAATACCACATATCTAGTCAGGCTCTGATAATAATTGATAGACTTTCCATTATGGGACTGTATACGTGCAACCTAGTTAATTTCCCTGGTCTTTAATCAGTCATTCAGATTAAAGTATCTCTGCTCAGTAGAAAAACGCTTATATCCTGGCCTATTAGAGTTAGTAACCTGATTTAATCTAAACTATGAATTCTATTATTAATCCCCATAGGCATTGAATATATTGTTTAGTTGTTTGATACAAGTGGTGTATGGCTGGTCTTTTATGCACTGGCATTTGGATGAGCTAGTTTCAGTTCCATTTTTCTAAATACAGATTCCCCCAAAATGTAAAAATACATCTTTACAAATGAGATTTTGCACATGGTTAGATAAACTTCTAAATTGATAAAGTAATTTGAGGAGAGTTATCATGATAATTGTAGCAATATGTCTACAGTTCATTTCCTTGCACCTAAGAACAACAGCCTTTTTTCTCTTCCTGTTCTCTGTAATTTATAGAACAGTATAAACCTGTCAGTTTATATATTTCTGTGTGTCGTTCAGTCGTGTCCGACACTTTGTGACCTCATGGACCATAACATACCAGGCACATCTTTATGCCTATGGTCATGCCGATCCACTTAGTATTCATGGCAGAGATACTGGAGTGGGTTGCCATTTCCTTCTCCAGTGGGCCACAGCATACAGCTCCTGGTATTCCTAGGTGGTCTCCCACTGACCAGGCCCAACCCTGCATGGCTTCTGGGTGGTGTGACCTCTTGGTTCTCTGACTGGAATCAAACCCCGGTTGCAGTGGTGAAGGCACAAAATCCTAACCACTGGACCTCCAGGGAACCCTTAACCCCTATATACTTACATGTGCTCATTTACAAACAAAACAATTTGTACAAATAAAAGCTTAAAAATAGAGATATGTTTAGAACTTATGTGCTTACACTCACATACACAACGGTCCAGATTCAGTAAAAGGCGATCTACTAGTGACATGACAGCAAGAACAGCAAGCTTTTTTCAACCTGATGTTGAGATGAACCATTTTTTTTATGGTTTTGCCACCATTGTGTTACTAAATTCCTATGTCTCCAGTTTGTGGGTTGTGCTTTGGGCATGTGTTTTCATGTAACTCAGTCCCATCAAGGTCCCTCAAGTAATTTAGAAAGCAGAGACTAGACAGTGAGCCATGCTAAATTACCCTAGGAGCCCTATTTTAAATATAAATACATGTTGTGTAAACAATAATGGAAATACCAAGTCTAACCATTTCTGATATAAATAAATAATCAGGGGCTGGGTGCAAATATCAAGATGGAGAAACTAGCAAAAGGTTGGGGCTGGTGGCAGGCAGGATATATAGTACATAGTTACATAGTAATTGAGATTGAATAAAGACCTTCAGTCCATCAAGTTCAACCTTTCCAGGTCTCTTCTGATCATTATAATATGTGTATTATTTGTTACCTGGTAATAATTGCTAATTATTAATGGATCCAGAGGGGAAAAAAACATAAATTCCTCTCTGACCCCAGATACTGGCGATCGGATTCCTCCCTGGATCAATACCCCCCTCTTAGCACAGAAAGTACACTTGACATATCCCAATATTGACCGGGATGTATATATAAGGTATTCATATCCCCTCATAAACGCCTTTTTTCTAGAAAAAATATGTTTAATTTTGTTATTCTTGTTTCATAGCTTAGTAACTCCATTCTCCTTATTAGTTTTGTTGCCCTTCTCTGTCCTTTTTCCAGCTCTAAAATGTCCTTGTTATGAAGTGGTGCCCAAAATTGTACTCCATATTCTAAATGAGTGCGAACTAGAGATTTTTATAGTGTCAGAAATATATTTGCTTCCCTTGCTTCTACACCCTTCTTAATACATGCTAATCCCAAACCCCTCTTTCAATATCTGATACCCCTAGATCTGCTTCATTAAGATGAAATGCATACCTTTACATTTATTTATATGTCAAAAAGGAGAGGACCTAATACTGAACCCTGAGGAACCCCACTTACTGCATTAGTCCAATCTAAATATGTTCCATTTACAACAACCCTTTGCTTCCTGTCTTTTAGCCAGCTCTCAATCCATGAGCAGATATTTATTGCAATTCCTGCATCCCTTAGTTTGCACAATAGTCTTCCATGTAGCACTGTATCAAGCGCCATTGCAAAATACCAAAAGACTGCATCCACTGAGTTGCCCTGATCCAAGTTCCTACTAACCTCCTCATAAAAATGAATTAAATTTGTTTGACATAACCTATCCCTCATAAATCTGTGTTGACTCCCTTCTTTTATATAGGTATCACATCTGCTTTTCTCCAGTCATCCTTACATATAATGGTTTGGCTATTACAGAACTCAGTTCCCTCCATACCCTTGGATGTATTCCATCAGGACCTGGGGTTTTACTAAAATGTATTTTTTCCAACCTCTTTTAGATTTCTTCCTGCGTTAACCAATTAATTGGTGAAGGTGGTGTAGCCCCATTTTGTTGCATTGACCCAACCACTGGTACCTCCCTTGTGAATACCGAAGAAAAGAACCTATTTAGCTCATTTCCTGGTCACTATTTATCAGTTGGCCTATTACATGTAGCAATGTTTCTATAGCTTCCTTCCTGGCCTTCTTCCCATTACTATATTTAAAAAATATTTTAGGGTTAGTCTTACTTTCCTTTGCAACTAACTTTTCATTTTCTATTTTAGCCAGTCTAATAGCCCTTTTGCAAGCCTTTTGGATTCCTTTGTACTCACACAAAGTCGTCTCTGTTCCTTCTTTCTTGTATAATTTAAATGCCTGCTTTTTTTTCCTTATCGTAATCTTGAAATCATTGTTAAGCCACATGGGATGTGATTTACTCCTAGTCCTTTAATTTTCACACCATATATGTCAATGTGTATGTACCGTATTTATCGGCGTATAACACGCACTTTTTCTCCCTGAAAACAGGGGGAAAATGATAGGTGCGTGTTATATATTCCCTCCCCCCTCCTCATCCTCAACCTCCCTCCTCACTCTAAACCCCCTCTGCATTCTACCCCCCCTCCTCAACCTAAACCCCCCTAAATACCTCCCCCTCACTTACCTGCTTCAGCTCCGGCCTCTGCTCCGCTCCTTGACCCGATGACGTCACATGTGCGCCAGTGCGCTTGTCATTAGCATATACCAGGTGCCACCCGGTATATGCTAATGACGTGGCGCGCTGGCGCACATGTGACGTCACCGGGTCAAGGAGCGGAGTGGAGGCGGAGCAGAAGCAGGTAAGTAAGGGGGGTTTAGGTTAAGGAGGAGGGGGGTTTAGGTTGAGGAGGAGAGAAGTTTAGGTTGAGGAGGGGGGGTTTAGGTTGAGGAGGGGGGTTTAGGTTGAGGAGGGGGGGTTTAGGTTGAGGAGGGGGGGATTTAGGTTGAGGAGGGGGGGTTTAGGTTGAGGAGGGGGGGTTTAGGTTGAGATGGGGGGGTTTAGAATGAGGAGGGGGGTTTAGAATGCGGAGGGGGTTTAGAATGAGGAGGGAGGTTGAGGAGGGGTAGTTGAGGTTGAGGATAGGGGGGTTGAGGTTGAGGAGGGAGGATGAGGATGGGGGGGTTGAGGAGGGGGTTGAGGGGGAGTTGAGGATGGAGGATGAGGAGGGAGGTTGAGGAGGGGGTTGAGGATGAGGAGGGGGGATGAGGATGGGGGGGTTGAGGAGGGGGTTGAGGGGGAGTTGAGGATGGAGGATGAGGAGGGAGGTTGAGGAGGGGGTTGAGGATGAGGAGGGGGTTGAGGATGAGGAGGGAGGTTGAGGATGAGGAGGGAGGTTGAGGATGAGGAGGGAGGTTGAGGATGAGGAGGGGGGTTGAGGATGAGGAGGGGGGTTGAGGATGAGGAGGGGGGTTGAGGATGAGGAGGGAGGTTGAGGAGGGGGATTGAGGTTGAGGAGGGGGGTTGAGGATGAGGTGGGTGGTTGAGGATGAGGAGGGAGGTTGAGGAAGGGGGTTGAGGATGAAGAGGGGGGTTGAGGATAAGGAGGGAGGTTGAGAAGGGGGGTTGAGGAGGGGGTTAAGGATGAGGAGTGAGGTTGAGGTTGGGGATTTTGCTTCAAAGTTCTTTATTTGAATTTTTTCCCCCTGAAAATCCCTTCTTAAAATAAGGTGCTTGTTATACGCCGGTGTGTGTTATATGCCGATAAATACGGTATATTTAGTAGTGATTTGAATGTTGTCCATTTATGTTTAGTAATTTTACCTATCAGTTCTCTGTCCCAGTCTATACTTTGCATTGCTGACCTTAGCCCATTAAAATATGCCCTTTAAAATTAAGAGTTTTTGTATTTTTAATTAAGTCTCAAATGAGACTATGTTGCAATCACTATTCCCCCAAGGGCTCCCCTATTTCGATATTTGATATTATATCAATATTATTTGTGATGGCTAAGATAGCTTCATTTCTAGTCGGCTCTTGTATAACCTGGGCCAGATAATGATCCCTGAGTGTACTCAAGAACCTGCTCCCTTTAGCTGAACTGCTGGTCTCATTCATCCAGTTAATTTCAGGATAGTTAAAACCTCCCATTATTAGAACTTGCCCACGCTTAGCTGCATTTACAATCTGTAGCAATAATTGCAATTCCTCACTTTTAATTATGTTTGCGAGTTTATAGCATATTCCTACCAATAGTTTTTTTAGGATTTGTACCTCCACTATTTAACTCAACCCGCAAGAATTCAACATTATCGCTAGTTCCAGCATAAATATTTTCTCTGACTACAGGCTTTAAATCAGGCCTAACATAGAGACAAATCCCACCTCCTCTTCTACCATTATGCCAGTCTTTCATAAATAGGTTACCACCATCAAAATTAACCATCCAAAATAGTGCCATAATAGAGTGTCTAGATTAATGTATAAGGTGGGACTAAAATAGTAATAGTGAATGGGATAGTGAAGTCCTTGGGGTAGATAAGAAAATGAGGGAGATATTATAGAAGTGAGGGGACACCAACGGTGAATGAGCAGTGATAGTGTATATAGCCAAAGGAGGACAAGTGTAATGATAATCTGGCTTGAGGACAATGACAGAAAAGGCACAGAACCCTGAAAAAGGTAGAATTGAGAAGTAGATTTTTTTGTGGCCCATGGCTTTAAATACATGAACTGATGTCTTGTTTATTTGGGAGCTGTTAAGGATGCCCCAATATGAAGGCATGCCCAGAGTAGGAGAAACGATTGTAGCCAGGTCTGGTAAGAATGATTCTGATGTAGTGAATGAAAGTTATGGTAGTTAAAGGCTGGCTGGAGATGCTTAGTAAAGAGGGTCCAAATAGGTTTTTGAGGTAGTGTTAGAGAGTGCGGGGAGTGGATACAGGACTCGAAAGATTGTGAGTGAGATAGTAGGTGATGACAAGGGAATGACACTAGTCTTTGAAAACTGAATGGGTGCAGTGATAGTCAACAAGAGTGACTAGTGAGATACCTGGTTGCAAAGGTGAGATTGTGAACTTGCTTGGTTTCAGAAACCCATAGGCCAATTTAGTGGCAGTGGCAGTGGCGGAATGAGGTGCTTGGCCACTGATGGTGGGCTTCCAGGAGATGAAGTTGTCTGGGAAGGAGGGCTCTCCGCTTTGTAAAGATTGGTATACGCCAGATGGGGTCTTTCAATTTCACTCACACATCTCCTTGGGAAATAATTGTTATCCCCTATGTCATTGGAGGAGATGATTAATGAATACAATAGTCTGAAATGAAAGAATAGGTCAAAATTTGTCCTGAAGAAATAGTATGATCGGAGCCCGATGGTGGCTTAGCGACTTGGAGCTATGAGCTCTGAGATCCATGACTTGATTTGAGATTGGATAGATATGACAATAAAAACGACTTATAGAGTACATGATTCGAAGGAAGGTCTTAAAATGTGCTTAAAGGTTAAATGACAAGCTTTGAGCAAACATGAAAAAATTGCCATTATGGAGTGGAGAAGTCGATATATGGTGTGCAAATGAATAGTAATAGTTAATAGGACGGTGAGATCCTTACGGTAATTAAAGAAATAAGGGAGTGAATGTGGAAGTGAAGGGCCACTAACAGTGAATTAATTAATGACAGTGAATATGGCTGAAAGTGGACGAGTGTAGCGATGATCTAGCTTGAGGACAGAGACAGAAAAAGCGTAGTTCCTTGGAAATGCAAGATACAAGGAGATTTGGAGTAAGGGTGCTGTTCCTTTAAATCTAGAGAGTAAGAATAAAGAGGTTAAGATGGCAGTTAATGCTGAATTAGCGACAGTGGAACGGTAACGTGGTATATGAATGGAGTACAGGATTATAATAGTGTACTGTCTCTTTAAGAAGTGAGTTAGCTGGGAGTAGTGATTAGTGACACGTTAACGTGAATTAAGTAATGATAGTGAATGTGGCTGAAGGTCGACAAATGTGATGATGATCTGGTTTGAGGACAGAGACTGAACAAACTATAGGACCTTGGAAATGAGAGATACAGGGAAATTTGTATTTGGGGTGCCGTATCTTTAAATCTGGATAGAAAGAATTAAGAGGTTATGATGGTGGATAATACTAGATTAGTGACAGTGGAATGGGTAACGTGGTGTCAATGGAAAAATTACTATAGTAGTGTACTGTCTCTTTAAGAAGTGAGTTAGCTGGGAGTAGTGATTAGTGATACTCATATGGTGAATTAAGTAATGATAGTGAATGTGGCTGAAAGTGTATTAGTGTGATGATGTTCTGCTTGAGGACAAAGGCAGAAAAAGCGTAGAACCTTGTAAATGAGAGGTACAAGGAGATCTGTAGTTGGGGTGCTGTTCGTTTAATTCTAAGGATTAAGAATTAAGAGGTTAAGATGGTGGTTAATACTGACAGTAACAGTGGAATGGTAACGTAGTGTGAAGGGAGTAAGGATTATGATAGTGTACTGTCTCTTTAACAAGTGAGTTAGATAGGAGTAGTGATTAGTGCAACTTTGTATAAGAAAATAAAGAAAGTGAGGAGGGAAAGAAAGAAAAGAAAGAAAGTGATGTAATTTATGAAAAGTGGGATCTATACTGTTATGGTGTCGGGACAGGTCCGCCGCTGATGTGTGGTCTCCAACCGCTAGATGGCGCTGTCAATATTTTGCAGCGCTGCCGATATGTGAGAGAAGTTCTAAGCTTATTAGCCTAATCTTTGAACTAACCCTAATCCTCACCGCAACCCTAACCCAGTGGTTCTCAATCTGTGGGTTGCGACCCTGTCGGGGGTCGACTGACGATTTGCCTGGGGTCGCCTGGAGCCATTGAGGATGTGTTTTTTTGTCTATTCTGATCTACAGTTTTGCTCTTGGTGGTCGACACGGCTTGGGAGGTTTTGTTGGGGGTCGCGGCACTGGAATGGTTGAGAGACGCTGCCCTAACCATTTACCTAAGCCTTGACTCGATGATATGGAACCGAAATATCGGCAGCGCCATCTAGTAGTTGCTCACCGCCACTGCTGCTGCCTTGTGCTGCGCTACTATAAGAGGATAGGACCGAAAAGTGAAATTAGAGATAGCATTAAGTAGGATTAAAAAACTGCAGAAAAATCATTTGAATTTGGCGCTGAAGCCTTGGAAATTGCGCAAGAGGTGAGATCGGACGCTTCAGACTGAGGCTGGAGTCTCTGCAGCCATGAGACTGTCAGAGAAGGCCAGAAGACAGCATAAGAAACTGTCAGGGAAGTGTGGAAGGTGAAGTGGGGCAGAAGGGAAGGGAAAAGGAGGCAGACAGGGGAGTCAGGAGGAGCAGAGAAAATTAGGGGGTGAAGGCAGGAGGAGGAAGACAGATAGGATAGCGACAAGGGGAAAACAGGGCAGACGGAAGGGGGAGACAAGAGCAGAGACAGAAGGCAAGGAGTGGGAGATGCATAGAAATAGTGCAGGGGAGGCATACCAGCAGCTGAGCCTCAGCAATGGAGGAACAACCAGCGTGGACAGGAGACCAGCGTCTGGACATGAGAATAGCAGGTAAGTGATGAGTGAGTTTTATAAAGGGGGTGTAGGATAGGGCTCCTCCCATAATTCTAGTTAATTAAAACTGGTAATATGAATATATGAACAGGCGGTCCCCCGATTACAAACAACCCGACTTTAGAACGGGCTCCCAAGGCTTTTTGGATGAACTTTTTTTTTATGTTCTGTTTGTTTGAATTAAAAGAAATGGCACAATAGTTTCTGTAACTTATTATTACATTGCAGGGGTCCAATTTTTATTACACTATATTATTATTACCACATATGAGCAATTATAGTATTGTCATTATTATTATTTGTATTAATCAGGGATCTGACTTACATACAAATCCGACTTAAGAACGTTCTTAGGAATATCATCCTTAACCCCGAAACCACCTGTATATATAAACATACATGAACTTATGATTTGAGACATTGTAATGGGAAAGGAGAAGCTGCAAGTGGGGGGTTTGGGGTGGTGGATGCACAAATCTTAATGGCCTGGGGCATCAAAAAACATAAATATGCCCATGGCCTGCAGTAAAGAATATTTCCATATAAAAGTGAAAATGTTAAGGATGTGTTTATTACATTGGCCATTTTCAAGTTCTCTTATTCAAAATATCATCTATAAAAAATTGCAAAAGTTTTCATTTAACATCTATCATGTCATACAGACTATCCATGTACAGTGCCTGTATAGATGATTATGTAGAAGACAAGCAGGTTATATAGTGCGTGGCATTATCGGAATGTAATCTAAGGTTAATATATGGATTTTGTGTGCCCTTTATTGTGTACACACTATGACACAGTTGGCACTTTATATTGCATTGTATTACAAAAAATGTAATTGCAGATTTGTGTGAAACAGGCAGTGTAATTTGCTGAAATTCAATAAAATGCTATGGATTTGTCCAAATTATTTAAGCAAACCCATCCAACTCAAGAGCAAATATATTTGAAATTCAGCTAAAGGACCACTGCAGTTCAGGAAAAAGCCACTTGTTTGTGAAGTAGGTACCAAACTAGCAATATTAGCCGCTGGGTAATCCATGGGCATATTTTTTTTTTAAACCTGATTATGGGAGGTTTGTAGTTATCATGGAGGGAGGAATGAAGGGAGGAGGGAACAAGGAGAAGTCCAGAGTATGTGCTTGCTAACTTGGTAAGATTAAAATTGACCCCATACCCCTTCCCCCTTACTTGCCTAGAAACATACACCTTGCATCATTAAATGTAACCACAGCTCTCCATACATGTAAAGTCCCCTCTCACAAACACAACTTCCACCACTATATTATGGAGCCCTCCAAAGTCCTGCAGATGCAACACTTTTTTTCTAATTAAGAACTAGCTGTATGACTTTTAACATGCTCGTGTGTGTGTGTGTGTGCGTCATAAAACCGTGTCCGACACTCCTTGGCCTCATGGACCGCAACACACCATGCTGATCCACTTAGTATTCATGGCACAGATACCGGAGTGGGTTGCCAGTTCCTTCTCCAGTGGTCCACAGCATACAGCTATTGATATTCCTAGGTGGTCTCCCATCCAGATACTGACCAAACCCAATCCTGCTTGGCTTCTGCGTGGTGTAGCGTCTTGGTTCCCTGACTGGAATCGAACCCAGGTTGCAGTGGTGAAAGCACTGAGTCCTAACCACTGGATGCTCTTAGTCAGACTCAAACTTAAAACATAAATATGTTTTCATTGTGCAGTGGTTATTTAATACATTGAGGCCTAAAGTAAATTGTTTCAATTGCTAATACTACCCTCTCAGCTGTAGGTGGCAGTATAGGCTTGTTAACTGGATAGGATTCAACTGCATTGCTGTTTTAGGGTAGTTTTCAGGATCACAAAAGGAGAGCATGGTGGAGGGGTGGGGTGAGATTGGAAAGGGGAGACAACAGAGGGAATCTAGTGAAGGAAGGTGAAGGTATAGAGAAATAGAAATGTGAAAAGGAAGAAGGGTGAAGGAGAGAAAAGGAATAAGAGAGAATGGAGAAAAACAGAAAAGGTTTAACAAAGGAGGAGAAAACAATTAAATGTAATTTATCTACAATATAGACCACTTATTTTTCATACAAAAATACCTTGGGCCTTATTCTTTTACAAGCCCAAAGATTATGTTATACAGGCCGTAAGTCTGTGGGCTTGAAATTTGCTACAATTACAGAGCGATTCAATTGATCAAGGCCGCAACTTACGGGCCCGAAGCCTCAAACCCGTAAACCATGCAATCGTAAATAACATTTCAGAGCGTGATCACGATCAATTAAGCAGGCCGTAAATACTGATTCAGAAACTGCCAATAGTAAATGAGACTGTCATCAATCAATACATCAGTAAAACATGGAGGTTACATGTCAATTAATTAGCATTTAGAGGTCCAATATATGATCAGACTCGCAATCCGCAGTGTACAAAATAATTAAAATAAATGGCGATACAGTTTCAGTCCATGTGGGTGGCCTGATATGTATTAACTCACTGATTCCCAAAATCAATATAACACCAAAGTGAAACATAAATAAAAATAATTTTCTATTGCAGATTTGCGGGCTTGAGACTGCTGTGCAATTAATTCTAATGTCTGTCATTGCTTTTCCCATTTATAAAAGGGCAGTATTGATTTGTGATTTGCATTTACAGCGCTATGATCAGGTGTTTAACCTCCTTGCGAGTCCTCTTTGGTACCCAAAGGATTTTTTTCTACATTTGCTATTTACGGGTGTGACATTTTTTTCAGGCTTGAGGAATTAAATAGCAATTTGCGATTGTAACATTTGCAGGCTTGTACGATCAAAGGCTTAGCTGGGTTAGAAGTTATGATTTTGACAACCACAGGGATTGTCAGCCTGTAACCTGTAGATCGTTTGCAGCCCGCTAAAAGACACAAATTGAATAGCAAATTTGTTTACGGACTACATTACGGGCTCCCGTATACAACAATTGTTCAATTGAATAGGGGCCAATGTTTGTAATGGTTAAAATATGATCTTTTCAATGCAAGATAGACATTGTTGGGTTAGCATGGCCATTTAAAATGGGAAATAGGAACTTGAGAAGAGGGAAGTAGAGAATGTGGAAGTAAAGAAAAGGGGCAATGAGTGAGGAAAGGAAGTAAGAAGAGAAGATGAATGAAGGCTAGAAGGGTGGAAAGAGAAGGGAAAAATGAGAGAAGTGTGATTGGGAGAGAATGGTTAAAGTGAGGTAAATAATAAATAGGAAAAATAGGAAGGATGAGAGGAAGAATGAAAGAGAGAGGAGGATGGTGAGACAAGGGAGGTTGATAGGGAAAGAAGCCTGGAAGATACAAGGGAAACAGAGAAGAAGAGCGAATGGTGAAGAAAAGAAAGGGGTAGTAGAGAGAAGCGGAAGACAAGGAAGATAGATGAAGCAGAGAAAAGCGAGAAGGAACAATAGTCTTAGGAGTAGCAGAGAAGAGACAGGAAATAATTGTGACTTGAAATGGGAAGTGTAAAAAGAGGGCTAATAAGGCGATTTAGAGGGGAACGTGAAAAAAAAAAGAGGGAAATGGAGAATATACAGACTCAATCATCTAAGCATTCTAAGTGTTAGTGACACTTGTCACAAACTTTAAGAGTAACTGGTGAACAAGGCAATTTCCATATCTTTTACATTACAGTTAATTTTCTCTAATAGTAATCTCTAACATAAAAGAAATGTAACTTTAGGTGGAGCTTGCCTTTTACAGAGCATAAAACTGACTATGCATTGAATTTGCCATTTTTTTTAACAACGGAAGCCTTCCTGGGACAACCACAACAGTCAGATTGGCATTATTATGCAAATGTGAGTCTCCTGTGGCATTATGACACTCTGTGTTTTTTGTTTCTGTGGTGGTACCAGTGATCTACCCAAGTGTTATCATGCTGTTATATCCCTTTCCCCGCACTCTTTAAGTACATTGAAACAGAGATTAAAACATGCAGTCACACAAACAATGCTGAATGATTTCATGTTGAGAAATTGGCTAGTATAATGCACAAGGAGTTTGTGAAGGACCCAACTTATTGTTGGGCTGACAAAGTCCTTTTAACACAAATATAGACTTGAAAGGCAAGGCTATAGATACCCCCTTTATTATTATTAATATTAATATCTTATATTTGTAATGCGCCAACATATTCTGCAGCACCATACATTGGACGAACACAAAATAAAAATAATAATACCAAAACAGATTAAACAAATAGAGAGCCCTTTTTTCAAGCTAAGAATCTTGCATATAGAGTACTCCCCCCCCCCTTTTTTTTCTTAAAGGGCCACAGTATGCTAGTTAGTGGCTTGGGTACCTGATTACATGTATAGCTATTGAGGTATTACTCCAGGAAGTGCAAGATAAAACAGGGCTAGATTGTTACGCCCGCCAGATGTGGGGGTCTACGCTCACCCCAATTCTCTCTCTAAGGTTGGAACTTTTTGTTCAGATCTGGACTCCAGCAGACACTTCAGGGATTTCAATCCCGTAACCCGTAGACCGTTTCAATAGCAAATTAGCTTACGGGCTCCAGTAACTTACAATTGCTCAATTGAATGAGGCTCTTGTTCTAGGACATATATTTCAGTACACCTGAGCTCGCAGTACAAGGCCTCAGTAATAAGAAATATTATAATGCTTATCATGTAACAATAAGTACTGTGTAACATCATTAAAATAGCACCAATGCACTTTGAATTCTGAGCTCAAAAGATTAAATGACAGATACAGCTCTAAACAGATGTCTTATAGCAATAAAAGGCAGCTGCTATACATTTTATACATATATTTGAACTTCTATCAGCCTGACACAAACTGACTGATTTGGTCAGCCGGCCAACCTACCCCTGTCTAATGATGATCCCTTTCATAAATCAATAAATTCAAACACCAATGTTATTGCTGATGAGTTATTACACAAATACTGAGAACTTTAGTTTACTTCCTCAAATAACAATAGAAACAGTTATGTTTACTGATTCATAAGTCTCCGGATATCACTCCAAACAAATGAATGGAAATACTGACCTGACCTCCCACACACAGAATGGCAGAACTGGCACTTTCTGCCACTAGAGGGCAGTGTGACTCTGTGTGTGTAGAAACTGAATAAAGACAAAGTAGAGAAAGAGAAACTGGCTATTAATATAAAACATATTCAAATTATTTGCACAATAAAAAGTGTCCCTTTAGAAAAAATCTAAAAGGGCCACTTTAGTGGTCTTTTAAAGACTTTATAAAAAATAGTTATGTAGGAAAAATAATTATAATAATTTTTTGTTAGTTTTCTATAAAAAAAATGATAAGTGTGATAGTTGTGCCTATATTTATTATTATTATTATTATCTAGTATTTATAATGTGCAGCACTGCACATAGCATTAAACAGAACATCAAAAAAGATTAAATAAAAAGAGAGCCCTGTTTGTGCTTATAATCTTGCATGTAAACTACTTTTTAAGCATCCAATATGAATAGAAACTCGCAAATGTATAATCTAAGGGATTTGGCAGAAGCCACAGATCTTGGTAGCAGATACAACACTATAGGGAATGTGCTGGCATTAACTGTTCAGATTTCATAAAATGGTATCCAAGAACATTGGCCCTGTCATGGATTTTGAGGGTAAAAAGACACCCATCTAGTATTTACATTTTATGCTTGTCCAAAGGTTTTGTTACTACCACACTTATAGTATGCCTTTTTTTTAACATGTGGGGGGATTAAATAATTTTCCTTTGTACAAATTAAATTTCTGAGTCTATTACACAAATCAAACCAAGATTTGGCTAAGTCAAGTCGCAAATATTTTCACATGGGTAAGAAAGACTTCTCAGATGAAACATTGTGAAGGTCTCAAGATAGCGTGTTCTGAGACATACGCATCTCACTTCAATTTTCCATTGTCTCCTTTCAAATATTATTATACAGGTGTTAAGATTAGTAGACAATGGCCTAGTCTAATACTTGGCAGACATAATTAGGCCCGAAGTCACACATATGAATATTAATCCAATTTAATATTTTGTACCAGAGCGCTCTTAAGAGGATAGAAACAGATATACACAACATATTTATCAATACATTATAATTTATACATATACATGCAAAAGGGGGAGTAACTGTTTGTGATTGGTGGAAACCAACCTTGTGACGATGAGGGAGAAATAGTTATCTAAAGGAGAGAGAGAAGGTGCGGGGGTCTTTCCTGTTTTTCAGGGTCTTTTGTCTCTTCCTAGTCTTTGCCTTCTGTACTATTTTCTGGCTTATCTGACAGTCCTGTTCTGAGAACAAACCTCACTGTCGTCCTTGGGCAAAAACCTATGTCCCCTTCATATCTTCCCCAAGATATTTTACTATATCTGTCTATCCAAATTCTATTCTATCTCCACAACTCTTTTACTTCAGACTATCTTGCGAAGGGATTCTACGAATGAGACAGGTGTAATCAATTCTGATGTAAGACCAACACCCAAATAATCACTTGCCAATTACCTAAATACAATGGTTATTTAGCTTGCAGCCTCACATACAATATAATCAACTTTGAAACATATTGCTTCAATATATATTTCTATATTCTAACTGCCACATAAATTGTTATACCATATTTTACTCATTTCGTATAGAAACCGGTTATAATGCTAATTATTAATATCACATACACTGTAACACACTTCTGTAACACATTGTTTCTGTATTGCATTAACCAAATATAGACAGACTATTAACCAAACTTTATAAGATTATATAAACTACTTACTGTATATACTCCCATATTTAATTAAAAGTAGATTGTATAACATAAATTGTTAATCCATATTTGATTAGTTTGTATCCATTGCTTATTGATCTCTGTATTGATCTAACCAAATATAAAGTGTGTTAAGACTAATTGTTATCCAATCATCCAACAGAGATTGTAATAGACATCAGGTAGATTGTATTGTGATCTAACTAAGTACCAAAGCTTACAAGTGTTTATCCTTGTATAGATTAATTGAGTTTTAGGATCAATTTATCGACAACTATTCGCTGTGTTCAGAAATAACATGTATTGTAACTGTAATATTTTAAGAAACTATATTAATCTATGCAGTGTAATCTTTATGTCATATCAATTGCATGACAGCCTCCATTCAATTTGGGGCATTTCGATTGCAGACAGCCGAATGTCTGTGGGTGTGTTGCGGGCTCCTGTTCCTCTAATTTTGCCATGCTATTCAATTGCTCAAGCTCGCAAGTTGCGGGCTTGAAGCCAAAACCGTAAACCATGCACTGTTTCGGAGGAGTTGAGGGCGGGAACATGATCAATTAAGCAAGTCCGTAACCTCCCACTTTGAATTAGCCAATAGAAAGTGAGACTGTCATACTTACAGCAGTAAAACATGAAGGTTACATGTCATTCAATTAGATTTGGGGGTCCGATTTACGATCAGACTCGCAAAACATGCAAAACAAAGAATTAGGAAAATTAATGCCAATACTGTTCTAGTCCATATGGGCGGCCTGATATGTATTAACTTCATGATACCCGAGATCATTTTAACCCTGAATTGCCACATGAAAATAACTTTCGTTTCCTGCCGATTTGCGGGCTTGAGACTG
This sequence comes from Discoglossus pictus, assembly GCA_027410445.1. NCBI lineage: Eukaryota > Metazoa > Chordata > Amphibia > Anura > Alytidae > Discoglossus > Discoglossus pictus. The sequence continues at coordinate 170,650,545 of CM050164.1, forward strand.
TTGTGCAATTTATTCTAATGTCTTACATCGCTTTCCCCGTAATTTACAGTGCAGTATTTATCTTATATTTGCATTTACAGTGCTACGAATAGGTGTTTATCCCCTTTGTGGGTACTCTCTAGCACATGTAGTGTGAGTGTGAATATGTTTGCAAACTTGGGGAAATTGAGCCATTGAATAGCGATTTGCGATTTTAGCCTTGCTAAAGTGAAAGATTAAAGGCTTTTGGAGGCTGTAAGTTGCGAGTTTAACGGACGCCATTTTTTCAAGCCCGTAACTCAGAAGCCGTTTGGTGCCCGCAAAAAGACACCAATTGAATAGCAAACTAGCTTGCGACCTCAAGTATGGGCTCCCGGATAAAAAAAAAAAAAACGCTCAATTGAATATGGCCCATTGTTAGAGGCTGTAATATAATATAGTATAGGGTTCCTTAATCAATGTAGATGGGCGTGAGAAGTATTTTCCTACACACATGTTCTAAGATATTGTAAAATCACAAAGTCTTAATAGTACATAGTCACCTGTCTTCCTGACCTTGCAGTACAAGACCTCAGTAATACGAAATATTATGATAATGATTATTATGTAAACAATAAGTAGGATAAAACATCATTTAAAACAGGACCAAAACACAAATACTTGCCTGGTATGCCAAACTGGCTGACCGCTACCTTTAAACTGCCTCAGAAATCCTATAGAGCACTCAAAATCAAGTATAAAATGTGTGGAAAATCTATTTTAAGAGTTTGCAATTGTTTTTAAATGCACCAGTAATTACTGTCATGGCACCCCCCAAACTGTTTATATACATTGGGCTGTCAAGAGTCCACTTGCACTGCAGGATTTATTCAGTTTAATATGACATTTTCCAAGTCATGAAAAGACAATAAATTACAAGTTCCCTCTAAATGATTATATTCTGTGTTCACTGCAATAATACATTTTGCATTCTTTCCATTTTTAAAATTAGAATGTGTGATTAACTCAGCGGTCGCAGCAAGAAGTGTTTATTGCCATTTGTAGGATGCTTGGTATTTTTGGTCCTTGTAGAACCTGCCAAAGATAAGAAGCTCCACCCTTGCCTAGCTCTCCAGTTACTGAGCAATATGTTAGGAGTCAGGAAGCTAACATTAGGCAACAAATCTTATCAAGATCTATCACAGACACTTAGAATTCTGAGCTCAAAAGACTAAACTACAGCTCTAAACAGTCATAATTTGTATTCTTCTGCAGCTCACATCACTCAACATACAGATGTCTTATAGCAATAAAAGGCAGCTGCTATACATTCTATACATATATTTGAACTTATTATCTTTATTTATATCTTTATTTATATTGCACCAACATATTCCGTAGCGCTGTACAGGGGTTGAGTAATGGCAAAAAACAAACGTAACACCTTATAAAGAATGGACTTCTATCAATCTGACACAAACTGACTGATCTGGTCAGCGGGCCAACCTACCCCTGTCTATTGATGATACCATCTATAAATAGCATTGTTTTTAGGGATAAATTATACCTGGAACTGGAGAAGGAACTATCCACCCACTCCAGTATCTTTGCTAAGAAAACCTTATGGATAAGCACGCCTAGAGACATAAAGGTAGATGAGCCTGTGTGCTGTGGTTCACTGGGTCATGGAGAGTCAGATACAACTGAACAACAAATTATCTGGGATAGGAAATGCACCTTTGCACCACTGTCAGGATTTCAATCTTACAAATTATGATTCAGAAGTGTCCTCTGAAGCCAATCAGAGGAAATATATTATCTTTCCACTGGGATATAGGGCAGGATCTACCTTTTTGGAGCCCCTGGGTAGTGAAGTGGAGGCGCCCCTGCAAGTGACTGTGAAAGATGTGCACGTACCCATTTTTTACTTTTCTGTATATCACACAGAAAAGGCAAAAAAGGAAATGTGATTAAATCTTAAATCTTCTCTTTCTGTTCCCTCCTTCCTCAACCCTCCCTTCATAAAAAAACAAACCCTCATGATCCTGCTCTCATGAAGTGATGTAACAGACACAAAATTGATTCCTATACTCATACTTAAAGTCAGATTTTCTAAAAAAAACAAAAAAGTCCCTGACTTACAAGTATTTGACAAACAAGTGTCTTTTTTCCTGAACTGCAGAGGGCCTTTAATGATAAAACTGAGCGCCATTGTAATACAAGTAATCAGTAAATGTGCGATCAGGATGAGTCTCACCAGCTGTCGGCCCTGCCCTTACAATACATCATTTACATGTATTTATGTGTACTATATGTCTGAAGTCGGCCAGTCAGACACATCATGATCACTCAGATAGACACAAACACATAAACACACACACACGGATAGATACAGACACACAAGTACACACACATACAGGTACCTGCACACACATAGAGGTACAGACACACACAGATGTACACAAACAGAAACTTATGCACAGAAGTACACATACACACACACACAGAGGTATAGACATACACACACAGTGGTACAGACACATAAATACACAGAGGTACACAAACACAAAGACACACATACAGGTACAGACACACAGCTACACACACATAGAGGTACACAGACAGACACCCACAGACTTACACACACACACACACACAGAGTTACAGACTAACACACACAGTTATACAAATACACACACACAATTATACACACAGTTACAGACATATACACACAGACAGTTATACACAGTTATACACATATATGCACACAGTTACAGTGTACACACACACACAGCTATTCTCAGACACACAGTTATATGTACACACACACAGTTATTCACATGCACAGACACACAGTTATATACACACACACACACACACATAGACACAGTTAAACACATAAACACAAACACATAGTTATATACAAACACACACAGTTATTCACATACACACAGACACACAGTTATATACACACAGACACAGTTATAAACACAAACACATAGTTATATACATACACACACTGTTATACACATATATGCACACATTCACAGTTATACAGTTATATACACACACAGTTATACACACACAGACATACAGTTATTCACATATACAGTCATACACAGACACACATAGACACAGTTATACACATAAACACAAACACATAGTTATATACAAACACACACAGTTATTCACATACACACAGACACACAGTTATACACACACACACACAGTTATACACATAGTTATACACACACACAGACATACAGTTATACACATACACAGTCATACACAGACACACATAGACACAGTTTTACACATAAACACAAACACATAGTTATATACAAACACACACAGTTATTCACATACACACAGACACACAGTTATATACACACACACACACAGACACAGTTATAAACACAAACACATAGTTATATACATACACACACTGTTATACACATATATGCACACATTCACAGTTATACACATAGTTATATACACACACAGTTATACACACACAGACATACAGTTATTCACATATACAGTCATACACAGACACACATAGACACAGTTATACACATAAACACAAACACATAGTTATATACAAACACACAGTTATTCACATACACACAGACACACAGTTATACACACACACACAGTTATTCAAACACACAGACACACAGTTATATACACACACACAGACACAGTTATAAACACAAACACATAATTATATACACACACATACAGTTATACACATACACAGTTATACACACAGACACAAATACACAGTTATATACACACACAGACATACAGTTATACAATAGTTATACACATACACACATAGACACAGTTATACCCACATAGACATACAGTTATACACATACACACACACATAATTATGCACAATCACATACTCACATTATTTAATAGCAACATATTACAAAATGGACTTACCTTGTTCAGCAGCTCCTCATGGTAGGGCCTCTCCCGCTGCCGCTCTGCTCACAGTAAGGACCTCTTCCAGGAAGTAGGACACAGGAGGGAGGGGGCAGTATCATCTCTATGCAGATGATACTCAAATCTACCTCTCTGCACCCTATCTATCCCCCTCTCTTTTAGCTCAAGTTTCCAACTGCCTCTCTAGCATATCCTCCTGGATGTCTACCCATCAACTCAAACTCAACATGTCTAAGACTCAACTCCTAATCTTTCCACCATATACTACAGCTTCCACTCCTCAAACGTCTCTCACTGTAGACAACGCCATAATCACCCCTACCTCCCAGGCCCGTTGTCTTTGGGTTCTACTGGATCCCGCCCTCTCTTTTATTCCTCACATCCAATCGATAACTGAATCTTGTCAGTTTCACCTAACAAACATCTCCAAAATGTGTCATTATCTTACAGAAGACACAGCTAAAATTCTAATACACTCTCTCATCATATCTCGACTCGACTACTGCCACTCGCTTCTTGTTGGCCTCCCCATCTCTCGTCTGTCTCCCCTCCAATCCATAATGAACGCCTCCGCTAGACTCATCTTCAATACCAAACGATCAGTGTCTGCAGCTCCTCTCTGTCAATCACTCCACTGGCTTCCCATAGCTTCCCGAATCAAATTTAAAATCATGACCCTAACACATAAAGCCCTCAACAACAGTGCACCCCCTTATATCTCTGCTCTTATTTCAAAATACTCTCCCAACCGCCCCCTTCATTCTGCTAACGACCTTCTTCTTTCCTCCTCTCTCATCACCTCCTCTCACTCCCGTCTTCAGGACTTTTCTCGTGCAGCCCCTACTATTTGGAACTCCTTGCCTAGCTCCATTAGATTAACTTCCTGCCTCAAAACCTTTAAAAATGTACTAAAAACACACCTATTTAAATTTGTTATCACCTTCAGCCTTAACATGTACAACTGCACACTCCACAGCTTAATAACACTCACACCCACAATCTACAGTACAGCTCACAGACCCCTCCACTTGACTAAACAAATTGCATTCACGTTGCCATTTTGTATGTGTCACCCTCTTGTATCACACCTAAACCCTTAGATTGTAAGTTTGCACGTTTTCAATCTTGTGTCAGGCCTTGGAAACAAGAACTATGTACATTTTATTCTATGCTCAAAAACAGGGCCCTCCATTCTTTAAGGTGTTAAGTTTGTTTTTTGCCATGTACTAAACCCCTGTACAGCACTACGGAATATGTTGGTGCAATATAAATAAAGATAATAATAATAATAAGAGGAAGCTGGGGCTTGTTCTGCACAGATGCAGCATTTTTGCTTAAAATGGTTTATTTTTAATGAAAATGAGGCGCCCCTTACTGAGTAGCGCCTGTAGACACCTGCCTAAGTCACCTAATTATAGATCCGGCCATGATGGGAAATAGTACCTACTGAAGTCTGAAACTGTAAAGTTAAAAAGTTGCATTGATTTTTTACTTCAAACATTGATACTGTTGCGAATTAGCTATTACATAAATAACGTAAATAAGACAGATTTTGAACTTTTGTTTACTTCCTCTAGTAAAAATTGAGACAGTTATGGATTCTAGTCTATTGAGAATCCGCATCCCGTCACAACACTGGGGTGTGCGGCTGCGCCACATCACCACCTGGTGGTGTAAAACATTTACTGCAGGCAAAGAACTGTTCCATCCTCCGATCTGGCTCATACGGTGCACCGATAGAAGAGGCCTTGAGAGGCACGCCTGAGGCCCTGGGGGGCAGAGTGCCCGCACCGAACACAGCGATGGCCTCGCTGTCGACTCGCCGTTCGAGTTGTGCCACGTCGGAGGATGGAATAGTTATTTGCCTGCAGTACATTTTTTGCACCGCCAGGTGGTGCTGTGGTGCAGTCGCACACTCCAGTGTTCTGACAGGATGCGGCTTCCAAATAGACTAGATCCCAGTTATGTTTACTGATTCATAAATCTCCAGATATCACTCCCAAACAAATGAATGGGAAGACTGACCTAACCTCCCACATACAGAATGTCAGTGTGACTCTGTGTGTATAGAAGCTGAATAAAGACAAAGTAGAGAAAGAGAAACTGGCTATTAAAATAAACTATATTCAAATTATCTGCACCATAAAAAAATGCCCCTTTAGAAAAAAAAAAGATAAAGCTTTTCATCTAGAATGACCACTTTTAGTGGACTTCTAAAGACTTTCTAAAGAATAGTTATGTAGTAAAAAATAAATATAATTGTGATAGCTGTGGCTGAATTTATTACTATTATTATGCAGTATTTATAATGCACCATCATATTCCGCAGCAACATATATAGGATGAAACAGAAGATAATAAACAATATCAATACAGATTAAATGAATATAGAGCCCAGTGTTTGAGCATATAATCCTGCATATAGATTACTTTTTCAAATATTCTACACAATTAAAAACTCGCAAACTTACAATCTAAGGTATTTGGAAGGTGATAGATACCGTATATACTTGAGTATAAGTCGAGTTTTTCATCCCTTTTTTAAGGCAAAAAAAGGGCCCCCTCGGCTTATACTCGAGTCACTCTCCCCCCCCCCCCCCCCGTGTCTCTCTAACCCCCCCGTGTGTCTCTAACCCCCCCGTGTGTCTCTAACCCCCCTGTGTGTCTCTAACCCCCCCCGTGTGTCTCTCTACCTCCCGTGTCTCTTTCCCTCCCCCCTCCTCAACCTAAACCCCCCTCCTCAGCATAAACCCCCCTCCTCCACCTAAACCCCCCTAAATACCTCCTCCCTCTCCCCTCACTTACCTGCTTGTGCTCCGGCCTCTGCTCCTTGATCCAGCGCCGGCGCGCATGTGACGTCACATGCGTGCCACGTCATTAGCATATACAGGCTGCCAGCACCCGGTATATACTAATGACTCGGGGTGCGCGTGTGACGTCACATGCGTGCCGGGTCAAGGAGCGGAGGCCGGAGCACAAGCAGGTAAGTGAGGGGAGAGGGGGAAGGTATTTAGGGGGGTTTAGGTGGAGGAGGGGGGTTGGGGTTAAGGGGGATCGAGGGGGGGAGGTTGAGGGGGGTTGAGGTTGAGGAGGTAGGTTGGGGTTGAGGGGGTTAAGGTTGAGGAGGGGGGCTGAGGAGGTAGGTTGAGGATGGGGGGTTGAGGATGAGGATGGGCGGGTTGAGGAGGGGGTTGAGGGGGGAGGTTGAGGAGGTGGGTTGGGGTTGAGGGGGGTTGAGGTTGATGAGGGGGGTTGAGGTTGAGGAGGGAGGTTGAGGGGGGTTGAGGTTGAGGAGGGAGGTTGAGGATGGGGGGTTGAGGATGAGGATGGGGGGTTGAGGAAGAAGGTTGAGGAGGGAGTTAAGGATGGGGGGGATTGAGTAAGGGGCGTTGAGGAGGGGGGTTGGGGTTGAGGGAGGTTGAGGGGGGTTGAGGTTGAGGAGGTGGGTTGGGGTTGAGGGGGGATGAGGTTGAGGAAGGGGGTTGAGGGGGGTTGAGGTTGAGGAGGGAGGTTGAGGATGGGGGTTGAGGATGAGGATGGGGGTTTGAGGAGGGGGTTGAGGATGGGGGGGTTGAGGAAGAAGGTTGAGGAGAGGGGTGGGGATGGGCGGGTTAAGGAGGGGCTTTGAGGAGGGGGTTGAGGATGAGGAAGGAGGTTGAGGGGGTTGAGGAGGAGAAGGGAGGTTGAGGAGGAGGGGTTGAGGAGGGGGGTTGATGAGAAAGGATGAGGATGGGGGGTTGAGGATGAGGATGGGGGGGTTGAGGAGGAAGGTTGAGGATGGGGGGTTGAGGATGGGGGGTTGAGGAGAGAGGATGAGGATGGGGAGGTTGAGGAGGGGGATTGAAGATGGGGGTTGAGGGGGGAGGATGAGGATGGGGGGTTGAGGAGGGAGGTTGAGGAGGGGGTTGAGGATGAGGAGGGAGGTTGAGGAGGGGGTTGAGGATGAGGAGGGAGGTTGAGGATGAGGAGGGAGGATGAGGAGGGAGGTTGAGGAGTGGAGTTGAGGAGGGTGATAAGGGAGGGGGAAGAGACACAGGGAAGGAAGAGGTTGGAAGAGACACAGGGAAGGGAGAGGGGAGAAGAGACACAGGGAAGGGAGAGGGGAGAAGAGACACGGGAGAGAGAGGGGGGACACAGAGGGCACAAGAGGGACACAGGGGGCAGCATATTTCCCACCCTCGGCTTATACTTGAGTCACCCATTTTAGCCAGTATTTTGTGGTAAAATGGGTGCCTCGGCTTATACTCGGGTCGGCTTATACTCGAGTATATACGGTACATTGGGCATATTAAGTATGAAGGTAATAAGCCTCATTAAATAGATGTGTTTTTAGTGAAGTTTTGAAGGACTTGAGTCAGGAGGATCGTCGAGTGGAGCGAGGTAAGGAGTTCTGAAGGAATATGTTCAGTATGAGAAAAGTTCTGAAGGCGGGAATGAGAGGCAGTAATAAGAGAGGAGGAAAGAAGAAGGTCATTAGCAGAACAGAGGGGAAGGGAGTATTTTGAGATAAGAGCAGAGATATATGAGGGTGCATTATTGTTCAGCGCTTTATACGTTAGGGTCATGATTTTACATTTTATTCTGGAGGTTATTGGGAGCCAGTGGAGTGACTGGCAGAGAGGAGCTGCAGACACTGAGTGTTGGGTATTGTAGATAAGTCTAGCGGATGCTAGTAGTCGAGGCGAGATATGATGAGAGAATGGATTAGAATATTAGTTATGTCTTGTGTAAGATAGTGATGTATTTTGGGAATATATTTTTAATGAAATAAACAAGATTTGGCGAGTTAATATATATGAGGAATGAAAGATAGGGCAAGATCAAGAAGAACCCCAAGACAATGGGTTTAGGAGGAGGGAAGGATAAATGCATTGTAAACTAAATGAGGGTTTGTCTGACTATGTTGGTGTGTTTTATTCATTATTTTCTCAAACCAAATGCTTTCAGAACAAGGTAAAGAATGTTTTTTTTCTTTTTTTTTGGTACAGAAATTTGATGACTTGAATTTGAATGACTTTCGACAAATTTGACATGGGTTAACACTTACATATCTTACTGCAAAAAAACAGACAAACAAATAAACAATGTACAAATAACTGCTCCACAGTGTACTTGTTTGACACACACACATTTAAAGCAGTTGTGCATTATTGGCAGCAAAATGTAATAAAGTGCAGTGTCAATGCCACCACAGAGTATAACAAATTGTATAATTTAAAACTGTAGGTAATATTTAGGTCTTTACCAGTTGAATGTGAATAAAATGCATTTTATGTATCACCTTTCTGATCTACCACCAAGGATAGGCTGATATATTTATGTAATATGAAACCGACAAGACTGAACAAGTGCAGATCCCAGAAAGTAATTTAGACTAATCAGTCTGTGGTTATGACAAGTCCAACTCATGACAGCGCTTTTACTCTACAATGTGACATGGATGTGGTATGTTCCTGGTTGAATTTTAATATTATTAATATAGCTCCTTGTTGCACATCTGGGTTCTGATAGCACACCTGGGTTCCTGTGGCACACCTGCGTTCATGTGGCATATTTGGGTTGATGTGGCAGACCTGGGTTCCTGTGGCATACTTGGGTTCCTGCGGCACACCTGGGTTCATGTGGCAAATTTGGGTTCATGTGGCACATTTGGGTTCCTGTGGCACACCTGGGTTCCTGTGGCATACTTGGGTTCCTGTGACACACCTGGGTTCATGTGGCACATTTGGGTTCCTGTGGCACACCTGGGTTCCTGTGGCATACTTGGGTTCCTGTGACACACCTGGGTTCCTGTGACACACCTGGGTTCCTGTGGCACACCTGGGTTCCTGTGGCATATTTAGGTTCCTGTGGCACACGTGTGTTGTTGTCACACACCTCTGTTTAAAGTATTTGGCCTCTGTATGTTTTTTTAGGATAGAATAATAAGGAAAGCACTGTATTAATTTCTCTAGACTGAACCGTGCTTAAAATGTCAGTGTGTATCTTTTCTACACATTTAGTTGTTATAATAAGGTGACAAATGAGACTACAATATTTGTATATATGATACAGAAAAAGTACAATTCACAAATTCTGTCAAAAGCTCCCAGAGATGACTCAGAAACACAATAAATTATGTCCCATACTAATGCTGTAAATCCACTTTAGATCACTATCCCCGACATAAATGTACATAATCATTGTTCAGGCTTCTCCAACATCCGTATAAACGGATAGAGGTTCTTTTAGATAATGGCCATTGTAACCACTTTGCAGCCTCTGAGAAGCTTACTGCATTTGCCCACATAAAAAACTGCTTAGCACATCTATTAATGATGTATTATCACTTAGAATATGAGATTGCATGCAAAGTTTGAGGCTCTGCATTTCAGTGTGTTATTCTGTGACTTTAAGGGCAGTTTATTCAGAGATCTGTACTGTTATGATTTTCCAGTAGAACGTAGTCACGCAGACTATGATAAATGGCAAATTATGTAAAATCTGGCCACATATTACTCTTAAACTTAGATATTGCCTTAAAACAGCATTTTATCAACACAAAGAACATGTGTACTTGCTCTAAGGTTCAGTGCCCTTCCTGCTCACTCTATGTAACTTAAATGTTTTTCCCTGCATTAAGTTGTCTGTCTCACAGTCTTAGTGTTTTTTTTCTAATTTTGTTGTGTTAACTATAACAAAGAGAGTTTTGTGTATAGGGAGCAGAGAAATTGTGTATACATGTCTTATACAATTTTATGCTCATGGCTCAAGAGGCATTCTGAGTATGGGATACATGGGATGTGTTCAGTATTCAGTGCAGTGGTGCAAGCAAAATGCAAGGGGGCACAACTAGTGTGGTTTAAAGGAAACTCTTTAGGCAAAATTATAGTTTTTTATAAATGTCTTAACAAGGTGACTTAAAAAAATCATCCTCATCATCATCATATAAAATGTATACTTCACTTACTTCTAAGGAGCTCCAAGAGACTTCTAAGGAACTGAAGAGGCTTCATTCTGAACCCTTCCCTATTGCTTCCTGTTCTCTGTCATGTTGGGTGCCATGCATGGAGATTGACATGTTTGAACTACTTTTCCAGCAGGGAGAGATTGTATAGACTGACTGAATTTTCACTAGTCCTGAATACATTTCCACTAGTCTTGGCCCTTGGTATATACGTATTACAATTGAAGCAGCTAAATTCTTCTTTGCATTCAAGTTCACCTCCCAAGTATAGAAGCAGAGCAATATAAAGAAAAAATAAAGCTCTTCATGCAGAATAGTTTCATATAAAGCATTAAAAGTGTGGAATGTATGTATGATGGGACTACAGAGATACTTTAAAGTGATTTGGGAAGCATTAGTGTCCTAAAGGAAAAGGAGAGAAGGATAGGAATTTTCCACCAACCTGTAGCTATTCTTATTGGGGGTTAATATTATATTGTCACAGTGTTTGACTTGGTGGCTACAGGTACACTTACTCATAAAATGTGATGTGGGACATAGGATGGAGAGATTGGAGAGCAAATCATTTACAAATTGGTGACACAGTTTCTACAACTGTAAATACAACAATGTATATATGTGTGTTATGGTGGATATCTATCTATCTATCTGTCTATCTATCTATCTATCTATCTATCTATCTATCTATCTATCTATCTATCTCTATCTCTCTAGGGAACCCCCAAAGCTTATTCATGTGTGTATGTTCAGCATAGCACATGCTATTGCAGGTGTATGCTATTTCAGACCTTGAGTGCTGTACATTTGCGAGAATGTGAATATGTTTGCAATCACTGCATAAAACAATTTGATTCTATAGCATAACCTTGCTAAATGTTACCAAAATGTGCAATGGGAGGGAGTATTATATGTGTTTGCCTGCAACAAGGTTAATGGAGGCTGAAGTGTGCAGAATACATGGGACATGTGCATTTTTTATGATGCTGCTCGACACGGAGGCTGCGCAGGTTCCCTGGGTCAGCACGTAGCGTCACGTGACCCAGCGGACCCTGCAAGGCACTTGGGGCGGGACTTTCACCCGTGATTGCACGTCGTGCAGTAGCAGCGCAGTCTCCAGCAGAAACGGACGGAGGTCTGAGGGAGGTCCTGCGCAAATAAGTTAAAGTAGGAGGTTGAAACTGAGAATCATACCCCAGCTATACAGCACATAAGAGGCAGTGTGAAAGTGATCTGTGTGTGTTTTTGTGGTCCGTTTTTGTCCGTTTTTGTGATTGTGTTTTGCTTGGGCCCAGTATGGATACTGAGGACATAGAGGCTTTACTGGCTGAAGTTAGGACTCGGGCCTTAAGCCAAGGGGTCAGGTGGGTGCAGGACAGGCTGGGACCACCCATGCCTTCTGCAGTAGGCCCTCCTTACATTGCACATGCTCAGCCTGTAGTGGCTGGTGGCCTAGGCAATACGTACAGAGCCATCAGACTCCCGTCCAGCTGAGGTCAAGGACAGGAGATCAAAAGGGGATACAGGTCAAGAGAGCCAGGACCCCATAACCCCTAGGCAGGAGAGAGCCGGGCCCATGGGCGGTGAAGGCGGGGACTGGCCGATAACTCCAGCCACCGCCGAACACTTTGCCCAAAGGGTCAAAGGACAAGTAACACCCCTCTCTTGTACCGTAAAGGTGGCACAGGGGTAATAGAAAAGCTGGGAGCCCTAAGAAAGCTCCTACAGATCCTCATTATGCCGACCCTGCGGTCCCTTCTAGTTCTCATTCTAACAGCGCTTCTGGTGCTTTACAAGGCCGCAGCCGCAGCGGGGAGCTGGGCATGGCTACGACACAAGACAAGAGGAACAGAGTCGTCACTGAGATGAACAGCCAAGACAGCATGGTAGTGATCTATGACGTGCCTGTGACAGCGGCAGTGGCGAGGCCGGCGCGCCCTACTAGAGCTCGAAAGACCACGAGCCGGTACAGTCCACTGATATTCTCTCACACTCCTTTACGACGACAAAGAGCTGAGACTGAGGGCGTTACGGTTAGGCCACAGCAAAAGGTGACTAATACCAACCCACAGGTAGACCTTATACCGCCTAAGGAAGTCTCAGTGGACCCCGTACAAAGGGCAGCAGAATCAGTGGTGCCAGCTTACTCCAGCCGCGCAGGTATAGGTGATCATGACCAGTCCTCAGGGGAGGAGCAGACGGTTTGGGCACGGGTATGCAGGTCACAGTGAGCTAGCAACTGTTCCTCTTGCACCCACAGGTCCAGGAGGAGATCAAGATCGAGAAGCAGAAGGTCCTGCCGATGCAGTTGCATCTGCACTGGTTCAGAGAGGGGACAGAGCCCGCAGAGGGCCAGACGGTCAGAGTCCCCAGCGCGTCAGGAGAGATGCAGGGACACCCCGTTAGCGGCTTCCACTCCGAGGCTTCCAGAAGCAGGTGAGCTCATGATGGTGGGTCAGATAGAGGATACAGGGAAAAGTGAGCCCCTACACACAAGGACAGGGTTTTTAGGGTCCCTCAAGACCCTCTTAGCCACACACAACTTTTCAGTGAACGACCAGGAAATAGGGGCGTGGATTGGGGGCTTAGCTAAGAGCGCGTGGGCCGAGCAATCCACTAGCGGTGGAGCGGAACAAGCAGCGCCGGCTGGGGTAAAGGCGGTAGCTGGGTCTCCCGCGGCGGCGGTTTCCCGGGTTCGCAATCTCTTAGTACCAATGCAGTGGTCACCGATGCAGCCATGAGACCGATCATCTTGTGTTCGCTGGACAACTTGGGGGCACATCTTCCACAGGAGCTTAAGGAAAAAAATTGAAGGAGGGAGTTCGTTGAGTTGTTCTCACTTCTTCCCATGTTCAGACAGCTGGATGTGGTTGATAGGGGCCTTCGGGAAGGGCATGACCGTCATAAGTCATTTAGATGGCTTCCTAGGACTTTTGACACCTGGCTCCAGGCCTTCTCCATTATGGCCTGCGTGCTGTGCGAGCGACATCCCAAACAAAGTTCGGGATTGTTTGTCTACATAGATGAAATTCCCAATGCTCACAAAGTATACGGGGGTATGGTGTGGTGGCGCTACGACGAGGAGTTCCGCCAGTATTTGGCATCCAGGCCAACAATTGCATGGAGTGACAAAGCGGTGGCATACTTGTTGAACATTATGACACTGATGCGCGTGATGCCGCCCTTTTGTAGTGCGTCCCGCAGTTGCCACAGGCCTCAAGACCTGTTTTGCCTACAATGAAGGGGTTTGTAGATGGGCTCCCAATTGCAGGTACAAGCATGCGTGTTCCAATTGCAGCGGCGAACACCCCATCGCTAGATGTGCCAGACCCAAGGAGGGGAATAGATCAGGCGAGCCCCCTGCAAAAGGGCACGACTCCCATATGCCTCCCCGCCATGCTGCCATGGCTAAAACGCTACGGTAGAGTGCCGGGCAACAAAGCCGCGGCTCACCTCTTGGAAGCGGGTTTCCAGGAGGGGTGCCGTATCCCATGCGACAGTGAGCTGCGGGGTATAAGGCACCGAACTTGCGATCAGTAAGGGAATTTCCTGGTGTAGCGTCAAAGAAAGTTCAAACTGAGGTCACGCTGGGCAGGATGGCGGGTCCATTCCCGTCTCCCTCCTCGGCATTGTCCCAAAGAAGGAAAAGGGTAAGTTTAAGTTGATTCAGCACCTTTCCCATCCCAGAGGGCGGTCAGTCAATGACGGGATCGCAAAGGATCAGTCAACCGTGTCCTACGAGTCTTTCGAACGGGCCGCCGAGATGGTGAGGTTTGCTGACGCTGGGGCGCTTCTGGCAAAAGTGGACATCGAAGTGGCGTTTAGGTTGTTGCCAATTCATCCGTCGAGTCACCGACTCTTGGGCTGTTACGTCGACGACAGCTATTTCGTTGACCTATGCTTACCCATGGGGTGCTCAATATCATGTGCTTACTTTGAGGCATTTAGTACATTCCTAGAGTGGGTTGTGCGCTCAGAAGCGGGGTGTAGGAGCATAACGCACTACCTGGACGATTTTTTGTTTGTCGGCCCGGCAGGACAGGATACTTGCCGTTTCATTTTGGAGGTGTTCACCAGAATCTGTCAAGATTTTGGAGTACCGTTGGCTCACAACAAAACCGAAGGCCCCACAACTAAGTTGACCTTCCTGGGGATTCAGATCGATTCCATGAAAATGGAATGCAGTCTTCCCCAGGAAAAAGTGGCGGACATGCGAGCGGAGCTCGGCGCGTTGGAAGGAGCGAACAGGGTGTCATTAGGACAATTGCAATCCATCATAGGGAAGTTGGACTTCGCCTGCAGGATTATCCCCATGGGGAGGATATTTTGTAGGCGAATGTCGCTTGCTACTGCAGGCGTCCTGAGGCCGCATCATTTTATCAAGGTTTCGAGGGCCATGCGGATGACGCAAGGATATGGTCGGTTTTCCTCGACGAGCTTAATGGGACTGCACTTATTCAGAAAGGGAGCACTACCAGCGCTGAGTTAGAGCTTTACACGGACGCATCCTGGTCAGTTGGTTGCGGTGCTTACTTCCAAGGGAGATGGTGCGCTGTAGCATGGCCAAAAGAATGGGTGGGTGCTGGTCTTAAAAAGAACCTGGCGTTCCTCGAGCTATTTCCCATAGTGGCGGCGGTACACATATGGGGCTCAGAGTTTCAGGACCGGCGAGTGTTATTCTTTACAGATATCATGGGGGTGGTTCAAGCGGTAAATAACCTCATGGCAACATCCATCACGGTAGTACGACTACTTCTTCACTTGGTGCAATGCTGCCTCCGCCTGAACATACGGTTCCAGGCCAGGCACGTGCCGGGGTTGGAGAACGGTATTGCTGACGCACTTTCTCGGTTCCGGGAAGAGCGGTTTAGGGGATTGGCCCCGCGGCCAAACGTGCTGGGAGAGTCCATTCCCGGGGAGCTCTGGGAGCTTGGAGCGGCCAGGTAACGAGACTCATCAGACAGTCTGTTGCCCCGGCTACATGGGTGGCGTACAGACATGTGTGGATAAGGAGGATAAGACGCTAGGGATTCTGCTTTGGTTCCTGCTGCAGGGCGCAGAGAAAGGCGAATCAAAAGCTGTAGTAGGGCGACAGGTCACGGCTCTGGCTTTCATGTTTAAGCTGGCAGGGCAGAGGGACCTTACAAAGGAGTTTATAGTGCGCAAGGTGGTACGCGGCATGTTTAACAGTGATCACAGGCCTAATACCAGGCTGCCGATAACTTTTTCCCTGTTGCTGCGACTGGCGCAGGTGTTGTTGGTAACTTGCAGGACCCCGTTAGAATCTCTGCTTTTCCGTACGGCTTTTTCCCTAGCGTTCTTTGGAGCTTTTCGTATAGGGGATTTAGTCGAGAACAGTAGACACGGTTCCGAGGGATTGCAGTTGGTGGATATCTGTCTGAGGGAAGGCACGGTGGTACTATGGTTGCGGAGGTCCAAGACGGACCAAATTGGTAAAGGGAAAGAGGTGGTACTGCACAGAGTTGGCACAGAGTGTTGCCCCTATGTGTGTGTGGAGGAGTATCTCAACCATCGACCGGCGGGACGGAGTTCGCTGCTGATTCATGCCGATGGTACGGCTTTATCCCATTATCAATTTGAGAGGGTGCTAAAAGGTGCACTAAAACATTTGGGTTTAGAGCAGTCAGAGTTCGGGATGCACTACTTCCGAATTGGGGCCGCTACGGAAGCTGCCAGGTTAGGCTTATCCGACGCCGCGGTGAAGCATATCGGTAGATGGGAGTCGGAGCGCTTTCGGTCCTACGTGCGGCACAGAGCAGTAGTCTAATGGAAGTTGCTTTCTGCAACTGTGGATCGTTGGCCACTCGTACGCGTACTGGGCCTACAGGTTAGCCGCAGTTAAGAAGGACAAGGCACAACTGGGTTTTCCTGTTATGGACTTGCACGTGCGGTGGTTTGGAATTTGAGGCCTGCGGTGAGCTCAAGTAAATGGGCTACTGGACACGTACGCCCAGCGTTATGGACAGCCAAGTTTATTGCTAATACATGCCGGCGGGAACAACTTGGGGATGGTTCCAATGCGTAGGATGTTGAGGGACATGAAACGTTGGTTAAAGAAGTTTCTGGGCGTGTTTATAATATGGTCCGCGATGATAAAAAGACGTTCATGGAGAAATGCTCGGGATCCTGTTGGGCTGGACAGATCTCGTCAGAAGATCAACCAATAATTGTCAAGTTTCGTTAGAAAGCTGTGTTTCATCGCCATCTGATACAAAGAATTCGAACCGGTCGGGGCCGACAAGTTCTTCGGAAGGGATAAATTACATCTAACCCGAAATCGGGCTAGAGTTACTCATGCTGGAGTTCAGGGAGAGTGTTGCATGGGCCTTTGCTTTAATGGACAGCAGGGGGGATTTCAGTCTCAGGAGGGGTCCCTCGCTCGCTCCATGGTGGGAGGTGAGTTGCCCGGGCCATTGGCCTAAGTGGGCGTGGCCCTACCTCACAGGGCGTTCTTAGTATAAGCATTGGGGCTTTGGGCAGGGCCCAAGGCGTGAGGTCACTGTCCGTGGCCGGGCTCCTCCCCCTGGCAAGTTTATGTAAATTATATACAGTCATTTATGTTATGTTATCTGGTTATTTATTAATAAAAGCGTCGGCCCGTGTTTTCTCCCACTCAGTCGTCGTGTCCTTTATTTCCCTCTAAGCCTAAATGGATCATGCCTGATCATGACATGCAGCATGATCTAGGGGTAATTTTTGACCAGGAATAGTGAAGAGGCGGACTAGGGTCCAAACCAGGACAGGTCTCTTATGGGTCTCTGTTGCTTTAATAAATTGATTCTATACCTCACCTGAAGCCTCACAAATGCTTAAAGCTTAAGTGCCCTTAGCTACCTTATCAATGTATATCTCCTTCCTCTACCATTATATAAAAAAATGTGTGTGTATCCATAAACAGTTTGCTTTTTAATCATATCCAGAACTTCTTGATTTTGTAAAAAATAATTACTATCCCTGTTCTAGAAAATGCTCTGTGTGGGGACAGATTTAACTGCTCTGCTACACTAGCAGCCCTATTAAATTCCTCCAACGGTAAAACTCGTAGCCCGTAAAGGAGCCCGCTAGACTTACGGCTATTAAATTGGCCTCTTTCAGCTACCCGTCAACGATCTGAGGGTTACAGGCGGAAAAACGTTACGGGCAGTCGTAATCAGAACTCCGTTGCCGATAAGCCTTTGATCTGTCAAGCCCGTAAATGTTACGTTCGCAAATCGCTATTAAATTGCTACGATTCCACAAGGACGAAGCCCGTAAATGGAAATGGAGCCAAAAAGCCTATGGGTACTAGAGAGGACCGGCAAAGGAGGTTAAAGTTCTGTCAGTAGCACTGTAAATCCAAATATAAACACAATACTGTGTTTTGAATTAAAGGGAAAGCGATGTTAGGTATTAAAATGAATAGCACAACATTCTCAAGCTTGCAAATCTGCAATATAAAATACTTTTTTTATGTTTAATTTCTGTGTTTTATTGATCCCGTCAATCAATGTGTTAATACATATAATATAACTTGCATGGACTAGAATATAATGTTTATTGATTTATTAATATTGTATTACGAATGTGGGTACTTCAAATCCGTAAGGGATTGAAATCTAGCCTCCATTTTTCTGTGACGTAATAATGACGATCTCTTTTACCATTGGCTCTGTCTAAACCCGTAACCACAGGTTTGACTAATTGATCATGTTAACGGACTCAAATGCAACGTACGCATGAATGGTTTATGGATTTGGACGTCTGTTGCGGGCTTGGCTAATTTTATCGCTCTATAACTCCGCCGAATTTCAATTTTTGCGGGTGTACCAGTGCTGCTGCGGGCTTGCAATTTAATATCACACCGGAGCAAAAGTACTTAAAGATGCATATAGAGGGACAGTCCCTCTTTTAAGAGAAAATCTGACCACCATGCATTCTTCTTTCTGAAGTTTCTCTCCAGTCAGGTACAAGATTGCAAGAGAAAAGGAGATAACAGGAGTGTTTCTGTATATCACCTATTTGCAGTACACACATTTTGAGCATGTACCTTCCAATATTTCAGATGCATGAGGGACAATTATATTCTACAATAATTATGTGCTATTAGATAGTGTTACCCCCATTCTGTACAAAATGTAAACAACATTTTATAGATATGCAATGCTAAAAACAGACATATTTACAAAACGTAATACTTAAGGCTTCTGATTTGAGAGAAAACATGATAAACATGAGAAAGTGTTATATGATCAGGGCTGGAAAATAGGTGACTATTTTCCGGCCCTAAAATGTTTGACTTTGCTGGAAAAGAAAGATATTTGGGAGGCTGAGACATACAGGGATTTCTCCGAAAAAAGAGAGACTGTCCCTCCAAAAGAGGGGCATCTGGGACATATGAGTATACATATAGGTATATATGTACATTGTTATGAAGCTGTTCATACATAACAAAAACTCTAATTAAGAGAAAGTATGTCCCTTTTTAGTGACTTGAAATGTTGGGAGGTTTATGGTATAAAAGAGTGAGTGTGTAAAGCATGCACTATTAAATGCATTGAAAAACTAAATGTGTTCCATGTCCCTTTAAAGGCATATTTAGGTTTCATGGATTATGAATGCATCTGATAGATGAGAATCAGTATTGTGGAAACATTTTTTTGCATGAAAAAATACCAAAATAAACATTATTAAACTTGCCCAAAAGTTTGCTAAACCTTTTGAGTTTACAAGCAGTTGATTGTCAGAGTTGACACCCCTAGAAATCCCTGCTAAAATTTGCATAAAATTAATAATTTGTCTTTTGCCAATCACAGGCAGCTAATACATTGTATCAATCTGTGATGGCAGTTTGTGCAGTCCCTTGCACAAAGAAGCAAGGAGGAGTAAGACACTGCTCTGTAATCTCTGCATTGTCCTGTTGGCTTGAAGGTTAGCAAAGGGTTAAAATCCATACCCAAATGCAGTGTTTCTATTGGTAGATTCACTGTGCCTATGTAAGCAGCTCTGGGGTGGGAAAAACAAGTTTTTACTTTTAAATAAAATAAATGTATGTGTATTGAATGACTCCATGTAATGTGTGTGTCTGATATAAGCAGCATGTGTTAGATTAGAAAAAGGTAAAATTAGGGAACCTTAGATATACCTTTAAGGCCCTGGCCTTGTTGGTGTGATCTCAAAACCCTTCCCAGGTTGTGTGCAAAGGTTAATGGATGTGGTTTGTGTAACAAGAAAATACTTGTGTGTGCAGACTGCACTTACGTTGTGATATTTTTTATATCTGTATTCAGAAATTAATTGTGTGCTGGTTGCAGAAGAACAAGGACTAGCACGAGTTGAATGTGTGTTTGATAGAACAATGCAGTTCTGTATATACACTATGGCCTCCATTCAATTGAGCAAATGTTAGTTACTAGAGGCCGTAATGTAGCCCGTAAACTAATTTGCTATTCGATTGGCATCTTTTAGCTACCAGCAAACAATTTGAAGGTTACAGGCTGAAAATCGATGAGGTTGTAACTCCAACCCATCTAAGCCTTTGATCTTTCAAGCCCTTAAATGTAACAATCACAAATCACTATTTAATTGCTACAATTCCTCAAGCCAGCAGTTTTTTTCACACCCATAAACGGCAAATGTTGAAGAAAATCCTACGAGTACCAGATAGGACTCGCAAGGGGGTTAAACACCTGTTCTTAGTACTGTAAATGCAAATAAAAAATCAATACTGCACTTTAAAAGACGATGAAAGACATTAGAATTAATTGCACAACAGTCTCCATCTCACAAATCTGCAATAAAAATTATATTTTTTATATTTTATTTCCGTGTTATATCAATCTTGGTAATCAAGGAGTTAATACATATCAGGCCACGCACATGGACTAGAACAGTATCGTCATTCATTTTTATTATATTGTACATTGCCAGATTGTGAGTCCATTTGAATTCTAAAGGTCTCTATATAAGCACAGAGCATATTGTTTTACAGAATCTTTTAGTTAGTAAAGACCTTGCTTTTCGATAGAAGTGCACTAACAAAAAATTTCTGTAAAGAAATATGCTCTGTTCTTATATAGAGCCCTTTAGATTTGGACGAATCACAATTTAATAAGGCTGTTAACCTCCATGTTTACTGACGTAATGATGATGGTATCATTTACTATTGGCTGTTTGTAAATCTATAGTTATGGCCTTGCTTAATTGATCATGCTCTACTTACAATTGCATGGTTTACGCTTTAGGCTTTTGGCCATGTAGTTGCGGGCTTGATCAATTGAATCGCTCTGTAACTATTGCAACTGAATGAAGGCCTAAAGAACTATACTTGGTAAGGAAAAAAAAGAAAGTAAAAAAATTAAAGAATGTAAAAGAAATATTGCTTCCACCCTTACTTTATTAACCTTATATGACATTATTCTGCAGTCGAAGCTGCCATTTTTTTTTTATTAGCTTCTTATATGTGGGCTGGGACCTTGAATGCAGAACAAGCTTACACTGCTATAATGGGAATTTGCAATCGGATAATGCGGATCAGTATTTATTAAAAAAAATCATATAGTAAAAAATGAATTATACAGTGGTCCTAACAATAAAAGCAACATGGTATGTAACTTAGACTTAGGAAGAACTATTATGGACTGTGTGAAATCTTACCCCCACATACATAAAATGTGAAGTAACATTAACAGAGAAAGAATGGAGCACAACCATGCAGGATACAGTCCTAAAATAACTGTGTAAAAATAAGTTTAATTTCCTTCAGTTGACATATGGGTTTTAATTATCCTTTTAATGAATGAATGTCTATAATCCTATAAATTATTCTTCCTGATCTTCCATTTACTCCCATTTTATTTATGGAAGATAAGTGATGTATTATTTGTCGGATAGTCGCTATGCCCCATAGCATTTTTGTCCACTGTTCTCCTTAGATTTTTAGTTTTTCTAATAATTTATTATCAATCTAATAACAAATGTACGCAAACTAGTATAATAACAGATATGCATATAATTTAACTGCAGAGATAAAGATGAAAAAATGTAGAGGGAGATTGTATTTACATATAATGTACTTTCAAAATATTAGCTGTTTTATCAAGCACTTCTAACAAGGCAATGGCCGTCCCCATTAAAAAATAATAGCATGTATGTTTTCACTTTCTAAAATATTTGCTCATTATCAAGCTAATTATAAAAAGAACATAGCATAAGCATGGAAATACAATTCCCCTATAACAATATTTTGTCTGTCTATGGCTAAGAAAAACCCTGCCAGTATGTGGACATGAGTTGTGTCGTGCATTTTGCGTACCTAGATTAAATTGAAACTGGAAATGCCATATAGCTAGTACTGGATGTTCCAATAGGCCAAAAAGGCTCGGGCCTTCTACAAAATGGTAGCAAACAAGGATATTCCTGGTCTGATATCCAGAGCCTTTTTTCTTCTTTCCCTCACAGGCCCTTTTTCTCTTTTGCTAGCACTCATCCACTCTCTATTATATCTTAATCACCCTCCTTCTCCCCCTTACAATTTCTCGTTTCTCTATTATCCCTTGAAAGATTCCGAAAACTGACCTAGGAGGAGCCAACTGTAATTCTGGTCTTGTATACAGTACTTAATAGCATGTCATTTTTTGAATAAATGTGTTTCCTGTACTTGAAACTCCCACTCATGCATCCACTTGAAGAAATATTGATGTGAA
The DNA here is from genome assembly GCA_027410445.1 of Discoglossus pictus. Classification (NCBI taxonomy): domain Eukaryota; kingdom Metazoa; phylum Chordata; class Amphibia; order Anura; family Alytidae; genus Discoglossus; species Discoglossus pictus. Next base: position 170,673,102 of record CM050164.1, read on the forward strand.
GAAGTGTCATGCATATGAGTAATTGTAGCAGTACATATTTAATACTTAAAATGAGTGCCTATTCAGGTTTCTCAATTTATCATTTAACATTTATTTTTTAAAGATACCATTGAGGGAAAATATACTTAAATGAGTATTTTCTCACATAGCATGTATGTGCATATATGTGCACTGTAATGGAAGCTCTATACGACCTCCATTCAATTGCAAGCCCAGAGTTGACATACCAGCTGTAAGTATGTGGGCTGAAATTTGCAACAGTTTCAATTGATCAAGCCCGCAGCTACCTGGCCGAAAGCCTAAACTTTAAACCATGCACCGTAAGTAGCATTTCAGAGCATGATCATGATCAATTAAGCAAGGCCGTAACTACCGATTTAGAAACAGCCAATAATAAATGAGACTGTCATCATGACATCAGTAAAACATGGAGGTTAAACGGCAGTCAATTAGCATTTAGAGGTCCAATATGCGATCAGACTCACAACCCAGCAATGTACAAAGTAATATACTGTGGGTGGCCTAATATGTATTAACTCCTTGATTACCGAGATTGATATGACAAAGAAATTAGACGTAAAGAAAATAATTTTTGATTGCATATTTGCAATTTATTCTAATGTCTTTCATTGCTTTTCACATTTACGGGCTTGAAAGATCAAAGGCTTAGATAGGATGGAGTTACGATTTTGACAACCGTATGGATTTTCAGCCCGGAACCTTCAAATTGTTTGCGGGTAGCTAAAAGACGCCAATTGAATAGCAAATTAGTTTAAGGGCTACATTTCGGGCTCCAGTAGCTAACAATTGCTCAATTGAATGGAGGCCTAGGTGATTGAAAGAGTTAAACACAAAACAGCATATCGAATCTATCGGTGACCAAACTTAAAAAAAAACCAACATCAGTAATTAGAGATTTAGCTCTTTCCTAGGACTGGTTCTGGAAAGAGCAGTATTGCTCAGCGGGGTAGTGCATACTAGGGATATACCTGTATATCTATCCATCTATCTATCTATCCATCTATCTATCTATCTATCTATCTATCTATTTATCTACCTACCTAATATATATATATATATATATATATATATATATATATATACATATACATATACATACAAAATGTTCAGCATGACACCTGGGGAACCTGCAGAGAGCCACCTAAAATGTGACATATGCTCCAAGTGCTAAACTGACATTCCCTAATATAATAAACGTATTTGCAATATTAGTAAGAAGCAGTGCACTGGCTCTGTATGGCACTGAGGTATGGTGGTGATTGTGCATTATACTGACGCAGACTGAAAAAAAACATTTGAAAAGGTCACAGTGAATAATTATACAAACGTATATTCAAGTGTAAAATACAAGTCAATATAAGGTGGTAAATAATTTCTATTTATAAGGTAAAAGCCTGTTGTGCGAAAATATAATAGGGGCCTAATTCAATTGCTAAATTTTAGAGATCCGGGCTCGCAAATGCCTATTGCAAGCTACGTTGCTAATCAATTGCCTTCCGTTTGCGTTCTGCTATTGGGTTACATGCTGTGCGCTACTTTTCATTGCGATTCTGCTAATCTCAAGTTACTTCCCTCAAACACTTTGATCTTTCACGGCCGCAAGAGTTGCGGCCGGAAAAAATCCCTAATCGCTATTTAATTGCTCCAATTCACCCTTCTGTCAAGCACTTAAATTACTAAATGCGAACCACAGGTTACTTGTACCAAGGTGTAGCAAAGGACTTACTTACAAATCGTAGCACTTTTTGCAGGCTTGAAACACGATTTACGGCCTTGCGGCCGCCGCGATCATATTCAAACCTGCAAATGTTTCTGCCGATAGCTTGGTTTGCGATTAACGGGAAGGGAGACTCACTTGTGCGCTCGGCCAGTTGAATAACAGCATAAACGTAGGGCAACGCAAGGACGTAACCCAATCGCAGCAAATCAGCGATTTGAGATTGAGTTACGTCCCGCAATTGAATGAGGCCCTAAGTGTGCAATATATTAAGCTAGTATATATTAAGCAAGTCATGAATAAAAAAAGAACAATAAACAATTGTCTCTAATAAATATTGACATCATATGCAGACACTATGCAATAAGTTGCTCAAGAGGTTGTTCTTAAAAGTTTTATTTTTAACTTACTAATTTTAAATTGAAAATAAAGGGCTCATGGAACCAGACAGAGCGCTTCATCTGACTCTGTGGGCCTCATTCAATTGTGATTTGGCCAATTAAATAGGGCACTATATAAGCACAGAGCATATTTTACAGAAGTTTTTAGTTTGGGAACTTCTATCCAAAAGCAAGGTCTTCACTAACTAAAAACTTCTGCAAAAAAATATGCTCTGTGCTTATATAGAGCCCTATTCAATTGGCCGAATCACAATTGAATGAGGCCCTGTGGCTTTAGGTTCGCTACCACTGGTTTAATGATTGCATTGAAACCAATGCTCAATTATACCCTCAACACATGCATCATTTGTATAGAGATAGAGGGTAGTAAGTGAGTAGAGTATGATCTGAGAGGCATTTCTGGGCCACTACACATATATGTTTGTAGACTTTTAGTCTGATTAAGATCTGAGAAAGCCATTTAGCCTTTGAAGGAGGTGGAAAGAAATTTTTATGTTTCTGGAAAGCTGTGATCGCATCTGTTGATGCAAACTTCCTGCTTCTTGGTCTGTGAGGGGCAAATTGTGGTGTCAATTTTAGTTCAATCCAATCATCTAACAAAACCCCCTGACTTCCTCCTGTTCCCTCCTCCCTCACCCATCCTGCACGTACATGATCCAGCTCTCAGGAAGGGATATAACAAAGACAAAATGGAGTCTTTACTCATAAACAAAGTCTTAAAAAATTCTGTATTTCCACAAAAATGTCTTAATCTTATAAATTTGCTAATGTTTTAGGGCCTCATTCAATTGCGATTTGGCCAATTGAATAGGGCTCTATATAAGCCCACAGCATATTTTTTTTACAGAAGTTTTTAGTTAGTGAACTTCTATCCAAAAGCAAAGTCTTCACTAACTAAAAACTTCTGTAAAAAAATATGCTCTGTGCTTATATAGAGCCATATTCAATTAACCAAATCGCAATTGAATGAGGCCCTTAGTCTGTTACTTAATTTATGAACATGTGCCTTTTTTCTTGAAGTACAGTGGTCCTTTAAGAAAATAGTTTAGTGGCCAAAATCTGTCTGACTACCTTCCTTATACTAAGGTGTTTGTTGTATGCACTTCAAATGTCTCAATTTTGAGTTTCAAATTCAGTGTATATGTGATTGTTATATATCAGATGCCAAGAAAACTATGGACAAATGAAGGTTCATTTTTAATTTAATATTGCTCTTTCTGAACATATAGTTATTTTTTTTTTCAATTCTCATATGGCTACCTTCTTCATCAGAGAGGCACATAGTATGTCCCATGAAATTATTTTGTTGTTTGAGTCTGATTAGTAGCAGATGTTAAAGTGACACTACTTACAGGACATACACAGTAATATATACAATGTGGTTGTCTGAGATGAGGTTTGACCTCATGTTTCCCACAAGTCCAACAGGAGCAGAGTCAGCAGGAGTAAGTTTCACGTCAGAAGAACCGACCACAAAGAGCTGAGGCTACCCAGGTATGTGGTGGCAGCCCACAGGAAGCAATTAATTTACACACTGAGCTGGGAAACAATGTATCCATCATCAACTCCACATAGGAAGACATTCCACATCTACATTGAGGTTTGCGTTGGATTGACATTTTTTTAACTCTTAAGAAAGCAAAAAGTACTACCTATGACATTTTTCAGTCCAACGGACATTTACCATTAAAAGTGATACATTTTACTAATGAATGTGATTAGTGGTTACAACTTTAAATATTAATCATAAATGTAATGTCTTCAATACATGCTTAAGAAGGCAGTAATTACAAATATTCTAAAGTGGTTTGCAATGGCAAGAAATGTGTATATGGGCTACTTTCTAGAACTTTTAGCTTTGTCATAGCTTTGTCATGGCTACTCGTGCATTCTGATTGGCCATTGAGCTTCATTCTGTCCCTTCCTGTCCATTTGCACTGGTGTGTAGTCATGATTTCTCTTTAGATACAAGAGGTGATGAAAGTAGCAGCAATACTGCTGATTGACCACACCTAGGCCTCCATTCAATTGAGCAAATGTTAGTTACTGGAGCCCGTAATGTAGCCCGTAAAATAATTTGCTATTCAATTGCCATATTTTAGCTATCCGCAAACGATCTACAGGTTACAGGGTGAAAATCCCTTAGGTTGTCAAAATCGTAACTCCAACCCAGCTAAGCCTTTGATCTTTCAAGTCCCTAAATGTTACAATCGCAAATCGCTATTCAATTGCTACAATTCCTTAAACCCGTAATTGTTTTCGCACCCATAAATGGCCAGATAGGACTCGCAAAGGGGTTGAACACCTGTTCGTAGCACTGTAAATGCAAATAAAAAATCAATACTGCACTTTAAAAGACTGGGAAAGCGATGAAAGACATTAGAATTAATTGCACAACTGCTCAAGCTCGCAAATCTGCAATCAAAAATTATTTATTTTATGTTTCATTTCCGTGTTTTATCAATCCCGATAATCAAGGAGTTAATACATATCAGGCCACCCAGATGGACTAGCACAGTATCGCCATTCATTTTATTATTTTGTACATTGCGGAGTTCTAAACGCTAATTGATTGCCGTTTAACCTCCATGTTTTACTGACGTCGTTATGACAGTCTCATTTACTATTGGCTGTTTCTAAATCAGTAGTTACAGCCTTGCTTAATTGATCATGATCACGCTCTGAAGGTTTAGGCTTTTGGCCAGTAGCTGCAGGCTTTATCAATTGAATCGCTCTGTAACTGTTGCAAGTTTCATTTACAATTGCAATTGAATGGAGGCCCTATTTTAGTAAAATTAATGCTCTAATATATTCCCACTTCATGTAAAATTTGTATAGCTGTGGGAGTAGCAAATGCTCAGAAAATAGTTGGAGAGGTATTTTAGTGGCCCTCATTTTTTTTTATGCCAAGTACTGGCTGGCTTCATTCCTTCAAACATGGGTAGGTGTATTTTATTTTTCTTTTGTTCTAATTGATTTAATATCTAAAACACTAGCACCCAGTATTGGTCTTGAATTATACCAGAAGGACGACTAATTTAGGGTTTACTGTTATGTTATGAATGTTGGTTTATTTCTGAGTACTACTCTATCTATTCTTTTTTTTATTTTTATTGTCTTTCTTGCTTACTTACAGCCTTATTAAATAAAAAGGGTAAATTTAAAAGGGCTCTGTTTAAGCACACAGCATATTTTATTTACAGAAGTTTTTAGTTAGTGAAGACCTTGCTTTTGGATAGAGGTTTACTAACTAAAAACTTCTGTAAAAAAATATGCTGTGTGCTTAAATAGAGCCCTCTTAAATTTACAGAATCGCAATTTGGTAAGGCTGTTAGGGTTTATATCTCAAGAATTATTTTATCCAGAAAATAAAGTTGTTTAGTACAATGTATTGCTAGTGTTTTATGTTCTTTAAAAATAATGTCTCCGTTTAATTTTATGTTATCTAAATTAAGTAATAACTGCTGCTTAAGTAAGGTCTTGCATAATTTGTGTTTGGGAACTAGTGACCACATGAAATCCATTCCCTCCGGTGCATTCATTCTCCGTACAGAGCATATTTAACATACTACTTTCTGGCACCTGCTGACCAGGGTCTGACTCAGCCAGGAAGGAGACAGTGTGACTGAGTCTGACCAAAACCTCTCATCATGCTCCTTAAGACCACAGCTGCCTGCTTAGTTACATTTTTTGTTAACAAAGGTGTTTTTAATTTTCCCTACTATGAATAGTTCTTTAACAAGTTTGTGTGGGTGTATCTTCATGAATAACTATTTAATTATTTGTGAGCCTCTTTATCAGTACATGTATTTAAAGAGACATGGAATTCATCAATTATCTTCTACACCATAAAACAGAGCATTGAAAACCAAGTGGGAAAAAAACATTTGTTTATACTAGTGGGCATATGCCCATTGTATATATTTTTTTATATCACCCAGTTAAACATTCAAACTGTGAGAGGTTTCCTCTTTGTTGAGCTTCCTTCAGTTCCGGTTGTGTCCTAGCAGGGAAGAAGACAAAAACAAGGTGTTTTAGGCACAAATTTAACAGAGAAAGTGAAGTTACAGATAAACAAATGATAAGACATTACTGAGCATAAAAGGAGTGCAGGAATATCAATCTTTTAAATGTTTTATTCAAATGAGTGGTTAATAAGCCTTACCATGAGGCAGAGCGTAACAGCCTGGCGCAGCCCGGTCTCCATCAGACCAGTGTCACAGCACACTGTCTTCTGGTGGAGAAGGGATCACTGAGATGAGACTGAGACAATCTAGCTTGGAGGAAACCAGAAAATTCCTCCTGGACCATTGGGAAAGGGGAGTGAGCGGTTCAGATTGCAAAATTTCACAGCGCAGAAGGTACCTGGGTGAGCCAATGTATTAAAGCCACAATCCAGGTAAAAAATACTCCGGAGCATTGTAATAAATACAATATTATTATAAGGGCCAATTATCATTGGATTTATATTTTCCATATACAAGTGCATTACATTAAAGAGTTCTGGACTCTAGAGTAAATTCAAACAACACATGTATAATTCTCCTTTGAGCAAGCAGACAAGGAGTCAATTTGTTTATGAATTCATATACATAATCTTTATTGATTTTGCCCGCTTTACTAGGGAACATAAAGGGAAGTCTGAGAGAGTCTGATAGGATTTTAGGGGCTGAGCTACCTAGTGGAGGAACAAAGTCTACCAAGCCTGAAAAGGTAAGTTTATACAAATCACAGCTTGAAATCTGTGCATTCTGGTTGGTTAGACTTTTAACCAATCAGATATGGGGTGGGAGTAATTTCAATGCTGGCTTATGACTGGCTGAAATATGACCTACACATTTTTTAGCCAATCAGAATCCGCAAAAAATAGTATATAATGCTAAGCCGCAATCAAAATATGTTAGTCAACACGGGAGCTTATCTTTAAGTGCCATAGAGGTCCACTAGGTATAGGGGTTAATTTTGTGTGCCATTAGGGCAGTGAAGACCCCCATGGTCATAGTTTACATAGTAACCGCTAATTGATTGTAAATAAAACATGGGGTCCATAGGGACGATCATGATAGAGGTTAATATTAGGTACTGTGTGGGTCTATAGAGACCCCCATAGTTATATTTTAGATTGCCATGGGGGTTCATAAGGACCCCTATGGTAACAGGTCATATATAGTTGTTAAGGGTTCCATAGGTACAACCATGGTTATACTTTAGATTACAAAAAGGATACTTATGGACGCCCTTGGTTAGCTACAAAAATATAATTGACAGATTTTAGAAAAAAATAGAGCCATTTCAAAAGCTCAAATCATAAGAAGAATGTAAGTTTGCAAGTTTTCAATCTCAATAGGTGCTTCTGGGAAAGCACTGTGTATGTCTGATTGAAAGCTCAATAACAGGGCCCTCCATCCTTTGCACTGTTTGAAATTGTTCTTGACTTACGTAATCCCTGGTAAGCGCTACAGAATATGTTGGGGTGTTATAAAAAACAACTTCAGTGGGATAATTTAGCAGTGTCTGGCCACCATGGTTAGCCTCCTGTTATGGATCTCACCTATAAGAATGAGAAGTTAAAATGAAAAAAAAATGTATAGTAAGTAAATCATCTAAAACATAGATAGGAATCACATGTGTTAAATATGTATCCACCTCTCTGATGTTTTTGTATGATCTGAGCAGATTATGTAGTGCAAATCAAGAAGATACAAGTACATGTATGAAATATAATGCAGAATAAAAATAGAATATTACAAAGAATGGTAATGATCACTTTTTCATAAAAATATGTTTATTAAGAATTCAAATAATCATAAGGCTTTATACACGTGTACTGGAATTCACTGTTCAGACTAAAAATTATTGAATAAATATAATTAAAGGACTACTGCACTATAAAAATGATGGCTGCTAAAATGAAAGTATATGCATTAGTATACTTTAGAGTGTTTTAATGCTAATAGCTATACTTAAAAACTCTTACTTTTATAGGTTTGTGTCTGACGTGCTGTGACACTTAGCTCCACCCCATTTGCATAAGTAGGTGCTTCTGCATTTGTAACAGACTTCCTTTTCAAACTATGCATTTGACATGTACTTTATATGATGTATAAGAAAGGTTGGTGTGTCTGGCTTGCATACAAGAAAAATGTTTCTAAAAAATGTTGAATATGTTACAATAAAACATATAATGTAAAAAATATATATTTTCAGATTCTAAACTTTTTTACATATTTTCTATTTAATTTTGGTACATGATGGTTCATAACAGCTTTAATGACTTCAATAGCCATTTAATGTGTTTGTCTTTTCAGCTTCCATCTCCCCAGAGATGCTGAAGTTCAGACAGTGGGAAACAACTGCAATAGCACAGAGTATCAATCTGTCATTTGGGATTTTTCACTGCTTTCTGGCAGCAAAACTGTACATGATGCGCAAACTCTAGGAAGTTGTGAGTCCTGCATATTCCAGCAATGCTTAGGAATTAGGAAATGGTCAACTTACAAAATATTTTCTAAATGCATACATACACACACTGAATAATCAGGGAGGAATTTAATCTCTTCATCCGGCCCAGTTCCTAGGCTTTTGTCGGACCATCAGACGTCTTCTACTTTCTCTGACCTTTTATCTATTTATAAATTATCAGCTTGCAAGCTCCCAGTCTTGAAAAGCACTTTGTATAAAAGTGTCAAATGCATGATTGTTGGCTATCCATCTACAAACACATAGATACACTGATGTCTGAGTTGGCTAATGTATATATTTAAGTGTGACCCAGCCATGCAGAGTTGTGTAAATCTGCAGTATTTACAGAATAATGAAAGGGAAAATCTGAGTGGGTATATATGTTACTCATCTGAATCTATTCACAGTGGGTAGATTCTAGTGGGGCTATTACAAAGGTTGGGAAGGGGGCAGAGCAGAGTCCCCGCTCCCCCTCCCCCCCACCAGCCTAAAACGTCACCAGCCGTCACTGGTGTTTTTAGCTTTCATAATGATTAGTCTCTCTCCAGGAATACTGAAGTTCACACAATGAGAAAGGACTGACATTGAAGAGAGTACACATTTTCCATTTGGGAGTTTCCTCTGCTTTCTGGAAGTCAAGCTGTACATAATGCACAAATTCTAGGAAGTTGTGAGTCTGCAATGCATAGGAATTAGGAAATGCTCAGTCCCTCAAACATGTTCTACTTTCCCTGACCTTATACCTATTAGTAATATATCAGTTCCTTTTCAGTCCTTGCCATTTAATATTATTCTTGGCTATGAATGCATTACCCTGTCTATGAAGCATGTTTTATAATTTCCTCTGAACCTGCAGCCTTTTTAGTTTCAGCCTTTCTGCATGTGAAAGTTTTCTGGGCCAAAATACATGAACTTTGTCTTGTCTGAAAAGGATAATTTTCTTTTAAATGTAACAATTATCATATTTTAAGATAATACATTTACAGCTCCTATATCACTAGTATTTTAATATCATACTGATATTAGTGCTTGCTAACTCATTTTATGTAGAGCTATGATCCTAAACATTACTCAAACAATAACCATATACTAACAGTTTTCTATAAGTGATCTAATAAAATCTGATTAGAGATTATTTTTGATACTTTTACTTGTTGTTGTTCAGTTCCACTTTCCGAGACCCCATGGTCCGCATATATCCATCTGCACTTCTGTCGTCCCCTTCTTTGTGTGCTTCCAAGCTTTCCCAGCATCAGAGTCTTCTCTAAGGAATCCTGTCTTCTCATGATATGGACAAAATATTTTAGCTCTAGCCTAAAGATCAAACCTTCCAGAGAACAGTTTGGTTTCCTGTAGTATTGATTGACTGGATCTTCTTGCAGTCCAAGTATTTTTCTCCACAACCAGTTACCAGTTCCACGGAACTCAGCTTTCTTTATTGTCCCGCTCTCACACCAGTATGTTCTTACTGGGAATACCATAGTTCTAACAATGTGGACTCTTGTTGATTATATACAATCTTTAGTATTTAAGAATGAAAATATAAGAAGTGTGAAACAATTAAAAAAATAAAACTTTAATTACTCAGTTTTAGACAAGCAGGTATATAAATATGCAATTTTAACAATTAACCATGTTGATGTCATTTTTCATATTGTATTTGATGTCATGAATGTTGTCAACTAATGTTGTTAATGATGTTCATGACTGATGTCATCAGAAAAACCTTTGTAGGGAGAGATGCTAAGGTTGCGTGCTACCTAAACTTCCCAATTTTCAGGCCTTACGTTAACCCAAACTGTCCTGTAACCTTAACTATACTTCAGTGCAGTTTTTGCCAATATATTTCCAATGTTTTTCTCAATTTCATTATAAGGAAAATATTTTTAGTTAACTAACTGTATTCTCTTTATTTGTAATAGAAAAAAAAAAAAAAACTTGTTTTTAGCAATGTATTATTATATTATTTGAAGTCAAAAGAATAAAAACTTTTTACTTTTCCTAAACAACTGACACATAAACATATCTGCTTACACATATAAGGCAATGACATTTAAGGCCCTATAAGGTCTTTAAAGAAACATTGATAGCTCTTTGCATATGACAGCCTTGTATTTGACCTTTTTAATAAGTCAAAAGCTATTGTGATCGTTTGCCCCCTAGAGGATGGTGCCAAGTAAAGAAGAGTAAAGAGTTCTTGACATGAGTGACGGAGTTAACTCCTGAAGACCTACTAATTGGTGCAGTTTCTCTTTAAAGCCTGGAAAGCAGACATGGAAAGGGGTGGCTGATTAGGCTCTGGCCTAAGTTGTGTACTGCTGCTGCTAGCAGCCAGAGCAAGCCACAAGAGAAGAGCTTGCTGGCTGATCCTGTGTGGATCTACCGTTTGAACTTTGGAAAACAAACCTGGAGGAAATCTTGTTTTACTGTGGCTGCCAGTTTTGGATGACAGAAAGAAGTGTGAGCGGTCGGAAAGAGTAACTCCACAGCCAGGAGGTGAAGCTACAAAGGCACCAAGTAAGTGAATGACAGACTGAGGAGGATTCCCGGGCAGAGCAGCCTAAAAAGAGTGTAGAACTGACAGAGGCCCTGTTTGAAGGTACCAGACTGATTACGCCTCAGGGAAGTTGCTGAGTGTGGAACTGACAGAGGCCCTGTTTGAAGGTACCAGACTGATTATGCCTCAGGGAAGTTGCTGAGTGTGGAACTGACAGAGCCCCTGTTTGAAGGTACCGGACTGATTATGCCCCAGGGAAGTTGCTGAGTGTTTGACCGGTACATATGCAATAATTTAATACTGCTGTATCAAAGGGTCCCTGGGGTGAAGCATATGGGAGAGACGGGCGGGCCCTATGCTTCATCCGCGGCTACTGATGTAGAAACGTGGAAAAGACTACCGATATACAAGAGACTGTTTGTTGTATCCTGGCCACAAGGTGGCAATATCGCAATAGTCGGAGACTATTTGTATCCTGGCCACAAGGTGGCAATCTTTCAATAACCAGAGACTAACTGTAACCTGGCCACAAGGTGGCAATATCGCAATAGTCGGAGACTATTTGTATCCTGGCCACAAGGTGGCAACCTTTCAATAACCAGAGACTAACTGTAACCTGGCCACAAGGTGACAAATTATAATTATTAAAAGACTGTCTGTGTCCTTGCCACTAGGTGGCGCTATTCCTACGAAATTACTCCTTCCTGAGTACAACGGCGTGGGAGCTCCGTCCTGAAGACACCGGGGTGTAGTCTGTTTTTCCCTGCTGCAGGTAAGCTGCACAGGTATAGTCAGGGCGTTCCTGTGTCACAGTCAGTCCATATATGTAGATGTTTATTTTGTTATTTAAGCAGAGATACTGCTCCTGTTTGTTTTGTTATTTCATAATAAACACGTCTGCTGCCTCACCAGAAGGTATCCGTTTCTAACTCAAGAAAGCACAGCTCTACACCGCCATCCTGGTCACACTATTTATGAATAGTAAGTATGGCTGGCTACCGAGGATAGGAAAATTATATGTGGAATTAGTTAAAAATATTCTCTCATACACTGTGTTTTGGTGAAAAAAGACCTGCAAATTGAATACGGGAAGTGTCTTCAAGTTATCCCTCAGCAGAACAACAGACACGTAGCCTGATTCAATTGAGCTTTCGCAAGTTACTGTAGCCCGTAAGTGAGGTCGCAAGTTAGTTTGCTATTCAATTGGCATCTTTTTGCGGGCTCCAAACGGGTTACGAGTTACAGCCTAGAAAAAATTGCGATGGTTAAACCCTTAACTTACAGCCTCCCAAAGCCTTTGATCTTTCACTTTCACAAGAGTTATGATGGCTAAAATTGCAAATCGCTATTCAATTTCTCAATTTCCCCAAGCCCGCAAATGTTTTCACACCCGTAAACGGCAAATGAAGGAGAAAATCCAATGAGTGCTAGAGAGGACCAGCAAGGGGGTTAAACACCTATTTGTAGCACTGTAACTGCAAATAAAAAATCAATACTGCACTGTAAATAACGGGGAAAGCGATGATAGACATTAAAATTAATTGCACAACAGTCTCAAGCTCGCAAATCGTCAGGAAATACATTCTATTTTTATGTTTCATTTTGGGGCTAAACTGATCTCTGGTATCAATGAGTTAATACATATTAGGCCACCCATATGGACTGGAACGGTATTGGCATTTATTTTCATAAATCTGTATTTTTCAGGTTTGCGAGTCTGATCATATATTGGACCCCTGAAGCTAATTGATTGACATGTAACCTTTTCTCTTTCTCTCACCCTTTTCTTTCTCTCTCCTTTCATTTTATCCCTTCTCTTTCTGCCCTCTGATCTTTCCCTTTCTTCTCTCCTTTCTGCCCATTCTTCTTTCTCTTGCTTCTCTCTTCTCCTTTTCATCGGTCTTGTACTTCCTCCTTTCCAATATTCTATACTTTTCTTTTCTCTATCTTTTTCCTCGCTTTATTGTTTCCCTCCTCTCCCTGTCTTCTCGCCCTTTCTCCTCTTTTTTCCTTTTCTCTCTATTTTTCTCTTCTCGCTCTTTCACCTCTCTTTCATCTCTCTGCTTTCCTCTGTCTCTCATCTCCTTCTTTCACTTTTTTTCACCTCTCCTCCTATTCTTTTTCTTCCCATCTTCTGCTTCTCTCCTCCCTGCTCTCTGTTACATGTTCTTCTTCCCTCTCTGCTTTCCACTCTCACTCAGTTCACCTCTCTTCTTATCACTTGTTTCCTACTCTTCTCCGCTTTGTTCCTCTCTCTCTTGTGTTTCACTATCTCTCATCTCTATCCTAATGCACAGACCTCATAGTAGATACTGTACCTTTCACTTCCTTTTTTTCACAGATTTAATTACACTTAGTTCCTCCCTCTTTATAATAGAGTAAGTCCCCTACTTACATGGTTTCCTCTACTGGAGACATACTTCTATAAATCAGGTAAAACTAATCCAATGCCATCATCATATGAAGAACTAAAGTTACAAATAACTGAATAATACTACAAATACAGTACGTTTGCTTTTGGTTATGTTATTATATACTCTTGACCTGTCCATTGTCAATATGTATAAACCCAATAATTAAAGACCACACAATAAAAACATCACACTCATAAATATGGGGTAAAAGATCACAGCTCCTTTATTTAATTATTAAATTAACATAGAGAATAAACAAGCTCTGCTTGCCCACCCACATAAGATACTAAAGGGGACCCTGTGCCCCATATGAGCTACGTTATATAATCATAACTCTCTGAGGGCAAGCACCCTCGCCACCGTTGCTATGACAAACAAAATAGATAAATAAAAAAACAAAATGGAGAAACAAAACAGAATTAAAAAGGGGGAGGGAGGGAAACTGGTTCTCATACCTAGACCAATTGAAAGCGAGATGGGATGAAGGGACTATATATATGGGCACCCTGATTTTATAATGGCATAATTAACCAACCTCTTAAAATGTAATTTTATAATAAATATGCCTCGTACTTCAAAGCCCCATCAACCCCCCACTTTATTTAACTCTGTGCAGTTGTGGGTTTTCTATATTCTGTGAATATGTATGCCAATAAATACTGTGACAGAGTCACACAAGGTGTTTTTGTGAGTTACAGATTCTGTAAAGTTCTCTTCCAGAGGAAAGAGAGAAGCCTGCAGCCTATGACCAATTGGGGCAACAGTAGAATATACAGGCTACTGGGAGAATATACAGGCTACTAAATATTTGGGCTTTTGAATTGTTTAGATTTTTTCCACCTACCTATTCTTTGATTTGTTTTGTTATTTCACTGGATATTTATTAAAAACCTGGAAAATATATACAGCCTCCAGCAGTTTTTCTGAAACCTGTGCACAAACCCATATGAGACTGTTGACTTATAACAATACATTGTGTTTAAGTATTATTCAACTTACAAATTTCTTTTCAATAACCCATTCATGATCAGCTAACCAGGATTGATCTTACAGACACTGATTGGAGCTGCCAGCAGACCAAGTAAACTTGTATCCTGATCAACTACTTTTATTGAATCACAAAGGTATCTCTGTGCAGTGAAATAAAAACATTTGAATACCTCCATCAGATAAAATAAACCACTATTTATGGGTAGTTCCTTTCATCGCTTCATAGTGGAGTTTTACATGGGAGACGTGTGAAATCTCAATGCAGCCCCTAGTATGCACCCTGACATGGGAGTCTGACCTCCCCCAGACTCATAGAGGGCACATGAAACAATAGTATCAATACAAAATTGGTCTAATTAACAGTACATAGTAGTAGTTCATAAAAAATACTCTGGTTCCAAATAATACTGGATTCATATTGGCAACCCTAGGACTAACCAAATACAGAAAGGTAAAACCAAACAATGAAAATTAGTCCCAATATAATTGTTGGTATAAAATGGTCTAGGGACCACATGCCCTGACAGTCCTTGTGGTGGGTAGTCTACACAGACTTTGTTTTGCCAATCTCTTTGTCTCTGGCCCAAGTGCAGCTCATCCTTGCGGTCTCCTGGCTCCCGAGCAGGAATATCTGGGGAAGCCTGAATCTCCAGTATAGTTTTCATTAGAGTAAACAGGTCTTGTGTTTGGAGATCTTTTTTTTAAATTAAAGTGGTTACCAGGCTTCACCAAGTACAGTCCATCACAACCCCGCTTGCTGTATATGAGCCTGTCAGAGCAAGCCAGTGATTGAAAATAGATGAAAAAGGAGGAGAAAGGAGGTGAGGAATATGTTAGATACAATAAGAACAAGCATGGGGTGCAAGGAATTACATTTTAATTACCTGAGAAAGTGATCTCATTTTATATATATTCTCTAGTGAACTATGAGAATGTAATGTATGATTTCACACAAAATGCAAGTGATAAGCAAGGAAACCTGGCACATGGTTCAGTGTATTGAGTGGTATTTGTGCTAAACTTTTCTCAGATAATGTATAGTGCAGTCTCAAAAGGATGCATGATTTGTAGAAGAGCACAACAGCTCTATAATGTATGGAAGGGCTTCAGCAGTATGCATGCTTTGTAGGCTTATGTTTGTTTTCTCTGGAAACCCTAGTTGCCACAGCAATCACATAATAGCTTATGGAGCAGGAGATACCTAGTTTGAGAGAAGAATTTCTGTACAATCTACACTGTATCTATACTGTATTATTCACCACCACCTAAAAAGCAATATTTGCAGGTGGAAGTAAAGTCCATCACGACTTTGATCATTCTAAAGAGACATGAGACCCCTCAATAATGGGAAAGAGATATAAGCTGTGTTGGAACCTATCTCTACTTCACAATAATTACTTATAGTGTTTATTGCATAAAGGCAAATGTTATAGAAATCACAGGATACTGTATGCAGACACCCTTCATCTGAAAGTGATGACTACCCACTTTTAAGGAGGGGTCTCAATGTTGTGTACATGGTGTGGGGACCAAGTTATGGACCCTTAAAGACCCACCCTTCTTGGATTTCAATGGTAAAGCTCCAGATAAAGATATTTTTGAGCTTCCTACTGCTCAATGTGCTTCAGAGCCCCCCAAATTACAATAATTTGTAGAGAATCTTAGAGCACTCAAGTTGATCTATACACTGACTGAATGTCAATAAAATTATCAAATATTAATGTGTTTATCATGTTTTTTATTCAAAATCGCAACAGTGCCAAGAGATGTTTATTATTCACAATTTTTCTTGGCAAACTGCTCATAAGTCACAGGTTTCTGTATCTTGTTAAGTTTTTCTATTTTTACGTTTTAGTCTGTGTGACAGATTTTGATAGAGAAAATAGACACAAGACTTTAGAAGTGCTGAGTCATAACACAAGCACAAAATCATAGCAACCATGAGAAAGCACGAAACTAAAATGCAGAAACACTATATAATGACTTGCTCACATGGCTCCCATGAGAAATCTTACAAGGAAACATACCACATAGGTCATAGGTATATAGCCATTACATTCCTCTCACAGCAAACCCTTACAAGTAAAACCTTGTTATGTTCTGATATTATATGATATGAACCCTGTTTAATTGAGATCTTACCTAATCCTAGATGTTTTGTTAAGCTCTAGGGGCAATCACAATGATCCTAAACCCTGTGCAAAGTAAATTTAATTATTTACATTTCAATGTAATTACCGCTTTGTTGTAGGTGGAGTAATAAGTAGCATGCTATTAGTACAAGCATATTTTGTTATATACTGTACAATATAGTGTTTCCTTTTTAATTCCTTTATCAAATGATCTTCCTCAATAAAATATTTGTATTTATTTTAGGGTACACGTAAAGAACATACCTAAAGAACTCTCTAAAAGCGCCCTCTCTCTGAAAAGAAAATAGTGGGCTGAAAAATAGATACAGGCACAAACAAACCATCTTAACATAGAAAAGACTCAGGGGCAAAAGACACTGGCTTTTACTTACTAACCAGATATGAGTAGGTTGAATTATAGTTGGTTAATCTGGGGACCATAAATAAAAGAAGTTGCATGCTGTGTGGTTGATGGAAGCCAGTTAGTGAGTTGTTTATTGTCCTTTCTGGACAGGTTGGCAGGCTGAAAGTAAATGAACTGATACATAATGCTTGTCAGTGTGCATGGAGGAGCAAGGTGGTGCAGACAGTTTAAACTTGCCCATGTGCTCTTGTTTGTTTTACTATAATGCAGTGCACTGCAAACCTGCCACTTCACACCCATCTCCTTCTCCTCTCCCTCTCCCACAAAAGAACTTGCTCATGGCACAAAGCTAAAGAAATAAAAACAAACTGAAATGTACATGTATTGTTATGCAAATGAAGTGGCCCTCAAATTGTCTAGTTATAAATCCAGCCATGGCCCCAGAGGTGCTTTTGCAGAATTTAGTAATTAACCTGTGATCTATATATCTATCCTGTTGGTGAGCCCACTGTTTCTTTTTTATTATATAGTTTGTTCAAGTTTAACATATGCTGTCATTATTTCTGAAACTGTCCCCTCGACAGATTAAAAGATCTTTGAACTAAAATTATCGTTTTGATACATTTTGGTGAAATATATAAAACATGTAGACTTACTGGCTTTATTTTGTCTTTCTTATTGCTCAGTATTGTTCTGTTGTATCCGACTATCTGTGACCCTATGGACCTCAGCTCCAAAGGCACATCTTGTGTCTGGTTGTGTTAATCCATAAGCTTTTCATGGCAAAAATAGTGGAGTGGGTTGACAGTTCCTTCTCCAGTAGATCCCAGTTTGTCTGACCCCTCTGCTATGATCTGCCCATCTTGAGTGAATTTACATGGTATAGCTCACAGCTTCATTGAGGTATACAAAGGTCCTTCACCATGACAATGGAGCGATCCAAAAGGGAATTGCTCAGTATAGAGGCTGCCATTTCCCCCTCTCCCCCACATTTTCCTTGACTGGTATCACCCTCCATCTTTTTTCACTGGAGATTGCAGTAGAATATGCCCAGATGATGTCACCATTGTGGGTGTAGCCATCCACATAGCCGGACAGGCTCCTCTTACAAAATGGCAGTGGGGTTCTCTCTACAGTTAGATCTTAGTTTAATTTATCACCCTAGCAGGAAAATAGTACTAAGTAAACAAATAAAATGTAATCCAAATGAAGTATGGGAAAATCTCTTATTTAATTATGGGTTTTTAGAAATCTAAGTTTCTATCACAGAAAAAGAGTTTGTTTTGCAGTTTAGGAAAATGAGTGCCAAACGTTTTTTTGCCATCACTTTATTGCAGCATCATTGGAAATACCCTTTCTTTTGCATCTTTGTTTTCTTAAATTTTCAATGGATAGCCACAAACCAGTATTATACTCCTAAAGAGCAGTGTATGTTACAAGTAAATAAACATGACTTTTGTGGGCAGCTCACACTGATTTTAACATCTAAATGTAGCCAATAAATAAGTGTTAAAGGAACACATAGCTTAATCTTTCCAAACATTACTTTCTTATGCAAGAAAAAGCAGTATCAGGTCACACAGAGAAATAGCAAGACATTTTTTTGTTTTATAAAAAAAGTTTTAACAAGGTTAATCAATGAACTCTATCCTCTTCAAAGTAATTGTCATACAAAATTTACACTTTAGCTCATGCATAAGAATTATAATTTCCACAGAAATGTACTAAGGCTTTGGGAGAGAACAGGAAGAAAGGGGGTCTCTCCAGAATATAATAAATATATATAGTTCAAACTCTATATTCATCCGCCCTATATTCATCAAATCTAATGAATAAAAACAAACAGAAACAGACAACTTTGGACAAGTTCTTCGCTAAATTGTGTGCTAGGGAATCATCGGGAAAGGGACAATATAGACATTGTTCACCAGAATTGAGTTACCTGATGTTTTAAAGGAAGGTGACTCCCCTCCTGGTCAATAATTCCCTTGCTCTTCTGCAGCGTTTTACATCATCGCTCCTCAGTAAAGGTAAAGTTCAGGTTATGTTTTATTTATGTATTCAATCCGGGGCTGGGAGTGGATTGTTCCAATTGTAATTAATTTCTGTGGAAAAAAAATGATTCTATATTCGTTCCTCTGCAACAGATTAATGACAAATATAGCGGTGCCACAGTGTTTTGTAGGTAATGGTGTACTTGTAAGTTTTTGTAGAGTTTTTTTACTTATGAATAGTTATGTATCTATCTCCTCAACTGTTAACACTATTCCCCAGAAATGGGTTGTTTTCTACAATAAGACATTCTACAGAAATCAGAGGCAGCTGCAAAAAAAAAATAAAAAAATGTTCTTCCGGAGTTTTATTTGCTTTTTGGCAACAACCTTTTGTATGATGAACACATGCTGGGAAGTTGTGAATCCAGCATATTGCTACAGCCCGCAGGGACTGGGAAGTTCAAAATCACCAAGAGACATGTTAATACTTCTTCTGTCAATAATTACACATTTTCACTGACCAAGCACCATCTCAATGAGCACAACTCATTGAAAGCCAAGACTAGGAGAAAGAGCATATTATATATGGATAAATGTAATTCTTTATACTTTTTTAAGGTTGATATAATGGAGTTTATTTAGCTTTCCCAGTAGTTGAAAACAATATTTCTTGTATTCAACCTTTAAGCAACCAGATATGTTAATTTAATGTAAGATTATACAACCCACCATGCTGCAATTGAGGGATTTTCCTTATATTGAGTTGTGTATGTGGGGGGGGGGGGGGGGGGGATGTGGGATTATTTTTTAAAATCTAAATACATTTTTTTAATAGCCCCAGGTTCCCTGCCTGCTCCCTTAATCTCCTCCTCATATTGATCCTTCCCTCCTGATCTCTCCCCATTCCCCTCTTTCTCCCAGATCATATTCTCCCTGATCTGCATATGACGAGGAGATATCCTGAGGGGGGAGAAATCAGGAAAGGAGGGAATGGGGAGAGAGATTATGAGTCAGAGAGGACCAGGAGAGAGAGGAAGTGAAGACCATGCTAATTGTGTTTTCTTATCTGACATACATAAGACTCTTTGATCATCTGATTCATGTATAATATTCATACTGAGGAGGAGAAGGCAATCCCACTTTGTTTCATACATCTATTATTTCTCCTCAGAACGCTACCAGGTATTCAATCTGATGAAGCGCGCCAAAATCAGTCAAGGCCGTAAGTTGCGGTCCAGTGACAGGCCAATTAACCACTAGGAAGCGGAGGACCCCAATCAAAGCTGCGGGAACTGGTTCAAAAGACTGTGAAACCGTAATTCTTTGACTGTGCTGTAGCTGAGAAAGTCAACACACAGGTTTAGGCATTGGTGGGTTTTTAAGAGAGATAAAGAGAGAAAGACAGAGACTGACAGAGAGAGATAGAGAGAGTTAGAGAGAGATAGAAAATGTTAGAAAGAGATTGAGAGCATTAGAGAGACAGATACACAGTGCTAGAGAGAGAGAGATAGAGAGTGTTAGAGAGACAGATAGACAGCGCTAGAGAGAGATAGAGAGTGTTAGAGAGAGCGAGTGAGAGTGCCAGAGAGAGAAATAGAGAGTGTTAGAGAGAGCGAGTGAGTGAGAGTGCCAGAGAGACATAGAGAGTACTAGAGAGAGTGAGATAGAGAGCAAGGAGAGGAGGAGAGCGAGGGGAGGAAGAAAGTGAGGAGAGAGAGGGAAACACCAGAGGAGGAGAGTGAGGCAAGAGAGGGGAGCACCAGAGGAGGACAGATATGGAGAAAGGGAGGGGAGGCAGCAGGTCAGGGAGGGGAGGTACAGGTGGACGAGAGCAGAAGGAGGGAGGGGTGTGCCCCCAGATGTAGGCACACAAGGTGTAGGAGCAGAGGGTCAGGGGCATGATCCTAGAGGGGAGGTAGTGGGGATGAGGGTCCGGCCCCTGGGAAAGAACAGGGAGGCCAGGAACCCCAGGCGCAGTTGGCAGAGCAACAGGTTGTGCCAAAGCAGAAGGCTCACAATTATAGCGAAGAGGAGACAGAAACCCTCCTCAGGGAAGTCCAAGCCCACTGTAGCATCATCCATGGTGGTAGGGATGTGAGGCCTGGCAATAAGACACGTGCCTGGAGTGAGGTGACTGCAGTTGTGGCTTTATTAGGGGTTGCAAACCGTGATGTACGGTTGGTTAAACACGGATATGATGACTTTCGGATGAAGGTGAAGAAGAAGATGGCAGGGGACGCCAGAGCAGCCCGTGGGACTGGTGGTGTCCCACCACTCAACATCACATATTGTGGATGGGAGCGGACTATCAAGGAGTCTTTGGAGCCAGCAGCAGTAGTGGGCCTTCTAGGACAGTTGGGCACAAGCTATCAGGAAACCCTGCAAAGTAGATATCATATACACCATCTTGTGCCACTATGTGAATACACATGTGAAGCAATTCAATGCTCCACCACCTGTTGAATACAATTTGCATCATTTATTGTTTCACATAAATCCTGGCCTGTCTGATGGCTCCTGAGGAGAAGATTGAGAACCACTGCCCTAAGTCCTCCTCATCCACGCTCCACAATGAATATAATTTTGTATTAATGTTGACATACGAATGGCTGGCTACATAGTGTGTACACGTATGGTTATGTTGAATATTTCTGCAATTGATGTTCAATGTGGATTGCCGTTGAGATGAGATGTTGAAGTCAATCCAAATTGTATTCTGATTGATATCTTCTTCTTGCCCATGTAGGTCTTAATAGCCCAACCTCACAGCCATGAAGCCATGTTCCTCAACCTCCTCTTTCCATGTCACATGTTCTGCTAATCAATTTCAGATTATTCCTTAATATCTGACAACACACTGTGTGTGGATTAGATCTGTATGGCATTATCCATGATGATGTTCATCTGTTTAATTGAGCAGATATAGACAAGTTGTAAGTGCTATGCACATTAATGGTTTCTTCAATTAAATGGAGTGATTTCTGATGATCCTTTTTTTATCAGATTCCGGTTGCATTGCATTGATTAATACATGACATAACAATAATAATTAAAATAGTAATAATTATATAAGATATTATATCATAATATCTATCAGATATAATAATAATAAAGCTTTAATACACATGGGAAGTCCAATTGGTGATACTATGGAGTATCAACATTCTCTTAAAGGTCCGATAACAATATGACAGGTGATGGTGTGAATTGATTAATAGTAAAACTTAATGGGAGGTCACCAAATGGGAATTTGTATACATCATGGCACATGGCCACCAGCAATGGCATGCGACTTTTCAGGATGGGCCTAGCAGAGATTATCCCTGATGGAGTTGAGTTGGCTGTTGTT
This sequence comes from Discoglossus pictus, assembly GCA_027410445.1. Classification (NCBI taxonomy): domain Eukaryota; kingdom Metazoa; phylum Chordata; class Amphibia; order Anura; family Alytidae; genus Discoglossus; species Discoglossus pictus. The sequence continues at coordinate 170,695,443 of CM050164.1, forward strand.
CCCGGTGCCTCTGCACAGCCTTCATGTCTTTTTGCGTCCCTTCCTGATGGGTTAGAGCAGATTAGTGTGGTGTATGTTCCCTTGTAGTTTGCAAAGTGGTGGTGGTGAAGGGGCTTGTGTACCTGAATGAAGATGTGAGCTATACCATGTAGGGCCAGTGTAGGTGGGCAGGTGATAGCAGATGGGTCAGACAATTCACAGTCCACTAGAGAAAGAACTGGCAACCCACTCCAGTATCTTTGGCATGCTAACCTTGTGGATACACACAGACAGAGACATTAGTAGGTGTGCTGCAGTCCATAGGCATATGCATGACCATTACAACCTATGTGGAAAATAACATTTTATTTTTTGCAATATTTGATATTTGGGAGTTGTTCTGCATGTAATTGTAATGCCTTCCATTGCTTTCCCCATGTTTTAAAGTGGATTGGTGTCTTCATATTGTCGTATGCAGTGTTTCAAACTAGTCTGTAAAGCCTTTGCGGGTGCTATTTGGAACCCATAAGCATTGGGCCGCCATTTGGCATTTGCGGCTGTGGTGTTGAGAGATTTTTGCAATTGAATAGCGATTAGCGATTTTAGTGGCCTTGAGAGATCAAAGGCTTCGGGATGCTGTAAACTACGAAGACGCTCATTGCGAGGCCCCCAAGACTTTGAAATAGGCTGGCAATGAGTGCTGAAGGCGCTCATTGCTAGGTCTATGAAGACTGCGAGGCACACACTTTGAAAACAATACCACTTTAACACACGCCATTTTTTCAAATCCATAACTCGGAAGACCACCAAAAGACGTCAATTAATAAAAGAAAATATTTACAACCTCACACACAGCACAGGGGCAGAAGCAGGGAGCCTGTGAGTGAGGTTGCAAGCTAATTTGAGGCTTAATTGGCATTTCTAGGAGATCGGAAATCGGCTAAGCAAGGAAAAAAATGGCGTCCGTAAAGACGCAACTTCATCGCGAGGCCCGTAAGACACAGAAAAACGCTGCCATTTTGTCGTGAACAAGCCAGTAACTCGGAAACCTGAAGATTTTAATAAAAAAATTAGGCTAACACGTACATTGCTCATGAGCAGTGCGTTTTGCTCCTAAACTAATGGTTTTTGCTCACGCTTGCAATCTATATATACTGGACACTTTACAGATTTTTATATTACGTTATGGGAATTATTACATTTTATGCTGGCCAAATTTCTGAAGAGATTGTTAGCTCTTTGGGTTTTTGAATAAAGCAAATTAAACATAATAGATACAATGTTATTATTTATTAAGTAGTTTATTAATTGAACATAATTTTATGACATTATGCAAATTTACATTATTTGAGAAAAAGAGAGTTCAAGGTAACAACATTTTCTTTGATAGATATATTAAATAAAAATTGGTATTTATTATTCAAACAATTTAGAGTAATTTTGCTTTATATGATTTAACATTTTGCAGGTCTGTCCATTTGAACAGACTCTGTATGAAGACAGTGTCACAGAAATATTTGCTGCAGTGGGCTTTCTGAAGACAGACTGTCACATCTGAATGATTTCACATTCACAGACTTACAAAGACTAGGTACAGTATATTTACTTCCTCAAAAATTATATAATTGATTTAATACATTTAACAAATAAAAACTAATAGCAAGTTAATTATTAAAAACATATAGCCTTATTAAATTGCGATTCAGTAAATTTAAAAGGGCTCTATTTAAGCACACAGCATATTTTTTTTCAGAAGTTTTTAGTTAGTGAGCTTCTATCCAAAAGCAAGGTCTTCACTAACTAAAAACTTCTGTAAATAAAATATGCTGTGTGCTTAAATAGAGCTCTTTTAAATTTACAGAAGCGCAATTTAATAAGGCTGATAGATTATCACTTTTAAGAGTATGAATTAATGTTGGGGATTGTGGTTTAATGAAAGGGTATTAATTGACAAAATAATGGAGATAAGGAATAAGCTGAAGGTTTTAATTATTTAACAGTTTGTGATAAAACAAAATAAATATTCATTTAAATCAACAAAACAAAATACAAAAAACATTAATTTAGTGTACTGCTGTTTAGAGATTAGAAAGAAAAAAAATTGGAAAGCAGCTTTCATATTATGACACTTACATTTCTCTTACAGATTGAACAAAAAGATGGAGAAGAGTGGAGTCAGAAAATTAAAGGAAGTTTCATTCGAAAAGCTATTATAACTTGATAAATGATTAGTAAAAAAAAAAAAAAAGTTAAAATAATCCATATGTTGAAAATAACTATGATAATTTAAAATGACAGATTACAATGTCGGATAAGCAAGAAAACACCAAAGAATACAAACAACGGCTGGCAAAGGGAACACAAACAAAGATGGAGAGAGAGACAGTCAGCAGGCACTAAGAAAAAAATATGAGCAGAAGAGCGTGAGAGAATTTAGCAAAAAAGAAAAAAAGTGTTAGAGTTACATTGCGGCGTCATACAGAAATGAATAAAAAAAACAACTGAGACTGATGCATGTGAACAATATGGTAACAAAAGCAATGTTGATGTAGATAGTAATGTTAATATATCTTCGCAGGATAGTCCATTATTGACAAATATAACAGTAGAGCTTCACAATTGTGGTTTGTGGAATGGTGTCAGTTTTGTGGGGCTTATCATTTTCGACAGGAAAGACAGAGAGATGGTGAGTTCATTAGTTGTTGTCAAAAAGGAAAGGTAAGACTCCCAGAAAGACATAAATTTCCAGCATACCATACATACTCAAGTATAAGCCAAACCCGAGTATAAGCCGAGGCACCTATTTTACCACAAAATACTGGGAAAAATGAGTGACTCGAGTATAAGCCGAGGATGGGAAATGTGCTGCCCCCTGTGTCCCTCTTGTGCCCTCTGTGTCCCTCTCTTGTGTGCCCTTTTCTTGTGTCCCCCCTCTCTCTCCCCTGTGTCTCTTCCCCCCTCCCTTATCACCTTCCTCAACCCCCTCCTCAACCTCAACCCCCTCCTCAACCTCAACCCCCCTCCTCAACCTCAACCCCCCTCCTCATTCTCAACCCCCTTCCTCATCATCAACCCCCCTCCTCAACCTCAACCCCCCTCCTCATTCTCAACCCCCTTCCTCATCCTCAACCCCCCTCCTCAACCCCCTTCCTCATCCTCAACCCCCCTCCTCAACCCCCCTCCTCAACCTCAACCTCCCCAACCTCAACCTCCCCAACCTCAACCTCCCCAACCTCAACCTCCCCAACCTCAACCTCCCCAACCCCCTCCTCAACCTCCCTCCTCATCCTCAACCTCCCTCCTCATCCTCAACCCCCCTCCTCATTATCAACCCCCCTCCTCACACTCAACCCCTCCTCAACCTCCCTCCTCAACCTCAACTCCCCCATCCTCAACCCCCCCATCCTCTCTCCTCAACCCTCCCATTCTCAACCCCTCCTCAACCTCCCTCCTCATTCTATACCCCCCTCCTCATTCTAAACCCCCCTCCTCATTCTAAACCCCCCTCCTCATTCTAAACCCCCCCTCCTCATTCTAAACCCCCTCCTCATTCTAAACCCCCCTCCTCACTTTACCCCACTAAATACCTCCCCCTCTCCCTTTCCCCTCCCTTACCTCCATCTGCAGCTTCTGCTCCGGCCTCCGCTCCTTCCGGCGTCTTGACCCGGCCAATGCTAATGACGATGTCACGTCATTAGCATATACCCGGTGCTAATGTTGCAGGGCATGCCCCTTACTGCTTTAAAGTCCACGGACAAATTTACCACCGTACTTCACAATTACATCCAGAAGAAGAAGAGCAAGAAAGAAAGAAAATGTGCTCAACTATATGTCCTATATACAACGGAAGCTGTGGAACAACATATGCAGCTTTCAGAGAATAAAAAATGCTTAGCCACTGTTTTTCAAGAGCTTGATAAATTTATGACCAAAAACCCATATACTCAAGCTTACAAACAATGGCAAAAGTAGAAAAAGAACAATGGATTCATGCTGAACAAAAATCAGTTGCCAATCCCAAGAGTTAATATGGTTCTTAGAAGAGATCGCCATTGTGATAAACGTTGGTATAACTTACCTACTTATCATGTTGCAATGTTTTTTTCAAATGACGAGGGGGAACCACCATTTCAGAGAGATATTAGAATATATCCCAGAAATGAAGAGCAACCTTTCATTAATATAAATATCTTAAGTACTAATTTGGATCCAATGACATATACATTTTTTTTATCCCAATGGTGGAGCAGGATGTCAAACAAAATTAATACTTGACAGTTATCCAAATAGTAAAGTACATGTCAGAAATAATATTTCCATGCTGGAATTTAAAGTTGCTCAAACAGCAATGAGAGATGCATTTAATCCAATTTTATGTGGTGGAAAACTGACACAGCAATGGATCATTTATTCATATCTGCAGGTAGAAGCAAATATTCTAAATTTCATAAACACGTGTTGAACAATATTGTGGCCTTATGGATTATTTAGCAGAAGTGGCTACAAACAGAGATCTTCCTGCTGGCCAAGCAATCACTTTGCCATCTTCTTTCCAAGGATCTCCTCGCAATATGAGAGAAAGGTAAAATGATGCTATGGCTATTGTAACTAAATTTGGGAAACTAGTTTTATTTATTACATTTACATGTAATCCACAATGGCCAGAGATTGTTGATAATTTGAAAACTGGACAAACTGCTTCTGATAGACCAGATTTAATAGCTAGAGTCTTCCAAATTAAACTAACAGCATTAATACATGACATAACCATCAGTAATTTATTTGGGAAGTGTTTGGCTTATGGTTATACTATAGTTTTTCAAAAAAAGAGGCCTTCTACATGCACATCTTCTTTTCAACCTTCAAGAAAAAGATAAATTGAATACTTCAGATCGAGTGGATTCAGATCCACAAAAACATGCAAGACTATATGAAATTGTAACAAATTGCATGATTCATGGACCATGTGAAGATATAAATCCACAGTCACCATATATAAAAAATATTGCATGCACAAAAGATTTCCCAAAAGAATTTAGAGTGAAATCTTTTGCAAGTTGTGATGGCTATGCATTATATTATATTATAGAAGGTCAAAATGCAATCATTCGGGGCAAACATGTAGATAACAGATATGTTGTACCATATAATCAACATTTGCTGATGAAGTACAATGCACACATAAATGTGGAAGTTTGCACTTTAATAAAATCAATTAAATATGTGTACAAATATATTTACAAAGGATATGATGCAGCAACTGTGGTGGTGAATAGTGGACAAAATCAAGAAGAAAATGAGATAGTAGATGATGAACTTACATGTCATGTAGATGCTCAGAAGTGCACCAGAAGCAATGTGGCGTCTACTGAAATTTGAAATGCATGATCGTTCACATGCAGTATATCGATTAGCTGAACATCTGCCACAAAGACACTTAGTTTAATTTAATGCTGGCAATGAAAACAAATGCTCTGGAACAAAATGAACATCGAGAAACAACACTTACTGCTTGGTTTACATTAAATTGTAACAGTGAGGCAAGGGAGTTCTTATACATTGAGATTCCATATCATTATGTTTTCGTTAATGGGCTATGGCAAAAACTAAAAAGGAGTGGTAATAAAATTATTCCAAGAATATATACTGTAAGTCCAAAAGACATTAAACGTTTCTGCTTACGTTTACTCCTTTTAAATGTTCCTGGTGCACAACGTTTTGGACATCTGAGAACTATGAATGACAGTTTATGATAAATTTCAATTAGCTGCACAACATAGAAACTTCCTGGCTGATGATACAGAATGTGAGATATTTCTAGAAGCTGCACTATGTGAAATGCCACGGCAGATGAGAGAACAATTTGCATTCATTTGCATATTTTGTAATGTACCGAATGCATTAGATTTGGGGGACACATTTCAATTAAATAAGTATGAAGACTTTTTGAAACGTTACACTAAGTCCATTGTAGATGTAAAAGCATTAATGGAAATTCAAGAGGCCTTTCTTTGTCATGGATTAAGTTATGCAATTCTGCCAGATCCAGGCAAAATAGAGGCAATAAGTAATTTACCTGAGGATACTGTGGAAATTCCATCTGAAATTATTTGCAAAGATTCAATAATATCAGCTATATTCCAAAATGGCATAATTAATAATGATTACCCAGAGCTTGCAAACTAAGTAATATTAACATCAAAAAATAAAGAGGCATTGCTTCTGAATACTGAAATATAAGAATTAATAGATGGAACAAAAAAAAAAAACTTATTACAGTGCAGATTCTGTACTTGCTGATGAAAAACAGAGTAAGACAAACTTTACAACTGAATATATAAATTCATTAACTTTAATTAATACCGTATTGGTCCGAATATAAGCCGCACCTGCATATAAGCCGTAAAGCCGTAAAGTTCAAGGGGAGAAAATAGAAAAAAGATAGTACTCAAATATAAGCCGCACCTGTAAAATTGGAGAGAAAAAGACTCTCAAAGTGATCAGCCATTGCAAGAAACAGGCTTTTTTTGCAGATTACAGGCTTTACAGGATGTTAGAATCACTAAAACCGTAAATCACTATTCAATTCCGCAGTCTAAAGCACAAAAATCGGCACCCTTAACTCGCAATCGCGCAAATCGGCAGTAATTTTGCATTGGCGAATAGAAGTCGCACGAATTACAAGCAAAGTTTGCAAATCGCAATGATTTTTTGACAGTTGCGAATATAAGCTGCGACCTTAAGTCGCAAGCTCAAAAATCGGCTTATATTCGGACCAATACGGTATATAAATTCATTACCACCACATAATTTGCAGCTGAAAAAAGGGGCAATTGTCATGTTAATACAGAATATGAAGCCAAAAAAAGGACTTTGTTATGGGACCAGACTAATTGTTCAGGATTTAAGAGATCATTTCATACATGCAGAAATGATGAATGGTACCCATAAAGGTGAACACGTTTTTTTACCAAGAATTAATTTGGCTCCAAGTGAGAGTGGTTTGCCTTTTGTATTTCAAAGCAGACAATTTTCAATCATAATGGCGTTTGCCATGACCATCAATAAATCACAAGGCCAAACTTTTAAGTCTGTTGGCCTGTTTTTAGAGGAACCAGTATTTGCCCATGGACAACTCTATGTGGCATTTTCAAGATGCAAAAATCCATCAGAAATTAAAATTTTCATAAGAAAAACAGAAAGTCATGGTGAGCTATTAAATGATGGTAGAGTATTTACTAAATGTTTGTGTATTATGAGGTTTTGTAAGTTTAAAGAAAAAAGCATTACAATGTAAGGTATATACAGTATATAGATAATAGATTGAATGGACAACATTAGTGAATATATATTAATTTTACATGTGTGACTATCAGATTTGTAATTTCAGGACATTTAGAAATTTGTAAATTATGGGCCCTATTAAATTCTCCCTCGTAGTTCTCTCGGTGCTCGCAAAAGGCAGTTTTCCTGCTGTTTGCGAGAACCGAATCTCTCGCAGCCTGCTTTACGATATGACTGCGAGAATAGGCTCCGAGAGAACTACGTAGCCTTAAATCTATGCACAAGTCTCGCATATCGTAAGAATCCCTACGTGGACAAAAAGTCCACGCAAGGGATCCGAAAGCCTCTACGTGCTGCCTCGGAACAGCCCGAGACAGCAGTGTGAGGCTCCCCCCTGCACCCTATACACATCCCCATGCTGCAGGGGTCTCTATCAGGACCCCTGCAGCACCCCCACATTAACCCATTGCAGCGGGGGTCCCCGATCTGCATAGATCAGGCCCCCCGCTGCATTTAAAACTTTTAAATTCCCCGCCGCGGCTCCTTAAAGGGACCGCGGCACACTATTACCCAATCCCTGCCGCGGCACTTAAAATTAACCCCCCTCTATGCTGGGGGTCCCCATCGGGACCCCCGAAGTGTCCCCACATAAACCCATTGCAGGGGGGGTCCCCGATCTGCATAGATCAGGCCCCCCGCTGCATTTAAAACTTTTAAATTCCCCGCCGCGGCTCCTTAAAGGGACCGCGGCACACTATTACCCAATCCCGGCCGCGGCACTTAAAATTAACCCCCCTCTATGCTGGGGGTCCCCATCGGGACCCCCGAAGTGTCCCCATATAAACCCCCTGCAGCGGGGGGCCCCGATCGGCACCGATTGTGACCCTGCTGCAATTCAATTTTAAATTTCCCGCCTCGCGGGTCCTCAAAGGACCGTAAAGGTCCTGAAAGGACTCGCACTAAAAATATTAACCCCAGGCAACTATAATTACCCCATTAACTCATGATGGTCAATCCAGACCACCATAAGGCCTAAATTAACCCATTAACTCATGGTGGTCAATACAGACCACCATAAGGCCTAAATTACCCCATTAACTCATGATGGTCAATCCAGACCACCATAAGGCCTAAATTACCCCATTAACTCATGATGGTCAATACAGACCACCATAAGGCCTAAATTAACCCATTAACTCATGATGGTCAATCCAGACCACCATAAGGCCTAAATTACCCCATTAACTCATGATGGTCAATACAGACCACCATAAGGCCTAAATTAACCCATTAACTCATGATGGTCAATCCAGACCACCATAAGGCCTAAATTAACCCATTAACTCATGGTGGTCAATACAGACCACCATAAGGCTCTATTTAACCCCATCAGTCCCATAAGGGTATATTATTACCATTATGGGCCTGTTACAACCCAACATTAACCACATAAGTGCCATGATGGTCCTCAAGGACCATCATGACACTAACTACAAACACTACACTATAACCCCCAATAAACCATTTAATCTAAACTAACCCCCCTCTACACTAATCTATTAACACTTACACTACCTACCTACACTACCTACCCCCTAATAAACCTCCCCAACACTCTAATTACAAAAAACAATAAACCTACAGCACAGAAAACAAAAAACCTACAGTACAAAAAACAAAAAAACCTACAGTACAGAAAAAAAAAAATTACAACCCCACCCCCCACTACAGAAAACAAAAAAATACATTACAACCCCACCCCCCACTACAGAAAATAAAAAAATTACACACCTGAAAAGGAAAGACAGATAAACACAATACAATACATACATTACATACATTACATACATTACATACAATACATGACATTACATATAATATATTACATATAATATATTACATATAATACATTACATACATTACATACAATACATGACATTACATACATTACATATAATATATTAAATATAATATATTACATATAATATATTACATATAATACATTACATACATTACATACAATACATGACATTACATACATTACATATAATATATTAAATATAATATATTACATATAATATATTACATATAATATATTACATATAGTCCTAATCAAATACCCCCTATCTATCTAACATGCAATCTATTTAATTTAAAATAAATCCTAACTATATCAAATACATCCCCCTATCTATCTAATATACAAAAAATCCTAACTACATACACAGACCATTATTCTAAACTAAACTAAAATAATTACAGTCCTAACTACATACACAGACCCTAATTCTAAGCTAAAATCAATAAATTAAGACCACTTACCTTTAAGATGTTGCTTCAGATCACTAACCTATGGGTCAAACAAAAAATAAAAATTAGTACAAAACATTAACATCAAATAAATAAACATTCTATACATTCTAAATATTCAACTCACCTTTACAGCATGTCCAGTCACTGTTTAGCTCTTCCGGCGCGGCCCTGTTAAAAAAAAAACACAATACATGAATACATGAATACAATATATAAACAATAAATAAAATACACAAATAAACATCTAAATATACATTTAACTTACCTCCCCGCGATGTCCCCGGCCTTCTCTCCTTCAGCCCCGGCTGGGCCGCGGAACCATCCGCGCTCTAAAAAAAAAAAAGAAAAAAAACTAACGGAGGTCTGCACTGGCAGACCTCCCCGACGCTACTGAACCTCCCGGAGTCGTTTCCGGGAGGAAATTGGCATTGGCGGCTTGTGATTGGCTGAAAAAGCTGTCTATCAATTTCAGCCAATCAAAAGTCGTCAATGTGTGAGCCAATCAGGATGGGATACACCCCAATATCCCACCCTGATTGGCTTAAACACTTGTCTATCTTTCCAGCATAGAGGGGGGTTAATTTTAAGTGCCGCGGCCGGGATTGGGTAATAGTGTGCCGCGGCCCCTTTAAGGAGCCGCGGCGGGGAATTTAAAAGTTTTAAATGCAGCGGGGGCCTGATCGGTGCAGATCGGGGACCCCCCCTGCAATGGGTTTATGTGGGGACACTTCAGGGGTCCCGATGGGGACCCCCAGCATAGAGGGGGGTTAATTTTAAGTGCCGCGGCCGGGATTGGGTAATAGTGTGCCGCGGCCCCTTTAAGGAGCCGCGGCGGGGAATTTAAAAGTTTTAAATGCAGCGGGGGCCTGATCGGTGCCGATCGGGGACCCCCGCTGCAAGGGGTTAATGTGTGGGGGCTGCGGGGGTTCCTATGGACCCCTGCAGCAAGGTGTTCATGTGAGGACACTTCGGGGGTCCCGACAGGGACCCCCGCATTGAGGGGGGGTTCATTTTAGGTGCCTGGGGGGGGTTTGGAGTACCCCCCACGGCAGGGCTTATGTGGGGGACTGCCGCGGAGGTCCCTTTTAGGACCCCCGCAGCACTTGATGAGGAGTGGGAGCCTGCGATATCATCTCGCAGTCTGTCACTCCTCATGTACATTTACGCAGTGTAGATACGTACGGCCCTGCTGCGTAGCTCACACGTTGCTCGCAGCAGGGCTAATTTAATAGCATTGTAAGTTAGAGAAACTTTGCAGTACGTAGGGCTTAAGTAGAAGCCTCTTATTTACGAGGCTGGAATTTAATGAGGCCCTATATTTTATTAGTTTAGCAGATAAAACATGTTTAGTGTAATTGTATTAAAAAAAAGAATATGACATGTAAAAACATTTGTTGAATATTGTTATTAGATTCATGTATAGTAAAAAAAATGTTTGCATTTTAATATAAAGATTTTGTTCATGATTTGTTTACAGATACAAGTATAGAAAGTTGATGTAATAAAAAAAAAAGTTTAAGGAATTACCGTATTTTTCGCCCCATAAGACGCACCGGCAGATAAGACGCACCTAGTTTTTAGAGGAGGAAAACAAGAAAAAAAAAAAATCTGAATCAAACACAAATACACTTTACACACAGATACACACCTACATTACACACAAATATATATATATATATATATATATATATATATATATATTTATATATATATAGATACACATACATACATATACATACACACATAAATATACATATATATATATATATATATATATATAGATACACATACATACATATACATACACACATAAATATACATATATATATATATATATATATATATATATATATATATATATAGATATATAGATACACATACATACATATACATACACACATAAATATACATACACATACATACATATACATTCATACACACACATACATATACACATACATACACACACATACATGCACACATACACACACACACACACATACACATACACACACATACATACACATACATACATACATATACTGCAGCATTTGGGAGCATTTGGGAGCCCTTGACCCTCCCTGACCCTCCTGATCCTCACCTTTCTTCTGATCTCTGCCATCTTGATCTCACCCCAGCGCTTCCTACCAGCACTCCTCGTGTACTGCAGCGTTGCGTGTGTGACGTCACAAAGATGCACCGGCCGACGCGATGCTGGTAGGAAGCGCTGGGGTGAGATCAAGAGGACAGAGAGGCAGTTTGAAAAGGTATATTCGCCGTAGAAGACGCACCAACTTTCCTCCCCCAGTTTTGGGGAAGAAAAAGTGCGTCTTATACGGCGAAAAATACGGTAGTAATATTGTGTTGCATTGTCAGGATATTCATGTAAACATTTGCAATGTTTGTCACGCTTTTGCGTCCCTTGTGAAGCGAGGCGAGCGGTTGACCGCAAGCCGCACGACTTAGGCTGCAATGAGCGCCGAAGGAACTCATTGCACTGCGAGCCTCGCGAAGCGAGGTGGGCAGTTGAGGCACGCGGGCTGCAATGAGTGCCAAAGTTGAGCCATGCGACTGCGAGGGTCGCAACTGCAAGCCAAGCGTGTTACTGTAAAAATCTGAAAAACAAATAAAATAATTAAAAATATTAACACTCACACAGCACATGTGGAGAGCCAGGAATCCTGGGAGTGAGGTTGCAAGCGAATTTGAGCCATATTTGGGGGTTTTTGTCAATCCAAAATCGGCTAAGCACGAAAAAAAATGGCGGATGAAAAACATAACATCTCTGAAACTGGATGAAAACGAGGCTGAGCAAAGCCAGGCACGCAGGACTTAGAAAATACACAACCGCAAAGACAGTAACACTTACACCAACAACGCTAAGTATGCGGAACTTTGAAAATAAAATCAACGGCGGTCAGCGCACGCCACGCAAAGATTCAGCAGACTCACAGAGGAGAAAGACACAGAGAAGGGACGGGGGTGGTGGAAAGAGATACATGGCATTCCTAAGCACAAAGCTTGCAGGTTAACGAAACCTGCGATGAGCGGCCTGTACAGAAGTCGGGAGGAAAGGGTTGCAATGAGCACCAAAGGCTCTCATCTCAGGGCTGGCGATGAGCACTGCGAGCGGGAGAGGCTTACAATGAGCGCCAAAGGTGATGAGTGCAAAGCAGGAAAGTTGAAGTACATGGGGGAGAGGCTTGCAATGAGCGCTAAAGGTGCTCAGCGCAGGGCTATCGATGAGCGCCAAAGGTGCTCAGAGGACCAAAAGTCTCAGATTGTGTGGCAAACAGCATTGTCAGTTACAATTTTAATCCCACCATTTTTGACGGGCAATTTCCAAGTTAAAAATAATTAAATGTTTGCAGTTTTAAAAGAAAAGATTGCTCATTATTTGTTCAAAGAAAAAAATATACAAATAACATGTAATAAAAAATATTAAAGTTAAATGGATTTAATGATGTATTCAAATTGTAAGATGACATGTAAAAATATGGGTTGTACAATGTTATGAGCTACATGTATAATAAGAAAAACAAACATTTAACATGAAGATATTGTTCATTATTGAGCACCTTTTGCGCGAATTGCTAATCTCTCTCCCTGTCTACTTCCTCTCTTGGTTCTCATTTCCGCCTCCTCTCCCTAATTTTAAGCCTGGCAATGCTGTTTTCCATTAAATTTGAGCATTGCTGGCACTAATCGCGAGCCTTGTGTCTCAGTTCCCTCCTCCTCTCCCTCCCTTGTGTCTCCTTTCCCCTCCTCTTCCTCCCTTGTGTCTCCTTTCCCAATCTCCTATGCCTCATTTTCCCCCTTCTCCCTCCCCTGTGTTTCTCCCATCCTCCTCCTCCCTTTCTCCGTTTATCCTTCTCCTTTTCTCCCCTTATCCTCCTCCCTCCTTCCACCCTTAGACTCCTCCTCCCTCCTTCCCCCTTAGCCTCCTCCTCCACCCTCCTTCCCCCATAGCCTTCTCCCTCCTTCCCCCTTATCCTCCTCCTTATCCTCCTTCCACCTTCACATTAGCATATGCTAATGACGTGACGCACGTCACACAGTAGGCCTTACAATGTCGACCTGTGCCGCTCATTGCAGCCCTGTGCAGGGTTAATGTGAGCCCTGCGGCCTCATGATGAGTACCACAGGTGCTCATTGCAATCACATATAAAGTTGTGGATCTAAACTGCAGGCAAACGCCACTAATATTCATAAGATCCACAACTATATATGTGATTATATATATATATATATATATATATATATATATATATATATATACATACACACACAACTGCTACAGTAAAAATATATATATATGTGTTTGTGTGTATATATGTGTGTATATATATACATATATATATATATATATATACACACATATATACACACAAACACATATATATATATATATATATATTTTTACTGTAGCAGTTGTGTGTGTATATATATATATATATATATACATATATATATACATATATACACTGTGTAGACGCCATTTTGGCTATTGTTTCCAGCTTTGTAATAACCAGCCCAGAGGCAACAAAGGGGTAGTGCAGGACACAGTATTTAATGTACCAAGATTAGCAAACTGAGTAATCGAAAACAATTGATGAAATAAACATCTACATTTACGTCCTTACTCACTTTCAGGAACACCCTCTCTATGCCTGGGCAGCTTGTCTGCCTCAGGGGAAAACTCAGAAAAACAATAAAAAATTATTTTCTCAGCATACACCCTTTCAGTCTCTGTTTTCTTCAGGCACTGTTCTGCTATCAAAGCCCAATATAGCAGGTAGCTCTGGCACACCCTCACTCCAAGAGCTTTCCCCAGGGACCCTTGATAAGTAGTGCTTACACCTCAGTAAGAAATATGATTCAATATTCAGTGCCTTCCCTGGGGGTGTATCAAAGAAATTATAGGGTTTGGTACCTTGTCTGTAGCAGACTGTAGAACTCAGTAAGTTCCTGTAAGTCATCTCTGAAGGTGAAAAATAACTAAAGCTCTCCAGTTTACACTGACCTCTGGGGGGTACACTGCCACAATTTATATATATATATATATATATATATATATATATATATATATATATATACACACTTTTTTTTATATTTTTATTTTGGAGTTTAGCCAAGCTGGTAAGGTAGCTTTTAACATTGTCCATTAACTGGATCTCTTTGGCCTCTAATCCTTTACGCCTCCAGTAGCGTTGCACCAATTCTTGAAAATGTCCATTGTGAGCCAATCTTTACAGCTGAAATTCCAAATGCCAGCAAAGTAGATTTAGGAATCCCCTTCATGGTTCTAGGTGGTTTTGTGCGGTACACCAGCTATGGCTTGATCTTGAAGTCGCTACTGGCGTTCCCACCCAGAAGAAGGGTTTGCCAGTCTTTGGCTTCTTTGAACCCCAGTTTCTCGCTTCTGCTCACTGGATATGAAGGTGCAGCTTGGCATTCATCTTGCATTAGTTGAAAACCAGTTTTTGTAGATAATTGGCTCTTTTCACAATGTCCTTCAATAGCTGTAAAGGCCACAGCAGGTTTGGTGTCGACTCTCACCATTGCTCCCATTATTTTGATGTTGTAGAGGTTGTTCCTCTTCTTGAACTTGTCGAACTAACCTCTGATGACTGAGAAGCTTTCCATCACATCTAAAGTTTAGCTTTGTCTTCTGGCCTTTTCCATGATGATGGCCTGGCTGAGAGGCATGTTGCGCTCTATTGGGGTCTTTTTTGGTTCTTACTTTCACCAGGATGACATTTTCCTAACTCTGTCTCTCTCTCTCTTTCTGTCTGTCTTTCTTCTACACAGCATTATAGCAAAGCAGTGCGTTCGACGAAGATCAGCGGCCAAAAAACAGAGATATAGTGGGGTTTACTGAAAAGAATGGAATTAGAGGGAAAACAGCACTAGCACTAAAAGGGGTAGCATTGAGTGTGGTATACCTGTATAATAGTATATATTAAATATACTGTTTTGAAGAACTGCACTCAGGCCTATGTGAAAAAAATAATACAGACTTCCATTTATTGTTTTGTATATGCAATTTACAAGGACTAACCTTCCTGAAAAAGCAGTAAGATGCAACTCAGTAAAGGAAATTGACCCATTGCATATAAAAGTGAAATAGGTTAAAACTAATAATAATAATATAATACATTGCAAAAGACTGGAGGGCCATGTATTTAAGCTTAAATTCTTATGCACATGGTGCTTCCTCCAAAAGCTTGAAAACTTGCAAACATAGGGCCTCATTCAATTGCGATATGGCCAATTGAATAGGGCTCTAAATAAGCACATAGCATATATTTTTTAAAGAAGTTTTTAGCTGTTATAAACATTGCTTGTGGATAGATGTTTACTAACTAAAAACTTCTTTAAAAAATATGTGTTATATGCTTATTTAGAGCCCTATTCAATTGGCAAATTGCAATTGAATGAGGGCCATACAATCTAAAGGAGGCTGTGAGACAGAAACCTGGGCAAGTGTAGCAGATAAGGATTTTGTATAGTCCAGGGAGGGATGAAAGTTAAGAGCAATGGAGGATGAAATAGAAAAGAAGATAGTTCTGTTGCTGCAAGAAGGGTGTAAAGCTTACTTGGGTAGAAAATGTGTTAAATTGGGAAGATGCTTTCATTTAGTAGGAGAAAATATAGAGCTGATAGGAAGGCATTGTGAAAGAGTGGCAAAAGTTTCATTAGTTAGTATTAGTTATTCAAATAGACCATAGAGAAAAATGAGAGCAAAGAGGTTCTTCATTCTAGAGATGTTGAAGGGTCAAGGGTTCTGTGGCCAACCAGCACTGCAGAAACGATCCATGTATATCAACAAAAAGGAAAAAATAATAAAATAAAACACATAAAATATATAAAGAGGTAATAGGAAATACAAGTGTATCAGGATCGATAAATCACGCTTTTTAATGATTTAAACTCAAAAAAAGAGAGACATGGAACATGGATAATTTGTTTGTTGTTGTATAAGGAAGAGGGTATTTGAAAATGTGTCACAGTGTGTGTCTCAAAGCACAAAATTGTATTCAGGTGTTCAATTGCTCCCGGGGGCTTGCCCTTTGTCAGCCAATGAGATTTGCAGTCTAAAGTATGCTCCCTACATTTTCTGTTTGTTTCAGTGAAGTTTAACAGGTTAAACTTTTTCATGCAAAAAAAGTCACTTTGGTTGTTAAAACTTACTCTCTTAAAAAATAGATTTTGTTCCATGTCCCTTTAATGAAATGTAAAATAGGGGTGAGCTTTCTCTCTAAAATCTATTAAATCACATTTTTACATGGCCCCATGTGTACTTTTGTTCTGACAGTAGCTTTAATTTTCCGCCACTGCTGGCTCAGGCCATGGGCACTTGTTCTAGCATTTATATTAATAATAAACACTTTCTCTCTACACTAATATTTTAACGTTTCTGGAAAACTGTCAGGATGTAAATTGCCTGAGTAGCTCTTGAAAAGCTTGGTCAATCCTCCCCCAAATATACTAGTAGTAGCAAATGTCCAAAAACACCCACTATATTCAAGAAAACAGCAACCATTAACTATTTTTGAGAACAAGTTCTACCTTTCTCTTCTGCATCTAAGAAGCTTTAAAGCGTCATAGATGTTGCTGAAATAGCTATGCACCCTCAGGTAGAGGTTTGAAATTCATGTGGAAAAGCTGTTTAAATATTTAAAATTGACTTAAATATTGTTGTTTTAGTTGTGCATGTATAGCCCTTGAAATTCTCGTACAAGAAAATGCATATGTAATGAGATTTAGGATGTGACTGTCACATTGATTGTATGTTAGCTTTATTGGTTTCTATAACCACTATAGAGTTCAAATCCCAGCCCTCTTTTTTACCTTAATATTCTATACATAATTCAAATAATTGTTTTAAAAACATTAAAATGACCATATTTGTTTCATTTCCACTCCTTTAAGTTTGTATCTGATTTATCCTGTAACCTAAATTAAAAGTATTATTAAAACAAGGAAGAAAATGTCCTCTCTCTATATGATAGCACTGGGTAAAAATAACAAAATAAATAATATATGACCAAGCATGGTGAAGAAATCATAGGAGTCAGTTACCAGCCTAGGCCTATATCACACCATTACCATCCACAATAGTTAAACAGTTACCAGTGATTTCTATAAACTAGCCACTTTAATAAGTATATGTCAATATGACAAACTAAAAAACAGTTACATGATCAAAACTTGAGTTTCAGGCTCCAGTGTTTTGCTGCCTTGGTGTTCCTCTCCCCCATTGATCAATCAGGGATAGCCCTAGCAATGTCTACTAACCAGTTTTGACATGGTTCAGCCCCAGAGGGCTGGTACTTATACCATAACGGAACCCAGACCCCTTTTACTAGATACCTTTTAGTAAAAACGCTTGTCACAAGCAAAATGCTATTATGCAGAATGTGATTTACTCCCCACAGTGACATGACCTGACTGCAGGGTTATAATAAACAACTCCATCTCCATGGTATCTATGCGCAAACTATGCCTGGGATTATATAATCATAGTCTGCTGATTGAATGATGGCATGCCATAGAGAAACACCAAACCATTTTTAATAAAGGATGCCACTGTGTGGTTGATTTTCTTTCTACAGTTCTCTAGTTTACTATCATCCTAAGGTGATTACCACTGATAGGGTTTACCCATTTCAGACCACACTATATGTACCTGAAGAATTCTGGCAAGAATCTTTTTGATATCATACTGCATATACTTTATAAGCATTTTCATATGTAATAAACCCAAATTATTACCCCCACATGAAAAAACAACATCTCCAGTGGGCCAAAACTGCCCATGTAATTGAAGACTGTGCTCAACACTTCCCTCCAATGCTGCTCCCTTATGTCCATCCACCAAACTTTAAAGTCCTGAGCATTCACTCTCAGCAGTAGCCCATTAGGCACAACCTTTTGGACCAGTATATATATATATATATATATATATATGTGTGTGTCCAAAAACTCATACACACCTGAGGCTACCTGCACACAATAGGATGAGGTGGGCAATCAATCAAAGGTATATTACATTCGGATGAACGGAGGAATGAAATCTCTGTAACTCCTTCATCAAGATCTAAACAGGCTCCTTCACTGGCAGGCCCAATGCGAAAAGAATGGAAGCTGTAGCTGGACCACTCATAGCCCAGATGCTGAAGACATAGTTTCAGCACTCTAATAAATTGAAATCTGGACAGGTGAGAGCTATCAGAATAATCAAACAAACCATCACAAACCTTGAGCAAGAAAAACAGAAAGAAATGGAGTAACAAACAAGAGCATGCTTCCCTCTCCTGATGTGTTTTGACTTTTTGAGAAAAGTAGCAAAATGGGAGCCATCATTAATTGAGTAAGAGTTCGACATTAAAAAAACACAGGTGGTAGTGTAAATGTAATGCTCTTTTTTCT
Source organism: Discoglossus pictus (assembly GCA_027410445.1). Taxonomy (NCBI): domain Eukaryota; kingdom Metazoa; phylum Chordata; class Amphibia; order Anura; family Alytidae; genus Discoglossus; species Discoglossus pictus. Next base: position 170,714,454 of record CM050164.1, read on the forward strand.
CTTATGCCCCTACCTAGCCCTATTACTCCTTTGGCCTCACTGGCTAAACTATTAGACTCAAGCCTGCTTAAGTTTCCAGGAGGAAAGGGAGCCCTCTATTTAAAAGATATATAGGGTGATAAGAAATTAATGGAGTTTCAAGAATTATCAAATAATTATTCAATTTCTATAAACAATTGGCTGGAATATATTAAACTACAAAAGTTATTAGTATCATGTCCCTTTTATATGGAGGAGATGAGGAGGCTGCATGACTGTGAAGCATTAATATTTTCTAAAGATAAAAATCATCTTGTGGCCAAGTGTTACAAGATTATTAAGAAACAATATCAACTTGAGAAACCTTTCAATTGGAGGCTATGGGAAAACGATCTAGGTTACTCTTGGCCTATTGAAGAATGGCACTCAGCTTTTCTCTAACGGCCAGATTCATTAAGAATTCTACGTATACGGAAATTCAGTTAAAAATCATTAATAGATGGTATATAACTCCACTGAAGCTGTGACAGTTAAATAAATCAGAAGAACAAAAATACTGTTGGAAAGGTTGTTTGCAGATTGGCACACACCTCCACATGTGGTGGAGTTGCCCTCTCATACAGAATTTTTGGCTTGAAAGTTTTAAACATCTATCTAAGATATGCGAAACTGTAATAATTCCTGCACCAGAAATAGTAATTCTGCATTTTTTCCCAGAAAGTCTTGTAGCTTCTAGATGGAAAAATAATGTGAGTTCAACCTGGTGGAAACTCAGAGAAAGACTGGAGTATGTTTATCTCCTGGAATGCGGACTCAGCAATCCAGGGAAAGGTCCAAAGATTAGAGCTAAATGGGCCCTATGGAAAAAAAAAAAATCTCAATAAATAAAGTATGAATTTTGTAATTCCTAGCCTGATTTTTTTTAAAGACTATGGGCCTCATTCTATTATCGGCCGCAGCCGCTGCGGGGCCGCAAGGACCGGCCGCAAGCTTTCCGGCTATTCTATTCCCCTCCGGCTGGGGCTTCCGGCAGGCTTGCGGCCGGTGCCTTGCTATCTCTTGCGGCCGCTCGCGCCGGAGGAAAGCCTTTGATCTAAAACGGCCGCAAGAGTTTCGGCCGCAAGAAAATCCTGGTTGCTATTCAATTGCTACGGGAAACCTCTCTGCAAGGCTAAAAACGAGCCGCAGCTTACTTGCAGCAAACAGGTCCCGCTAGCACCAATTAAGCACATAAAATAGCTCAAATAAAGCCATCCTGCACTTTGCGGAGTCTATAAAGTGATATTCGGTGTTAGCAAAAATAGCACATAATTACCCTATACTCAAATCTGTAAAATATATATTTTTTAATATACGTAAAATATACATGTAAAAAGTCCATAGGGCTTGGAGCACCTCAGACATGCCCACGCCGCAGCCGGAAAATAAACAGTTAATTTGAACTCGGGTTTGGGCTGATGTGCAAGCTTGAGAGTGGGTTACTTTTAATTCTCATGTCCCCCAATATGATCCCTAGCATTTACAGAGCTGTACAGTGCAGGCTTGAATTTATTTTTTAGCTTTTAGATTTCAGAGCTTACGGACGGTTTCAAGATATGCGGCCGGCCGTAAGAGGAGATCCTTGCTGGGCCGTATAATAGAATCGCGAGTTAACAGAACCCAGCAAGGAATCGCAGCCTTACGGACGATTTACGGCCGATAATAGAATGAGGCCCTATGACTTTGGGTGAGCCTCTCCTCTCTCTTTCTTGCCTTGTCCTCTCCTCATGCTTGAGGTTTATGTTTTGACTACTGTCTGTTAATGATTTTGTTCTGAATTTGTTTTTTGTGGTCTTTATGAGTTTTTTATGTTTTTCTTCGTATTTTATGCTTGATCTCTTTGTTAAGATGGATTTGTATAATATTCCCGTCTTTTATCTTGTAATCTTTGTAATAAACCCCCCCCCCCAAAAAAAAACAAAGGGAGGGCACAGCACAGAAAAAATAAAAATGGGACTCCTCATATATATAGCCCTCCCTTCTTTCTGCCCTTTCTCTCTCTCTCACTCTCCTTCTCCCTTCTCCCTCTCCTTCTCCCGCCCTCTCCTACTCCATCCCTCTCTCTCTCTCGTTTCTCTCTCCTTCTCCCTCTCTCTTCTCTCTCTCCCTTCTTCTTTTTTTCTCTCTCTCTCTCTCTCTCTCCATCTCTCTCTCCTTTTTCTCTCTCCTTCTCACTTCTCTCTCATTTCTCTCTCTTTCTCTCTTCCCCATCTCCTTTCTCTTATTCTCCTTATCTCTCTCCCTCTCTCTCCTGCCCTCCCCTCTCTCTCTCTGTCTCCCTCTCTCTCTCCTTTCTCTCTCTGTCTCCCAATATCTATTTCTCCCTCTCCTATCCCTCTCCCCATCTCTATCTCCTTTCTCTCTCTGTCTCCCTCTCTCTATTTCTCCCTCTCCTATCCCTCTCCCCATCTCTCTCTCATTTCTCTCTCTGTCTCCCTCTCTCTATTTCTCCCTCTCCTATCCCTCTCCCCATCTCTCTCTCCTTTTTCTCTCTCCTTCTCCCTTCTCTCTCGTTTCTCTCTCTTTCTCTCTTTCCCATCTCCTTTCTCTTATTCTCCTTATCTCTCTCCCTCTCTCTCCTGCAATCCCCTCTCTCTCTGTGTCTCTATTTCTCCCTCTCCTATCCCTCTCTCTGTCTCCCTCTCTCTCCTTTCTCTCTCTGTCTCCCTCTCTCTTTCTTCCTCTCCTGTCCCTCTCTCTGTCTCCCTCTCTCTCTCCTTTCTCTCTCTGTCTCCCTCTCTCTATTTCTCCCTCTCCTATCCCTCGCTCCATCTCTCTCTCCTCTGTCTCCGCTCTCCCTCCCCATCTCTCTCTCTCCTCTCTCTCCTTTCTTTCTCCCTTTCTTTCTCCCTTTCTCTCTCCCTTTCTCTCTCCATCTCTCTCTCCATCTCTCTCTCCATCTCTCTCTCCATCTCTCTCTCCATCTCTCTCTCCATCTCTCTCTCCTTTCTTTCTCCCTCGCTGCTTTCTCGCTCTCCATCTCTCTCTCCTTTCTTTCTCCCTCACTGCTTTCTCGCTCTCCATCTCGCTCTCGCTCTCTCTCTCTCTCCCACCCTCTTTATTCTTCTCTCTCTCTCCCTCTCTCTCTCCCACCCTCTTTATTCTTCCCTCTCCCACCCTCTTTATTCTTCCCTCTCCCACCCTCTTTATTCTTCCCTCTCCCATCCTCTTTATTCTTCCCTCTACCACCCTCTTTATTCTTCCCTCTCTCTCCCTCTTTATTCTTCCCTCTCTCTCCCTCTTTATTCTTCCCTCTCCCACCCTCTTTATTCTTCTCTCTCTCTCTCTCTCTCCCACTGTCTGTATTCTTCTCTCTCTCCCACCCTCTTTATTCTTCTCTCTCTCTCTCTCTCCCACCCTCTTTATTCTTCTCTCTCTCTCTCTCTCTCTCTCCCACCCTCTTTATTCTTCTCTCTCTCCCACCCTCCCTCCCCCTCTCCCTCTCTCTCTATCACCCTCCCCTCTCCCCCTCTCCCCCTCTCCCCTGAATCTCAAGACTAGACTTACAGTCCCTCCTAAATCAAAGAGCTCCTAAAAATATACCGACAATCTGATATCCTCTTCAAGGTGGCAGGAGAGTCTAATGTGCTGGTGAGGAAGCTCAATGCCTGCCATCACAAGAAACAGATGGAGACAAAATAACCTGCCCACCAAATTAACTGGTAGGAAAATGCCCACTGAAGTGCTCTCACTCTTACAGATGTCAGTCCAGAGCTCAGTCTATAGATAAAAAATAGCTAAATTTTATTGTGACATAAGTAAAGACAACATCATCATAAAAAATTAGAAAGGAAAAAAATGTCCCACTATCCCAGCGCTTAAAGAGCCAGTTAATATAGCACCATTTTGACAACTCTACTGTGAAGATCTCCTAAAAGCATGTTGAAATACATTTAGAATTTAAAAAAATTGCATTTTTCACTGGAAAGTAAATAAAATATGTGTTTAGATGTGTCTACATGTCTGAAAAATGACCCTCTAACTTCTCCACAGCTCGGAGGAGGGGGGCTGGGTCTTGTTTCAGGTTGCCAGGGTGTGTGTCCCATTCAAGTCAATGTTAATACTGATTACATTTCCAGTTTGAAAGGAACAGACCTGCTATGTTTATGTAATATCTTATGGCAGAAAATCTAGGTTTTTATGCTCTTGTATAGAGATCAAAAGAAAAAAAAAGAATCTTTAACAAATCTATCGGTGCAGGCATGGAATAAAATCCAGTGTCCAGGGAAAACTGCTATAAGTTACTGTCTTCCCTATAGACAATCACTACACTGCTTGCTCCTTGCTATCTGTTATTACTCGTTAGTGATGTCGCGAACATCAAATTTTGGGTTCGCGAACAGCGAACGCGAACTTCATCAAATGTTCGCGAACGGGCAAACATCGGCGAACCGCCATAGACTTCAATGGGCAGGCGAGTTTCAAGACTCACAGGGACTCTTTCTGGCCACAATAGTGATGGGAAAGTTGTTTCAAGGGGACTAACACCTGGACTGTGGCATGCCGGAGGGGGATCCATGGCAAAACTCCCACGGAAAATTACATAGTTGATGCAGAGTCTGGTTTTAAGCGATAAAGGGCATAAATCACCTAACATTCCTAAATTGTTTGGAATAACATGCTTTAAAACATCAGGTATGATGTTGTATCGATCAGGTAGTGTAAGGGTTACATCCGCTTCACAGTAACAGACCAATCTCCCCGTTTAATGCACCGCAAACAACCCCAAACAGTCCCTTTGCACAACTGCAAACTCCCCATTTGCACAAGGTTGGATACCAAGCTAGCCATGTCCCGTTCCTTGTCCTCACTGATGTCATTGAAGGTCTCTTCCTCCACCCAGGCACCAAGGGTCCCCGAAAGGTGACAACAAGCCCCCTGGGACGCCTGCTGTGTTTGGTCTTCCACCTCCTCAAAGCCACCTTCCTCCTCTGACTCCTCTTCTTCAGACTCCCAGAGTCTGGGGGCTTCCACTGCACAGCATGGAATATTATACACAGGTCAGAGTCTGGGGGCCTCCACTGCCCAGCATGGAATATTATACACAGGTCAGAGTCTGGGGGCTTCCACTGCACAGCATGGAATATTATACACAGGTCAGAGTCTGGGGCTTCCACTGCCCAGCATGGAATATTATACACAGGTCAGAGTCTGGGGGCTTCCACTGCCCAGCATGGAATATTATACACAGGTCAGAGTCTGGGGGCCTCCACTGCCCAGCATGGAATATTATACACAGGTCAGAGTCTGGGGGCTTCCACTGCACAGCATGGAATATTATACACAGGTCAGAGTCTGGGGCTTCGACTGCCAAGCATGGAATATTATACACAGGTCAGAGTCTGGGGGCTTCCACTGCACAGCATGGAATATTATACACAGGTCAGAGTCTGGGGGCTTCCACTGCACAGCATGGAAGATTATACGCGTTGCCTCTGTCTGCGTTATTATAAGGTGTGTACTGTTAAGTAGTACTATTCCTATCGGTTTAATCCCTGTTACGTCCACTATCAGGGGACATGTATATGGCATGGATTTTTGGAAGTGGGAGATCGAAAAAGATGCTTGGTCGGTCCTCCCACTTCAAATTTGGGGCACTGCTCGTGCAATCTAAAGTGCCACCAGATATGAGTGTCACTGTGCACTGGTAAAAGTTGGCAGAGTAGATGCAATAGGCTTCACTCACACGCCTGTAGGCAGGCAATTGCTATTCAATCTATTACAGTCAAAAAAGTGTTGTTTTATGTCACTGTACACTACGGTTGCACCAGATATGACGTATCACTGTGCACTGGCAAAAGTTGGCAGAGTAGATGCAATAGGCTTCACAAACACGCCTGTAGGCAGGCAACTGATATTCAATCTATTACAGTCAAAAAAGTGTTGTTTTATTTCACCGAGCACAATATAAGCTGTTAGGTGTTAGCCTGTCACACACACACGCTGGCAGGCAGGCATATGCAATTAGATTACACAGAAAAAAATTATAAAATAAAATAAATGATGTTCTAGCCCTAAAAAGGGCTTTTTGGGTTGCTGTCCTTCAGATGAAAGGCTCTGGAAGGGAGTATATGCTGCTGATTGGCTGGAATGTGTCTGCTGACTGAGGTGCAGGGTCAAAGTTCCTCAATGATAAAGAATAGGGGGCGAACCCAAAAGAGCATGTGTTCGCCGTTCGCTGCGAACGCGAACACGCAAAAATCGCCGCGAATAGTCCGCCGGCTAACTGTTCGGGACATCACTATTACTCATGCAACAACCAGTAGGCAGGATACACTTTTTTCAAGTAAACATAGGCTTAAAAAATTAGTTTTTGTAATCTGTTATTATAATTTAAAAATATATATATATTTTTTACATATAATCTTGTGCTCTTTCACACCAGGAAGAGCACTTGCAGTGAAATACAGTAAAAACTCTTTAATGATAGGCCTATGATATGACTTGTCAAGGACCGAAAGGTGAAGCCACAACCCTAAAGCATGTTGAAGGGACAACACAAAAAAAAACAACAAAGTTTAAACTACCCGACAGCCAATTTAAGTAATGATCTGAACTATTCAAAACAGAAACATGAAATCGAACATCCCATAAGGAGCAACATATAAACGTAAAAATTCCCTTCCAATCGACAGTCCAAGAGATGATGGACTTCCTTGTAAACACAAAGAGGGCTAAAGACGCAATCATTATCCTCCTTGCCCAAAAAGGGTCTTTAACTACTTTTTTAGACATGGACGAATCCTGCCCATTCACAAGTCCGCAGTCTTGACAGTGGCCACCTCTGAACTTGATGCTCCAGCCTTTTTCTTAAAGCACTTATAGACTGCATGGAAGACAGAGAGAGTTTGAACACAGATGCTTAAACCTTCACCCTGCTTACACTGTCCATCTTTATAAGCAAAGCAGTATGAACTACCATCCCCAAAAAGCCCCCACATGAAAGGACTGTGTGGAAGTTCTCATAGGAGTCATAGTGTTCAACCAAACATCATGTCCTTATCAATTCAAGACATATTTGGGGTAACTGACAATCTCAGGTGAAAATCTTAGTTGTACAGCAACTATGTGAGGCAACTTGTGAGCTTCAGCTATCATAAAAAGATATGTAAAGAGTCCAGAACAATATTCTGGGTTCTTTTCATCTAGACATGATGCAGAAAGCCCACAATCAGTTTTTAAATGTCTTCTGCAATCTTCTACACTGCTTTTTCTTCATCATCTGCCTTTTTGGCATCTCTCACTTTAGTGTCTTCCTTGACCTTGGGAGAGTTTGACACTAGTAACAAGGAGAACAGCTCTAAAATATAATTGTCATGTGTTTCCCTAAGCCCCTGGTAGTACAAACTGATGTGGTATCATGAGCCTTATTGGCAACTTTAACAGCAGAACTCTTACGAAGGTTTGATTAGTTTACACTGAAATTTGCACCTGAGGTAATACCACAGTACAAAGCCACCATTGTATTGACAGAGGTAGGGGGACCGAAGCTAATACAGTGGTAACATATATCACCAGATGGACAACATAGAAAACCGATTGACTATATACTTTGCAGCCAATTATGGAAGTTTCTATACAATTAGCAAAAACAAGACCTGGAGATGACTAGGGCAAAGACCATGAGCTTCTTATTGCAAAGTTCAGAATTAAACTGAAGAAAAGATGGAAAATCATCAGACCAAGTAGATACAAAATAAGGAACATCCCTTGTGAATATGCAGTGGAATTAAAGAATAGATTTTGGACCGAAGTTTGCAAAACTATCCAGGAAACAGCAACAAAGAATATCCCTAAAATAAAGAAAACTAAGAAAGCTTTGAAAGTAGCCCAGGAAAGAAGGAAAACGAAAGGTAGTGGAGATAGAAAATTATTTGTCCAACTGAATGCAGAATTCAAGAGGACAGCAAGAAGAGACAAGGAAATATTCTACAGTGAGCGATGTAAAGCAATCGAAGAAGATAACAGAATGAGTAAGTCAAGAGATCTCTTCAACAAAATTGGGGATCTCAAAGGCATCTTTCATGCCAAAGTGGGCATGATAAAAGACACAAATGGTAGGGACTTAACAGAAGAAGATCAGATAAAGAAGAGGTGGCAAGAAAACACTGAAGATCTATACAGTAAGGATCTTAACAGCAGTAATTACCTGAATAGTTTGTCCAATGAGCTGGAGCCAGACATCTTGGAGAGCGAAGTGAGATGGGCCAAAGGATGTCTTCCTAATGGAATCTGAATTGAACTATTCAATATTCTACAAGATGATACTGTGAAAGTGTTGCTTGCCTTATGCCAACAAATTTGGAAAACTCAACAATGGTCAATTGACTGGAAAAGGTCAGTCTACATCCCATTCAAAATAAAGGCAGTGACAAAGGGTGCTCCAGTTATCGAACAATTGCACTAAATTCTCTCTTTTGGTAAATAAGGTGGCATTTGTATATTACTGATTAAATGTTTAAAAAAAACACATTTCTAAACTGTTTAAAAAAAAATGTTTAAACATATAATCATAGAATTGATTGCATATACGCATCAGAAAGGTCCATTTGGTTTTCCCAATCTATCTACCTAAATGTTTAGCTTAATTAAGACTCAGGATAGCCTTATCTTAACTAGCTTTTCTCTGTTAAGCCTTCAAATATATATGAAAGTGAATTATGTGAGAAAAAGAATGAAACAGATAAAGCACCAAAGGGTTATCTGATTTTTATATCTATTTATATGTGTCTAAGTATAAGTGTTTGTAAGTGTCTGTAGCTGTATTTGCGAATTTGTGTATCCCCATCTATCCCTTGATTCAAAGACTCCTTGAGATTCTATGTGCCTAGATTAAATTACTTTAAAGGAGCACTTCAGAAATGTCCTTAATGTACTTGTTCCAGCTACACACACTGATCTAGGGACATAACACTACCCTTAGCTTCAGCCCTAGCCTGCAATCTGATTATGGGAAGAATTGTTGTAGTAAAATACAGGTATCCTTACATTTTTTGTATATATATATATATATATATATATATATATATATATATATAGCATTTATCACTTTTTGTAGCACTTGTGAATTTTAGCTCAGAACCAGTATTTTTCCATTTTGTAAGATATAAGTTATGAAATAGTTAAATCTGCATGACCCATGATTTAGCAGTTTCAGCTAAAGCCATAAACAATTATTTTAGTCTAAACATTATTTTCAAAAAATAAGAGATGACTTCCTAGAATCCCTAGTGCATAACACTTGATTATTAGTTCATTTGCTTTTATTATGGGAATATTTAAAATTGAAAAAAATGCTGCTAATTCAGTGGATTAAAATGAGAAATGTGCCATATTTAAATTTTAGGCTAAATAGAGGACTGTAATATATATATACCGTATTTATCGTCATATAACACGCACTTTTTCTCCCTGAAAATAGGGAGCAAATTATAGGTGCGTGTTATACGCCGATATTCCCTCCCCCTCCTCATCCTCAACCTCCCTCCTCATTCTAACCCCCCCCTCCTCAACCTAAACCCCCCCTCCTCAACCTAAACCCCCCTCCTCAACCTAAACCCCCTAAATAACTCCCCCTCACTTACCTGCTTCTGTTCCGGCCTCCGCTCCGCTCCCTGACCCGCCGCGCATGTGGCGTCACATGTGCGCCACATCATTAGCATATACCGGGTGCACCGAGGGCGTTGAGTAGGGGGGTTGAGGAAGGAGGATGAGGATGGGGGGGTGGAGGATTGAGGACTTTGCTTCAAAGTTCTTTATTTGATTTTTTTTTTTTAAGATTAACAAATAATGTTCTGATCAGCCAGCCGTGCAAGTGTGTGGGGGTGCAGACCAGAGTAAGTAAATTGGGGTCGTAAATAGTTTTACATCTAAGGAACCATAGGGCTGTAACCAAACTCATGATGAAGGCAGAGAACAAAAAGTAAAAAAATCAATAAACACACATATATATTTACAAGCATGAATGTTGGAGGTTATAAGAAATTTTGATAATGAGATAAGAATTCAATGTCGACATTAAGTCCCGACTTATTACTGTTGAAGAACATAATCATTTTAATTTCAAATGTCTTTCTTTCCTTAGTGTTTTTAAAAAAACCTTTGAGTATTTTGATTTTGAGATTTTTCATGGAGTGGTTATTCTGGGTGAAATGGTGTCCAACTGGAGTACAGTAAGTCTCCTCATTGTGCTTATTGATGGAATGTCTGTGTAGATTCATCCTCATATGTAATTTCTGGCTGGTTTCTCCAATGTAGCAGCCTCTCTCACATGCAGTACATTGTATCATGTAGACTACATTGCATGACGTACAAGAATATGATCCTCTGATGTTATAGGTCTTCTTGTTGTGCGTGGCTGTGTCCTCTTTGCAGATGTGTTGACACAATTTACACCGATTTTTATTGCAAGGTTTTGTGCCATTTTCTATGTTAAGCTCTTCATTGGCCAATCTACTGTTCGCCAATGTTTGCCTGAGATTTGGTGGCTGCCTACATGCAAGAATGGGGGGTTTGGGGAATATATGTTTTAATTCAGTGTCCTCTGTTAGCAGTGGTTGTAGATCCTTAAATATTTTGCGGATTCCTTCTAGATCCGGATGGTATGTGGTTACCAGAGGTGTACGTGAGGTTATTTCTTTAGTTTTGTATTGCAGCAGGTGTTCCCGGGGTGTTTTAATGGCAGAGGTTACTTTCTGTGTTATGACATTAGGTCTGTAGCCCTTTCTCCTGAAGGAGTCAGACAGGGTTTTTAAATGTTTATCACGGTCCTAATTGAATAAAAAAAATTAAAAATAATAATAAAGTGGTGAAATAGTGTTAAAAAAACAAAGGTGGTAGGAGAGTCAGGAGAAAGGCAACTATAATATATGGCTAATTAATGCACAGGGCAATCCACAATGCAAAATGCCCTATAATAAATGGAGAAGGCACCCAACTATTTATTAGACTTCTGCTAGTCTGTATTTAACACATTACTGCAATATACTTGCTGTTTCATGTATGTAAGGGTTGCCAATTGACCAATGTACTGCCTAATCCTTCATCTTCTCCAGGATCCCAACGGCTACCATTTCGCCCTTGTATAGGGCTTAGCCATGGGGTTACTGCCACTGATTTTCGGCACATATTTAAGCACCCGGCACTTCGGGGGTTGCTTCATTCGCGTCAATATGTGATGCGATGACATCATAGCGTCTATTGAAACAGAAAACTTTATTGAATAACGCATTGAAAACACTTCAATGCATTTCAATAAGAATAAGATATCACTATGGTGATGATGACATAATGACTCATCAGGATTTATTGAGGCAACATAACTTTATTGAATAGCGCTAAATGGACAAATCAATACCTTTCTATGGGGATAGATACTACATAGCAATAAAAATAATAATAGTAATGTGTGCAAAGAAATTACTATTGGACATAGGTGGGCTAATGAACGATGGAATAAAAAATGATAAAATATGTGTATATAAATTAAATTTATATACTCATAATTTATTATTTTTTAACAGAATACAAGTGATAAAAAAATGAAAAAAGAGAGGTACATCTCTATTGCAGTGATGGACTGTACTTGAATGAATCAGGATCCAATGTGATAGGGGAGAGGATGGTAGAAAGACCAGGTAAGTTTTTAAAAAAGTAGATGGAGAGGGACTAGATAGTAGTAAAGGGGGTGAAAATGTAGACAGAGAAAGGAATGGGTTAACTATTCATGGGAAAGGAGAATGTGCATGTTGAGTAACTCAAATGCAGCAGCAAATTCTTAAAACCTGCAGATAGCAAACTATAGTGTAGTATTGCTAATTTAAGAAGTTTGCCACTGAAAATAATAGAGCAAAAATTATTAACAGTAACCAGTTTCTCAAAGTAGGGTTTCATTGTTTAGTCATGGAATATACATTATTATTATTATTTGTATTATTATTATTATTATTATCCTTTATTTATAACGAGCCAACATATTTCATAGTACTATATAAGGTAGATACAAATCAAAAACAATGTTAACATTTTCCAAAATAATTAAATGGCCCTGGTATTAAGCTTTAAATCAGGCATACAAAGGGCCTCATCCAATTGAGAAAATGTAGCATACGGGAGCCCGTAATGTAGCCTGTAAACAAGTTTGCTATTCAATTGGCGTCTTTTTGCGAGCCGCAAGCGATCTACGGGTTACAGGCTGAAAATCCCTGTGGTTGTTACAACTGTTACTTACAACCCATATAAGCCTTTGATCTTTCAAGACCGCAAGAGTTACAAATGCAAACCGCTATTCAATTGCTACAATTCACCATAAATGTAGAAGAAAATCCTATGGGTACCAGATAAGACTCGCAAGGGGGTTTAACCCCTGATCGTAGCACTGTAAATACAAATAAAAAATCAATACTGCACTTTAAAAAACAGGGAAAGCAATGACAGACATTAGAATTAATTGCACAACAGTCTAAAGCTAGTAAATCTGCAATAAAAAATATTTTTTTGCTATGTGTAATTTCGGTGTTATATCAGTCTTGGGAATCAATGAGTTAATACATATTATGCCACCCACATGGACTAGAACATTTCCCTTATTCATTTTTATTATTTTGTACATTGCAGGATTGCGGGTCTGATCACATATGGGACCCTTAAACGCTAATTGATTGACATGTAACCTCCATGTTTTAATGACCTAATGATGACGGTTTAATTTTCTATTTGTTGTTTCTAAATGGGTAGTAACGGCCTTGCTTAATTGATCATGTTCACGCTCTGAAATGCTACATATTGCATGGTTTACAGTTTCAGCTTTCGGCCCCTAACTTGCTGCCTTGTTCAATTGAATCACTTGGTAATTGTAGCAGACTTCAAGCCCGCAGCAAGCCCGCAGACATACGGCCTGTATACCGTGAGTTGCAGCCTTGCAATTGAATAAGGCCCAATGTGTTTTCCCCAAAGCACCTAATAAGATTGAACATTTGCAGACTTAAAGTCTTGAGGTTAAGGATGAGGTATAGAATGGTGAGGTACAATACACTGCACACATTAAGACAAAAGGTCATATGCTTTTTTAAACAGTTTTTAGTGAGGTTTTAAAGGATTTGAGGCAGAAGGAGTTTCAAAGAATAGGGGCAGCACGACAAAAGTCCAGAAGGCGGGAATGAGAGGAGGTTATAAGAGAGGAGTATAGAAGAAGGTCATCAGCAGAACGAAGAGGATGGTTGGGAGAGTAAGATAGCAAGAGCAGATAAATAAGAGGGTTCATTATTGTTGAGGGCGTTATACCTTATAGTCATGATTTTACATTTTATTCTGGAGGCTATGGGAAGCCAGGGGAGTGACTGACAGAGAGGTGCTGCAGACACTAAGCATTGAATATAGTAGATAAGTCTAGCGGAGGCATGCTATGCAAGGGTTGAATACAGAGAAAATATATTAGAAACATAGGGCAAAAAATGGAGGGTCTTCTCATGGAGCTTAATATCGTACACACATAGTGCTTTTCCCCAAAGCACCTTATAAGATTAAACACTTGCAAACTTCAAATCAAGTTACTAATATAATTTATCTCAAGGCTAGTTAAATGTATGGATATATAGAATGCATAAGTAGCAATTAGTCTTTTGCTCCTCTTAAGGCAGCAAGGTTGTCATTAGAACAGTTTCAATACTACTATAATATTCCTCTAATGTGACTAAAGCACTATTTAATCTAGCCTGCCACAGTCAGTATACTGGTAAAGAAACTGCTATTTCTTTACTGATGATATATTAAACCAAACATTTCACTTGCTAACTTCTCCTATCCCTTCTTCAAATGATGATATCATGTACGTTCTGTCAGAGAAATGCATCAACTTTTTTTAATATCCCTCAGGTTTGGTAACATGAAGATAATGTCATTGGGCCTCATTCTATTAGCGGCCGTAGGAGATGCGGGGCCGCAAGGACCGGCCGCAAGCTATTCGGCTATTCTATTCCCCTCCGGCCGGGGATTCCGGCAGGCTTGCGGCCGGCGCCTTGCGGCCGCTCGCGCCAGAGGAAAGCCTTTGATCTAAAACGGCCGCAAGAGAATCGGCCGCAAGAAAATCCTATTTGCAGTTCAATTGCTCCGGGAACCCTCTCTGCAAGGCTAAAACTGAGCCGCAGCTTATTCGCAGGAAAAAGGTCCTGCTAGCACTAATTAAGCACAAAATATAGCCCAAATAAAGCCATCATGCACTCTGAGGAGACTATAAAGTGATTTTAGGTGTTAGCAAAAATAGCACAACATTCCCCTATACTTAAATCCGTAAATAAATTATTTTTTAATATATGTCAAATATCCATGTAAAAAGTCCAGAGGGCTTGGAGCACCTCAGACCCGCCCACGCTGCGGCCGGAAAATAAACAGTTAATGTCAACTCGGGTTTGGGCTGATGTGCAAGCTTGAGAGTGGGTTACTTTTAATCCTCATGTCCCCCAATATGATCCCTAGCATTTACAGAGCTTTACAGAGCTGTCTTCAATTTATTTTTGACTTTTAAGATTTCTGAGCTTACGGCCGGTTGCAAGATTTACGGCCTGCCATAAGAGGAGATCCTTGCGGGCCGTATAATTGAATTGCAAGGTAACGGGACCCCTGCAAGGAATCGCAGCCTTGCGGCCGTTTTACAGCCGATAATAGAATGAGGCCCATTGTGAGCATAGCATCCACAGCTAGAGAAATAAAAAAAATAAGAGAAAATGGGCTAGAATAAAAATAAGAACTAAAAAACTAAAACAATACAATAATCATTCTAGGTTGGTTGACAATTCTTACTGTCCTTACGTGCTTAATATAACCCATAAAACATTGGTTCTGGTTGATTGCTATCATTAAAACCTTAAAAATGATCAAGTCTTTGGAACAAGTACTTGTGTTGAGTGGGTGTAACGTAATTTAGTCTGAAAAATATCTGAATCCACACTAACTACAATCATTTCTCTTGACAAAGTGTAATCTGAAAAGCAGTGACAGTTTTGTTTTTTGGGGTGGTTGGGGGGGGGGGTTAGAACAAATATTTATAGCAAACACTGTGTATTTAATTGTAACCAAATTTATAAAAATGCTGACCTCAAATTAATGTGTCTGCTGCAGGTAAATTATCAGTTTAGCAACATTTATATAAAAGATTTTATTACTTAGGAAAACAAAATGTTAAATCACTACCAGGAATGAATAAAATCTTAACCCATAGCTCAAAGGAACTGCAGAAACATACAAGGCGTGATGACCCACTGATTCTGTTGGGCTTGATAAGAACCTAGTTTAAATCTACCCTTAGGGCCATCTGGTTCTTTGTACATTCCTGATAGCAGGAATAGAGCCAAGCCATCTTACAGCCACCAGCCCTGCAAACCACCGGAATCAGTAGAGCCACCCAGCAAATGTTACTGATTGTAACAAAGTCTACTGTAGGTTTAGCAGCAATAATCGCAGTAAAAAGGATTATTATTCCCTCAGAATGAAACATACACATCAATTATATAGTTAAAACTGACAATTATTTTATTGATTAACACACAGCACATTTATAGGCACGGTACATTACATAACTTGCGGGTGAACACTTCAAAACCATAGGGAGGGATCAGGCCCATATCCAGAATTTCCTTCTTGCTTTTTGTACTTGGTAGGGGGTATTTGCTAATAACCCCATGCAGAGACATCAAATCCCAGAGGGGAGCAGATGTTGCTTTAGGCTGATGGTTAACTCCCCACCTTGTTGCCCCCCATACTTGGCCCTCATATTTAATTAGAACTCCCAGATGAAATCCTGCATTTTAAGCCTTAGCATGACCATATCTCACGTAGAGAAAAACTACTCAGCAGTACGAGCACATTAAACCATATTTACTACTGGGGAAATATTTCCTAGTAGATATATTGCACTCATGCTTATACTGGTATAGAGGAGCTATACATTAGACTACAATTTACATTTTTATTAATATATGATTAATGAGATGGATTAGTACCTTCCCTCAATGATTTCGTGACTGTCTCTAAATTGTTAGGTCTTTTGATCTCTGTTTGCCTGAGAAGAGCGAATTCACATGTCAGTGTCATGAGGTAGACTTTCCTCTAGCAGGAAGCCAAATGGTGGAGAGGGGTGATATTGTAAACCTCCTCTACAGATATAGCATCTACGTAGCCCCTTTCATGTACTGGACCAGCCCCCTCCCTCTACCCTGCTGGACTCCTTCTATCCCCACAAACAAGTAACCCTGTAGCTAGAGTTCCTCCACCCCAGGGATCCCAGTTATACACTGTATTAAACTCCCTGGGAAAAATACAGCATGTCAATACTAAAAATGCCTGGTTTCCACCATTACATCAATAAATTCTCACAACAGTACAATCATTGCAATCACTCCCATATTGTGGCCCTCTCCATGAATAATCTGCTGTCCTGGATGTCACACAAGGAAAATATGGAACATTTAGAATCAATAAAATGAACACAATCAGGTACAAAACTAGATAAAACATTTTATCATATGTTCAAAATAATTGAGTCATGCAGGCATGATCTTATAAAGTCTGTCATGGGGTGGCCAAGCGTGTGAGTGTTTTTTTTACCAGTTTTTTAAACTGTTTGTCAGTCATAATGGGCACATTGTGCATAGAACTTTCACTTCACTCTGATGTTTTTACACTTATGAAAAAGTCAAAACAGGATCCATACAAAACAAACATCACACTGCTCCAAACTTAGGACATATATTCAGATAATGTGAACTCATAAAATAATATATTAGCAAGACATAATCCACAGACAAGTCAGAGATTTTGTCAGATGTTTTGGATCAAGATACACATAGCCTTCCACAAATCCCCGCTATGAGGATTAAAGGCACACCCTACAAATATTGAGGTATTCATAATCGTCTCTACCCATCCTGTATGAAACACAACTCCAGCATGATGAGTGACACAACAATGCTAGAGAGTGGAGGGAAGCATGGTACATATTTCAGTTTGATGGAACCATTTTGGATTGGCTGTGTTATCAGGGGATATATTCCTTGATTTTTCTTGCAGATGACCCTTCATGACCCTTTGGCAAATATAATTTCAAACTTTCTGAATTTCTTGCATATATTTGTAATCCCACTTGGGATCCCCTGACCCTTCATCTATCATTTCTTTCAACTAATTTCCTTAGCTCAAATGGGCCATCTACTGGCCATGGGTCATATGGAGCCACCTTCTCAGTCCATCCCTTGGTGTGGAAGTCATAGCCTTTGGATGCGCTGGCTCTAAAAGTGAAAACAGTGCTGCTGCAGCTGTGTCTTCTCCTTGACCCCCCCCCCCCTTGATCCCGATCCTCCATCTCTATCACAACACTGTCCCCAATTCCCAGTTATGACTAAATCTTTAATTAGAATTGGATAAGTGATTTCCTCAGCTAATTAACATTTTTTATCCCTTCATTTGAGTTATCATTTAATCTGTTATTTTACTTAAGTGTGGGGTTTGCAAGGACAATCTAGTGGAAGAACACTGGGATCATCTGTCAACCCTTGTTCCCTCAATTGTTTATATTCAGCTTCCCACTTATCAAAGCAATCTTTTCAATCACATCATAATCTTTTTTCTTCATTTTCTTCTTCTGCCCTTTTTAACCATAGCAGCTTCAATATAATGCAACATCAGCAAATTCCTGCTTGTGACCCTACCAGAAAGCTGCAATCAAGAGCCACAGCACATATAAAGGTCTTATTCACACAAACTACATTTATACCAAGGTTTGAGTCCAATATTTTTAACAACAATCTATTTGTTCTCAGCTCGACTTAACGCTATTAAAGGACATATAAATAAGAATAAAAACTTTCCTTTTAAATGTATTCATTTCAAAATTGTTTCTGAAACACAGCTGAAACACAAAATGACCATGTTGTACCATACCGAAGAATGTAACAGTTAATGCAAGGAAAACATGTGAAATAATACCTTTATTTCCTTTTTTATCAATACAGACAGCACACACTGCAAAGTTTGAGTCCAAATCAAGAGTTACCAAGGTGCCCACCCTACAGATATCACAATCAAGTAACTTGAATCTCTCTTTGGGATATAAAACTATCCTTTTACTGTCAGCTTGAAAAGACCAATGTTACTGTTCAGAAAATAAAATGCTAGCAAGTTTGGATCAGACTGATGATATAACAACATGCATTTTTCATTCCTGAAAAATAATATTTTAGAATGGATGCATCAATCCTGTTTGTTACAACATAGAACAAGATATCACAGTATCCTTGGATTCAAGCCGCAACAGTAACAATACAGGTCATGATTCCTTCACAGTTTTAAGGCACAGAGGAATTACATCCAAATTCTAAGCAATTCTTTACAAGACTTTTCTTACAAAATGTCAGGGTTGTATACCCTGTAATACAGAAATTGTATATTGCTTAAACATTTGTTAAACATTCATTGGTTAGTAAAAAGATCAGGCAATTTCACACAAGAAAATCTTGCATTCATAGAATCACTCTGAAAACTATTTTATTCTCAGAGAACCTGTTTTGTTAACACCAGCCTTCCAAGACTCAGGTTAACCTACTGTACAGGTAGGTTCCTTTCCTGTTATTAGATTCATGATTCCTTGCTCAAATATCGACTGCACCACTTAATAAAGGCTCTGTTAAACCAGATCACAGCAATCTTCCTAGGCCAAGTACAGTGCTTAAATACAAAAATACTTCAGCTAGTTTATCTCACTCTAGGGCAACATTTATACCTGTCCCCTAATGCCATTTCTTCCACAGTTCCACTCTACAAGAATCTGGCTCTCACTTACATTACTCAAATTTCCTTAATATAAATATAAACTGCTTGCCTGAGTGTAACCAGGAAGAGAACTGATTTTTGTCAAATTATTTATATCTGATGTCACCTCTCAGATTTCCTCAGCTCTCCCAGCCCTCTACACACCAACCAGCCCTTATGGCAGATTTCTAAAAGGATCTCCGGATATGTCATTAAGCCTTTTGCGAACCTTCCTTGGTACCCTTTACTTGTGGTTCGACTTTTGCCATTTGCGGGCTTGACGGAGTGGTTAGCAAGGTGGAATCGGAGCAATTGAATCGAGATTTGCGATTTTAGCATTTAGGAAATCTTGCGGCCGTGAAAGCTCAAAGGCTTGGAGGGGCTTTAACTTGCAATTTACAGCATCTCAATGATTTGCAGCCCTTAACTCGATCAGCGCCTGCAAGAAGGATAGCAAATTATTTCCGAGCCCGGATCTCCCATTTGGATGAGGCCCAATGTATTTGTATTTGTTACTTAGTTATTCAAGACATGTTATGGTTTCAAGACATGTTTTTGCAACGCTATGTATTAGCTATAAACAAGCTAAGAAAATAAATGCATATAATATGAATTAATAAAACAATATAGAGTAGCTATATTTCTAGAATGTCTATACTTGTATGTAAGTGTTGGTAGCTTTAGGAATCATTAATGGATATGGATCCCAAGACTAAAACTTTCACTCAGTAGTTACAAACTGATTTTGTTGCAGCTGTACATGATGCATGAATGCTAGAAAGCTGTGAGTCCAGTATGTTCTTCTAATGTATCATGGCTAGATTACATTACTTCTAAGCTTCACTCCAGAATTGTCCTTACTGGCTTCACACCCTGACCTAGGTACATGAGACCATCCTTATATTCAGCTCTAGCCTGTAATACAGTTGTAGATAACTTGCTCCAACAAGGGCCATCAACCGTCAAGATTGCATGAAGGTTTCCTCTGCATTAGCACATGTTAGTTACTTACTTTCATTTATTCTAATTGATGCACCTTTTCTCAATTAGAGAGATAGTGTTGGAGCCCCCCAAGTTTCTCACGACTGCTGTATTCTAATGCTATAATAAAAGGGCTACCATGGTCAACTAAAAAGATAATGGGTAAAATGTTTTTAGAAAGTAATAAAAAACACCACCTCTATATTTTGTAAGTTTTATATAGTATTACTTACGTTAGATTTCCTCATTGTTTTTGTATCTTTTGGTTTTTTTTGCTGCTAGTTCTTTCTCAGGAGGATGTGTCATTGTAAACTACTAAGCTTCCTTCTACTCCTGATGGGAGCACTGGTAATTGTAATGGACACTTTTCTTTGTACACAGTGGTAGATTCCACAGCACTAAAGATGCACATACAAACTAACAGATTATAAAAACATGTTGTAGTTCTTTAAAAAGAGTACATTTTAAAAATATGACTCCAGTGGTCCTTTAAGGGCTCTTCTTTCATATTTTTTGCTTTCCTTCAAGAAAATGCATACCAGACACCACATAATGGACACAATTATAGAAATATTGATAATCTGTACAAGAAAACAATTAATCTACTTCTCTAACTTAGGGCCTCATTAAATTCCAGCCTCGTAAATAAGAGGCTTCTACTTAAGCCCTACGTACTGCAAAGTTTCTCTAACTTACAATGCTATTAAATTAGCCCTGCTGCGAGCAACGTATGAGCTACGCAGCAGGCCCGTACGTATCTACACTGCGTAAATGTACATGAGGAGTGACAGCCTGCGAGATGATATCGCAGGCTCCCACTCCTCATCAAGTGCTGCGGGGGTCCTAAAAGGGACCTCCGCGGCAGTCCCCCACATAAGCCCTGCCGTGGGGGGTACTCCAAACCCCCCCCTAGGCACCTAAAATGAACCCCCCCTCAATGCGGGGGTCCCTGTCGGGACCCCCGAAGTGTCCTCACATGAACACCTTGCTGCAGGGGTCCATAGGAACCCCCGCAGCCCCCACACATTAACCCCTTGCAGCGGGGGTCCCCGATCGGCACCGATCAGGCCCCCGCTGCATTTAAAACTTTTAAATTCCCCGCCGCGGCTCCTTAAAGGGACCGCGGCACACTATTACCCAATCCCGGCCGCGGTACTTAAAATTAACCCCCCTCTATGCTGGGGGTCCCCATCGGGACCCCCGAAGTGTCCCCATATAAACCCCCTGCTGCGGGGGGCCCCGATCGGCACCGATCGTGACCCTGCTGCAATTCAATTTTAAATTTCCCGCCTCGCGGGTCCTCAAAGGACCGTAAAGGTCCTGAAAGGACTCGCACTAAAAATATTAACCCCAGGCAACTATAATTACCCCATTAACTCATGATGGTCAATACAGACCACCATAAGGCCTAAATTAACCCATTAACTCATGGTGGTCAATACAGACCACCATAAGGCTCTAATTAACCCATTAACTCATGGTGGTCAATACAGACCACCATAAGGCTCTAATTAACCCATTAACTCATGGTGGTCAATACAGACCACCATAAGGCCTAAATTAACCCATTAACTCATGGTGGTCAATACAGACCACCATAAGGCCTAAATTAACCCATTAACTCATGGTGGTCAATACAGACCACCATAAGGCCTAAATTAACCCATTAACTCATGGTGGTCAATACAGACCACCATAAGGCCTAAATTAACCCATTAACTCATGGTGGTCAATACAGACCACCATAAGGCCTAAATTAACCCATTAACTCATGGTGGTCAATACAGACCACCATAAGGCTCTAATTAACCCATTAACTCATGGTGGTCAATACAGACCACCATAAGGCTCTATTTAACCCCATCAGTCCCATAAGGGTATATTATTACCATTATGGGCCTGTTACAACCCAACATTAACCACATAAGTGCCATGATGGTCCTCAAGGACCATCATGACACTAACTACAAACACTACACTATAACCCCCAATAAACCATTTAATCTAAACTAACCCCCCTCTACACTAATCTATTAACACTTACACTACCTACCTACACTACCTACCCCCTAATAAACCTCCCCAACACTCTAATTACAAAAAACAATAAACCTACAGCACAGAAAACAAAAAACCTACAGTACAAAAAACAAAAAAAACCTACAGTACAGAAAAAATAAAAATTACAACCCCACCCCCCACTACAGAAAACAAAAAAATACATTACAACCCCACCCCCCACTACAGAAAATAAAAAAAATTACACACCTGAAAAGGAAAGACAGATAAACACAATACATTACATACATTACATACAATACATGACATTACATACATTAAATATAATATATTAAATATAATATATTACATATAATATATTACATATAATACATTACATACATTACATACAATACATGACATTACATACATTACATATAATGTATTAAATATAATATATTACATATAATATATTACATATAATACATTACATACATTACATACAATACATGACATTACATACATTAAATATAATATATTAAATATAATATATTACATATAATATATTACATATAATACATTACATACATTACATACAATACATGACATTACATACATTACATATAATGTATTAAATATAATATATTACATATAATATATTACATATAATACATTACATACATTACATACAATACATGACATTACATACATTAAATATAATATATTAAATATAATATATTACATATAATATATTACATATAATACATTACATACATTACATACAATACATGACATTACATACATTACATATAATGTATTACATATAATATATTACATATAATATATTACATATAATATATTACATATAGTCCTAATCAAATACCCCCTATCTATCTAACATACAATCTATTTAATTTAAAATAAATCCTAACTATATCAAATACATCCCCCTATCTATCTAATATACAAAAAATCCTAACTACATACACAGACCCTAATTCTAAGCTAAAATCAATAAATTAAGACCACTTACCTTTAAGATGTTGCTTCAGATCACTAACCTATGGGTCAAACAAAAAATAAAAATTAGTACAAAACATTAACATCAAATAAATAAACATTCTATACATTCTAAATATTCAACTCACCTTTACAGCATGTCCAGTCACTGTTTAGCTCTTCCGGCGCGGCCCTGTTAAAAAAAAAACACAATACATGAATACATGAATACAATATATAAACAATAAATAAAATACACAAATAAACATCTAAATATACATTGAACTTACCTCCCCGCGATGTCCCCGGCCTTCTCTCCTTCAGCCCCGGCTGGGCCGCGGAACCATCCGCGCTCTAAAAAAAAAAAAAAAAAAAAACTAACGGAGGTCTGCACTGGCAGACCTCCCCGACGCTACTGAACCTCCCGGAGTCGTTTCCGGGAGGAAATTGGCATTGGCGGCTTGTGATTGGCTGAAAAAGCTGTCAGCCAATCAAAAGTCGTCAATGTAGGAGCCAATCAGGATGCGCAGATGTCTTCTACCAATCACTCCGTGGGGGTGTATCCCATAGTGATTGGCTGAAGGCATCTGAGCGTTGTGATTGGTTCCCAGAAAGATAGACAAGTGTTTAAGCCAATCAGGGTGGGATATTGGGGTGTATCCCATCCTGATTGGCTCACACATTGACGACTTTTGATTGGCTGAAATTGATAGACAGCTTTTTCAGCCAATCACAAGCCGCCAATGCCAATTTCCTCCCGGAAACGACTCCGGGAGGTTCAGTAGCGTCGGGGAGGTCTGCCAGTGCAGACCTCCGTTAGTTTTTTTTCTTTTTTTTTTTTAGAGCGCGAATGGTTCCGCGGCCCAGCCGGGGCTGAAGGAGAGAAGGCCGGGGACATCGCGGGTAGGTAAGTGAAATGTATATTTAGATGTTTATTTGTGTATTTTATTTATTGTTTATATATTGTATTCATGTATTCATGTATTGTGTTTTTTTTTTAACAGGGCCGCGCCGGAAGAGCTAAACAGTGACTGGACATGCTGTAAAGGTGAGTTGAATATTTAGAATGTATAGAATGTTTATTTATTTGATGTTAATGTTTTGTACTAATTTTTATTTTTTGTTTGACCCATAGGTTAGTGATCTGAAGCAACATCTTAAAGGTAAGTGGTCTTAATTTATTGATTTTAGCTTAGAATTAGGGTCTGTGTATGTAGTTAGGACTGTAATTATTTTATTTTACTTTAGAATAATGGTCTGTGTATGTAGTTAGGATTTTTTGTATATTAGATAGATAGGGGGATGTATTTGATATAGTTAGGATTTATTTTAAATTAAATAGATTGTATGTTAGATAGATAGGGGGTATTTGATTAGGACTATATGTAATATATTATATGTAATATATTATATGTAATATATTATATTTAATATATTATATGTAATGTATGTAATGTCATGTATTGTATGTAATGTATGTAATGTATTATATGTAATATATTATATGTAATATATTATATTTAATATATTATATGTAATGTCATGTATTGTATGTAATGTATGTAATGTATTATATGTATGTATTGTATTGTGTTTATCTGTCTTTCCTTTTCAGGTGTGTAATTTTTTTATTTTCTGTAGTGGGGGGTGGGGTTGTAATGTATTTTTTTGTTTTCTGTAGTGGGGGGTGGGGTTGTAATTGTTTTTTGTTTTCTGTACTGTAGGTTTTTTTGTTTTTTGTACTGTAGGTTTTTTGTTTTCTGTGCTGTAGGTTTTTTATTTTTTGTAATTAGAGTGGTGGGAAGGTTTATTAGGGGGTAGGTAGTGTAGGTAGGTAGTGTAAGTGTTAATAGATTAGTGTAGAGGGGGGTTAGTTTAGATTAAATGGTTTATTGGGGGTTATAGTGTAGTGTTTGTAGTTAGTGTCATGATGGTCCTTGAGGACCATCATGGCACTTATGTGGTTAATGTTGGGTTGTAACAGGCCCATAATGGTAATAATATACCCTTATGGGACTGATGGGGTTAAATAGAGCCTTATGGTGGTCTGGATTGACCATCATGAGTTAATGGGTTAATTTAGGCCTTATGGTGGTCTGTATTGACCACCATGAGTTAATGGGTTAATTAGAGCCTTATGGTGGTCTGGATTGACCACTATGAGTTAATGGGTTAAATAGAGCCTTATGGTGGTCTGGATTGACCATCATGAGTTAATGGGTTAATTTAGGCCTTATGGTGGTCTGTATTGACCACCATGAGTTAATGGGTTAATTAGAGCCTTATGGTGGTCTGGATTGACCACTATGAGTTAATGGGTTAAATAGAGCCTTATGGTGGTCTGGATTGACCATCATGAGTTAATGGGTTAATTTAGGCCTTATGGTGGTCTGTATTGACCACCATGAGTTAATGGGTTAATTAGAGCCTTATGGTGGTCTGGATTGACCATCATGAGTTAATGGGTTAATTAGAGCCTTATGGTGGTCTGGATTGACCACCATGAGTTAATGGGTTAAATAGAGCCTTATGGTGGTCTGGATTGACCATCATGAGTTAATGGGTTAATTTAGGCCTTATGGTGGTCTGTATTGACCACCATGAGTTAATGGGTTAATTAGAGCCTTATGGTGGTCTGGATTGACCACCATGATTTAATGGGGTAATTATAGTTGCCTGGGGTTAATATTTTTAGTGCGAGTCCTTTCAGGACCTTTACGGTCCTTTGAGGACCCGCGAGGCGGGAAATTTAAAATTGAATTGCAGCAGGGTCACGATCGGTGCCGATCGGGGCCCCCCGCTGCAGGGGGTTTATGTGGGGACACTTCGGGGGTCCCGATGGGGACCCCCAGCATAGAGGGTGGTTAATTTTAAGTGCCGCGGCCGGGATTGGGTAATAGTGTGCCGCGGTCCCTTTAAGGAGCCGCGGCGGGGAATTTAAAAGTTTTAAATGCAGCGGGGGGCCTGATCTATGCAGATCGGGGACCCCCACTGCAAGGGGTTAATGTGGGGGTGCTGCAGGGGTCCCGATAGAGACCCCTGCAGCATGGGGATGTGTATAGGGTGCAGGGGGGAGCCTCACACTGCTGTCTCGGGCTGTTCCGAGGCAGCACGTAGAGGCTTTCGGATCCCTTGCGTGGACTTTTTGTCCACGTAGGGATTCTTACGATATGCGAGACTCGTGCATAGATTTAAGGCTACGTAGCTCTCTCGGAGCCTATTCTCGGTCATTTTCTCGCAGTCATATCGTAAAGCAGGCTGCGAGAGATTCGGTTCTCGCAAACAGCAGGAAAACTGCCTTTTGCGAGCACCGAGAGAACTACGAGGGAGAATTTAATAGGGCCCTTAAGTTTTATGTATTTTGTTGGTATGAAATGCATCAGAGGTTCCAAAGCAATTAAATGTTCCATTGGCTTTGCAGATGCCCAGGTATAAGTCAGCGCTCAGACACTAACAGACGTTCCATTTCCTTAGAAATAGCAGTATAAAAGATGTTTTATCGTGTAATGTCGCAACTTGTATGGTGGAAAATGTATGAATAATCAAGACCACATTTAAATAAGCAAAATACAAAAAAAAGAAGACGGTATATAGAAAACAGGCTATCAAGGCATACTGAAAATGCTTGAAATAAAGTATTTGATAAATATCATAATGAAATCCCCACTGAAAAACATAACCCAAATATTATTAAATATATCATCCAAAAAGCTGATAGATGGTCATCCAAAAACCAACAAGTCCCTATTACATACTGTATATAGTTTCCAACAGGTCAAAAAAGACACATATAACACAGTATGTAGACATCATCAGTCCTCAAAAGACCAAGGTGACTGTCAATAGCGTAATCCTGAGAGGAATAGTTTATTTATACGTTTCCAATACGGCAGAAGGCATCTCTGCCTGCAACAGCAATTGAATCTAACGTAGTAGATCCACAATAGATAGGATGAAGTAAACCCCCAGAAATCTTGAGCACAACTTTATCTAGACAGCCAGGTGTGCAGTCAATTGTTATACACAATTCAACTGGGACAACAGTGTCTCAAAGTAACATCTCTGTCTCACCATCCAAGAGCCTGATGATGACATTATCTGAAAGTGTTGATGATTTCCCCCACTTAACTGTTTGCTTTGTCTCAGCCTTTCGATTATCAAAGGTCTAGCTTGCTCTTGAGAAATATGCTTGTATAATATAGTCCAATTAAATTGTTAAAGTCAACATACTTTACATTATATTGGTTGCCACATTTCTAATTCAAAACCAAGCTAATTACACTTGAGTATTTTTTTTTTCCTTTTATCTAATTCATACTTAGCCTTGATCATCTAGGTTCAACTTAAAAGTTGGAGATCATAGAATCCATCTAGTCCTGCTCAAACAAGGGGGGGAAGGGGTGATTAACATCTTTAACAAACCAGCACAAAACAATTAGAGTATCTCAAAGTAATACATTATTTATATTTTCTATGGAAAATGTTGGTGCAAAGGAATAAAAGAGTCAAATAGATTTCATCTTACTGCACGCTATAAAAGTTATTTTGAAAAGGTAACACATAGGTTTTTGCCTTATTTTGTAATTCATACAAATATCTACATAAAATGTAAAAACTTTAACTCTGTTAGTGTGGAATAATACTTTTTTTACATTTTGAGATAAAGTATGTAAAAATGTATTCCATGTCTTTTATCCAAGTAAATGTATGATATAAAGTGCAAAAGTGGCTAATATATTCTTAAAACAATTCTAATAATAAAGTGTATAAAAGTTTTATATTTCTATTGATATATAGTACTCAGTGGTTTATTTTTAGGAAGAAAAAAATGTTTATTATTTATATGTATGACCACAATTATTATGTAGTATAATTTCTTCTGAACTTTAGAATTTAAACCCATATTAGGGCCCTATGCTAATCGGACAGTGTAAACTGCTGTATAGCCGTAAATCAGCTGCGGGAGCTTTTTCTTCTCAAGTTACAACAGTATTCTAACTATTGCTCCCCCCACATTAGGGCACTCAATCAACAGCCGTAAATCCTGCCTTAGATGCAACAGATTTCTTTACAGATGAGACAGGGCTGTAGGGGCCAATATGAAATGTGAAAGTCATAAATGAGTGGGAAGTGCAGTTACAACTGCCCCAAACTAGCTACAACAAGGGAACATATATATATATATATATATATATATATATATATATATATAAAGTAATTGTGTTTTATTTATAAATATATTTTGAGAATAGAAAGATATAACAATTGTATTTATAGCTTTTATTTTGATATTTTTTTATTTTGCGTTAAAATGTGATAAAGTTATAGACAACGTATCAGAGCATTTGTCCCTCGGCAACGTGGTTTTGTGACGTGTATTAACCCTTTGAGTACTGGGTTGTTTGTTACCCTGCATTTTGTATCATAAAACTCAATACTAACATATCATATTTTTTAACTACACATGTTGATATCGGATTGTTAAGTGCCAAATAATGTGAAATTTCATGTTATTATTTTGTAGTGCCTCTTGTGCTATACTGTCACATTAAATGCGTTATAAGTTAGGGAATTTATAATTGCTTTTTCAGGGATTAGCATAGGGCCCTTAGTTTGTAAATTTACACATATCTAGTAACTACCAGTGCTCTCAAAGTAACATGTTCTACCATTTACAGGTATTCCTTTCCACAGATATCTTTCAGTAACTAATATGTTCTGCTTTCTTCTTCTTTATAAAACTGCTCGAGGAGTTTTTTTTATACATTAATGGTTTGTTTTAGCATTTCAATATTGAGCTTCCTTACCTAACACACTAGAATCATGATGCTCCCAATGCATGTTTTACTTGAATGATTGGAGTTTTCTCTTGGATAATCATCTTTTAAACTTTCTTGATATTATAGCTACTTGAAATATTTTGTATATAAATAACAGAGATGTTCATTACATCAATAGAAGTTAACATTATATCAATACGAATAAATATATATTATCAATACTTATTTAATTTCTTATATGTAAAACATGTTCTTATTAAAGTATTCATGTCACGACTGCTACTTCTATTGGGCTCGCCCAGAACCTAGTTCTGATCCACCCAGCAATATGTGATGGTTCCTGTTGTTATCCCTGCTAGCAAAGATGGAAACAAGACCAGTAATGGACCCTCAGAATGACAACAGGAACACCAGAATCACCAGTCAGGGTAACAGAATTACTGATTGTAGAATTATTAACCACTATGATCAGGGTTATCCCATCCCTCAATAATGAGCACAAACTTTATTATGTATGACCACCTGAGCACCTTTACTTGTTATCAATCCAACAATTTTATACATTTTAGTCACCCCTCACCACCATGTGACACCCCTCAATCACAGTCTCCTGCATCCAATCTGCATGTTTCCTGTTCCAGCCATGTGGCCTGCCTGTCAATCATGTGATGTCAGCTTTTCTAATGACCCATATCTTCTTGTCCTAGAGACAGGCTATCTGTAAAGAAGGGGGGGGGGGGGGGCTAGCTGGCTAACTAAGGGGGGAGACTATGTATCCTGCCCCCCATTGAGATGAAAGCCCACCTGTGGTAAGAAATGGCACATCTTTGTGACAAGCTCCCAAAGTGGTAACAACTATATGTCAAAAGGAAACAAAATTGGGTAATTAGATCTCCCCTTTACATAGTTACATTGTAATTAAGGTTGAAATAAGACTTTCAGTCCATCAAATTCTACCTTTTAAGATCTCCTCTGATCTGCAATATGCGGATTACTTTTTTTTATTATTTAATTTTATTTGTAATTATTCATTAATCCAGAGGAAGGCAAACAGAAAAAAAAACCAAGTGAAACTTAGCCAATCGTCTCAAAGGGAAAAAAATAAATAATTCCTTCCTGATCCCAGATACTGGGGATCGGATATCTCTCTGGATCAATACTCTCTCTCTAATTATCCAGGATAACCCTGAATTCCCTTTTTATTTAAAAATAAATCCAGTACCTTTTTAAAGTTATCTATCGAATCCGCTGTCACCACCTCCTGTGGTAGAGAATTCCACAGATTAACCACCCTTACTGTGAAGGACCCTTTTCTTTCTTTGAGTTGGAATCTTTTTGCTTCTAATCTTAAAGGATGTCCTCTTGTCAGCTGAAAACCTCTTGGCACAAAAAGCTCCCTTGACAAATCTTTATACTGACCCTGGATGTATTTATATAAGGTAATCATATCTCCTCTTAGACAATTTTTTCTGGAGAAAATAAGCTTAATTTGGTTAGTATTTCTTCATAACTTAGCCCCTCCATTCCCCTTATTAGTTTTGTTGCCCTCGTCTGTACCGTTTCCAGCTCTAAAATTTCCTTTTTATGAAGTGGTGCCCAAAATTGTACTCCATATTTCAAATGAGGGCGTACTAGAGATTTGTATAGTGACATAATTATATTTGCTTCCCTTGCCTCTATACCCTTCTTAATACATGCTAATATGTTATTTGTCTTTAAAGCTGCTGCTTGGCTTTGAGCGCTGTTACCTAGGTGGTTGTTCACAAGCACTCCCAAATCCCTTTCAATATCTGATACCCCTATACTTGCTCCATTAAGATTATAAATTGCATGGCTATTTGTCCTTCCCAGATGCCTAATTTTACATTTATTCATATTAAATCTCATCTGCCATTTAGATGCCCATTCCTCAATTTTATGTAAATCTCTTTGGAGGGGAAGCACATCATTATCTGATTTTTTTTTTGTTTCAATAGTTTTTATTGTCACAGAATTGTAAATCTTATACAGTATTAATGTTTCAGCGACGGCTCGCAGGCCAAATTTATGTTGTAGATTGCTTAACCGTAAACTTATATGATGGTGACATTTTTATTTAGTGACAGTTCCATTACATTTTCCTTTTTCTTAACCTTTCTAAGTAACATTAAACTGGTAGCCTGGTTGTTTGCCTGTTTTTGAGATCTCTGATGGTTTTAGTATGATATGCTACCTCTTGTTACAGTTTTTTAAACATACAAAATAAAATTAACTGGATATAACAACTTTAACTACAGTGTCATTCGTGTGCTTGTGTCTAATGATTCCTCTTTCCGTCCTTTCATGTCGAGGGACCGTGTTTGTATGTATACTAGTCAGTAGTTTGAAGTAGGTCACTCACCTCTGGAGTCTTGCCGTTTGGCGCTGGTCTGTGGAGTCCGGCAAGGGGGGGGGGGCCCAGTTCACTTTTCTTGAATTGGTTTATCTCCTAGTTTGTCTGCTATCTGTGTTTATGTTTGTTATATTTCTATTGCCTGTGTGGAGGTTGTCCATGCCCCCATATTTCTAGAAATTTAGGATATGTGTTGATAGTCGTATGTGTGAATCTGTTAAACAACATTATGCCATTTAATTTGTGTATTACCTCTTGTATCCTGAGGTCTGGGGTTCGCCATTTTTGAGCTATGTGGCTTTTTGCTGATAGCATCGGGTACTGAAACCATTTATTCTGGCTTTTCGAAATATGTGTAATAGGTCCTCCTAGGAGGCATGTGTCAATTGACCAAGGGATTGGTGTATGCAGTGTCTCTGAGGCTAGTTTTAGCACTTTGTTCCAGAGGTTTAGGGCTATGGGGCATTCCCACCATATATGTTCGAATGTCCCCCTATCCTGGCAGTGCCTGAAACATTGTGGGGGGATTCGCGTGTTAATGGTGTGTAGTTTTGCAGGTGTATAATATGCTCTATGGAGGAATTTTATGGATGTTTCCCTAAGGGAATAGCTCAGGGGACTCTTCACAAGTTTGAGGCAGGTTTTCTCCCAGGCCTTATCGTCTTTTGGGGTTCCTATGTTTTGATCCCACTTCCACTGTGTTGTTGTTGTGCTTCTCTCTAATTGCTGCATATAGTGTGCTTATGATGCCTTTTGTGAGTGGGGCTTTTTGGCAGATCACGCTTAGCCAGTTTGGTCTGGGGGCTCCCCATTTCCTAATAAGTGTTGTTGTGTAGTGTTTTATCTTACAAAAGTTGAAATGTTCTCTTAATGGGATGTTATGGTTATGTCGGAGCTGGTCAAAGGTAAGGACCTTATCATTTTGTATCCATTTGTCTAGGGTGTCTAGTTTGTTTAAGGACCACCAGTTAATTGAGTCCTTGTCTAATGTATCCCATATTGTTGGGATTGTTAAAGTGGGTGTTAAGTTTGATAGGCCTCTTGTTATGTGGTGTGCCTTGTTGGTTTTGTGCCAGGTGTGTAATATATGTCTGATGATTGGGTTGCTGTGTTTCTCGCATGCGTGTGGTATGGTGGGCGACCATGTCACATTGTCCCATTTATGTGGGTGCATTTGTATGTTCTCCACAAATACCCAGATTGGCTGGTGCTCCACGCAGTGGGATTGGGGGAGGAATGCTAGTTGGGCTGATGTATAGTAAGCTTTTAGGTCCGGGCAAACTATGCCCCCGGTGGTATAATTGCTATATAGCAGCTTCTTTGAAATTCGAGGTTTTTTGTTGCCCCATATGAATCTTGTTAGATGCCTTTGAAATTTGTCTAAGTCTTTTCGTTTTATGGGAATAGGGAGGGTCCTAAACAAGTACAACAGCCTTGATAATATGTTTAATTTGATGGAATTTATGCGTCCCGTTCAGATCGGGAATTTACTCAAATTTTTTGTGTCTGCACATAGGGTTTTGAATATAGGTGGATAGTTGGCCTCATACAGCCCAGACAGGTCTGGGGTCAGTTTTATTCCCAGATAGTTGATTTGGTCTGAGGACCATGTAAAGTTATATTTTGTTTTTAGTCTGGTTAAGGTTTGTTCCGGAATGTTGGAGCCCATAGCCTCAGTTTTATTATAATTAACTTTTAATCCCGAAATCATTCCGAATTGGTCCAGGGTCTCCAGCAGGGGGGGGGGGGTATAGAGGATTCCGGCTCGGTCACAGTGCATAGAATGTCATCTGCATACATGCAGCATTTGAATTGGTGGGACCCAGCCCAAACCCCCTTGATACCCCCAGCCCAAACCCCCTTGATACCCCCAAAGCGAATAGTAATGGTGACAAGGGGCACCCCTGTCTCGTCCCTCTTTCTATGTCGATGTAATTTATGTTTTCCCCTTCTAGTTTCAGGAATGCTTTGGGTTTATTGTATAGGGTGTTAAAGACGTTGAGAAAATTTCCCCTGATCCCCATTTTGTGTAGCACTCCTTTCAGATAGCCCCACTCTAGGGAATCAAAGGCTTTCTCTAGGTCAAAAGCGATGGTGCAGAGTGATTTGTTGTTTGCCTTGGCTATATGCATTGTAACGGCTACCCCGGTAGTGAGAGGGTACCAGCCGTTGGAGACGTCCTTTTCCCTGGCAAGCTGCTGTGTAAAAGTGAAGTTATCAACCATCAGAGAAAAAACTTTTTACTAACTCAACTCAGCATGACAGTTACATACATATATATTCAAAAGAAACAACATTCCAAACAGTTAAAGGGCCAGTGTAGTAATAAATCTTCACAGGCAAAGGTAAGGTTCTGTTACACTGCTCCCCCTTTGTGGAACACTCCGGCAGACCCGGATTGATCCTTTTCGGGTCAACTTGGGGCTGTCCGGTCTGCTGTTAAGGTAAAAGTTCCATTTGCCTGGACAGTCCGTCTGCGTTCGCATTGAACCGGCCAGGGCGATATTGAATGGAAAAGTTATACGGTTCTAGGGCCAAGCTCCATCTCAGTAATCGTCCATTGTCCCCAGCCACTCGGTTCAGCCATACTAGGGGGTTGTGGAATGTAACTTCAGAGCAGATGGGCTTTAGAATTAGTTTCATAGAAAGTGTCCCTGTGGTGACAGCTCAATACGGTGGGAAAGGAGAGGGAGAACGGCGGCTTTGATAGGTGGAGTCACGCCCTATAGAGCGGGATCTTGATCTTGAGTAGCTGGCGTTTCTTTCGGGGCAAACCCGGATATAATAGTTTTCACCGTCATGAGACCGAAATTTAGTGTTGTCCAGTTTTCTCAAAGCATATTCCATGTCCTCCTTCCGGATAAATTCAACAATTCCCATTCCATCTTTGTGTACATCAGCATAACAGACGTCACCAGCTTTCCGCATGTGGTCCTTTAGGTCCTGCCAACTACCTGATGGGGGAAGACCTGAGACAAGGACTCTGAAATCAGATCGTCGAGAGGGAGGTCCATTCCTTCCCCGTGGTGCTCCATAACCACCACCATCACCCCGAGAGCCCCTAAAAGACCTTGGGAACTCAACCCTTAGACGACATGATCCAAAGTCATAGCCATTCCGACCAAATACTGCATCCTCTGCATCCCGCGGGTCCTGGAATTTGATGAAAGCAAATGGAGATCTGCTGCATCTACCGCGGTTCTTTAGCTCGACGCTCCGGATCCGGCCGTATCGGTGGAACAGCTCCTCCAGCTCCTTCTCCCGCACGTCGGCCGGAAGGTTCCCCACATAGATCCGCCCGTTCCTGGACCCGGCCCGCGCGGCCTCCCCTGCGACACGAACAGCAACGGTACGATTAGATACATGTTCTGGTTTCACAAGATGTTTCTGCACCAACGTGATGGTAGCGCCAGTGTCTCTTAAGCCTTGTGCTATCTGTTCATTTACACGCACCTCTTGGCGGTGATACTGGCGGTTATCCGGGTAGGCAGCCTGTACGAGGTTGGCCTCATACAAGATTCCCAAACACTCCTCAGGGCTCCCTTTGATTTCCAGGCAGTGAGCAGCAGAGGGATGTGATGGCGGGGTCTCTGTGTGGGGTGTTGTGCGCCTCCATTCGTTATTGGCTGATCTCAAAGGGCAATAACGGGCAATATGCCCTGTGTTGCTGCAGTGATGACATGTCACTTTGTAAGATTCCCGGGGCTGGTTGTAAGTCCCCTGAGGGCGTGGAGGTCCTGGGGGTACTGGAGCCCGAAATTCTGTGTTTGCCTCTGTTCTAGATGCTGGTTGTGTGGTACCTTGGCTCACCTTCCTTGTTTCTGCGTATTCATCTGCTAGTTGCGCTGCCTCAGTTAAGTTGGCAGGGCGGCGATCTCTCACCCAGTCCTGTATATCCGCAGCCAGATCTTGAAAGAAATGTTCCATCAAGAACAACTGTAACACTTCTTCTCCGGTGTTGGCATTGCACCCTCGCACCCAATGTGATGCCACCCTTTGTATTGTGTTTGCCCATTCCATGTGGGAGTCCACAGCCTTCTTCTTGGACTCCCGGAAGCGACGGCGGTATGCTTCTGGGGTTACGGCATATCGGGTTAGCAGTGCCTTTTTAACTTGCTGATATTGTAAAATATCCTCTGGAGCAAGAGCCCGAAAGGCTTCATTGGCTTTGCCCGACAATTTCCCAGACAAAATAGTGACCCATTGGTCTGGTGGTACCTGGTGTAGTGAGCACTGCCTCTCAAAGTCAGCCAAATATCCATCTATTTCTTCCTCACTTTCTACAAAAGCTTTAAATGCAGTGAACGGTATTTTCTTTACTGTAGCAGTGGGTGGGGGGGTAGGAACTGCCTGTGTAATGGGCTGTCTAGCTCTTACCAGTTCCGTTTCTTGTCTCCTCTTAGTTTCTATCTCCTCCCTTGTTTCCCGGAGCAGCTGGTTTATTAGTTCCACGGACGTTTCTGGATACAAGGATAATCTCCGCTGTACAATACCAGTAATTACATCGTCCTTGCTGACAGATGTAAGGGGCTCCGTTACTTCCATGGATCTATCCATTTCGTCCAGCTCCAGCAGGTCAGCTATCAGCTCCCTCCGTGGCCTGTTACTGGCACTCCTACCACGACTCTCCAATAAATCTTTTAGTGTGGGTCTTTTCAGCTTGGCGTACTGAGACTCCATTCAGCACTTGCTCTCTGGATAAAAGGACCATCCCACCGCTGCCAACCAATGTAACGGCTACCCCGGTAGTGAGAGGGTACCAGCCGTTGGAGACGTCCTTTTCCCTGGCAAGCTGCTGTGTAAAAGTGAAGTTATCAACCATCAGAGAAAAAACTTTTTACTAACTCAACTCAGCATGACAGTTACATACATATATATTCAAAAGAAACAACATTCCAAACAGTTAAAGGGCCAGTGTAGTAATAAATCTTCACAGGCAAAGGTAAGGTTCTGTTACATGCATAACATTCATTATCCTTCTGATGTTGTCCCCCGCCTGTCTGTACGGCACGAAACCAACTTGATCTTTGTGTACCAATTTTGGGAGGAATTTTGAGATTCTGCAGGCCATAATTTTTGCTAGTATCTTAAGGTCGCCGTTTAATAGGGAGATGGGTCGATAGTTCTTGGCTTCTATGGGATCGCGGCCTGGCTTGGGGAAGAAAATGAGGCTTGCTTGTGTGAATTCGTGAGCTATCTGTTCCCCTTTGAGTATGGCGTTGAATAATTTGGCTAGGTATGGTGACAGGTGATCAGTGAATGTCTTGTAATAAATATTTGGGTACCCATCTGGTCCTGGCGCCTTTACTAGTTTCATTCCTTCAATTGATTCCCTGACTTCATTTAGTGTAATTTCTGTATTAAGGGCTTCTAGATCTGTGGTTGATATTTCTGGTAAATCTAGGCCACTTAGATAGTTTTGGATCTGGTGTGTTGTAGAGGTTTTCTCTGATGTGTAAATTTTCTGGTAAAAGTTTTTAAAGGTTTCTTGTATTTTGGATTGGCTTTGGGTTATATGGCCATCTGCTGTTTTTATTTGGAATATTTGATTGTTGTGTTGTTTTGTTTTCAGTTTCCTGGCGAGCATTGGGGAGCATTTGTTTGCCTGCTTCAGGAATGTGTGTTGGGATCTGCGCATTATTCTTTCTGTTTTAATTGTTAGAATGTTATCTAATTCTTGTCTTGTTTTTACTATTTCCGCTGTCCTTGTAGGGGTCAGCTTCATTTGGTTTAAGGTCTCTAGTTTGTGTAATTTTTTAGTTAAGTCCGCCTCTTTTTGATAAAGGGTCTTTTTGTAAGTGGTGGCTATCCTTATAATGGATCCTCGCATATAGGCCTTATGGGCTAGCCAGAGCCAGCCTATTCCTGTCTCTGGTTTTTCATTTTGTTCAAAGTATCGTGTCAGTTCTGATTGTATTTGCATTTTTGTTTCTGGTATGGCAATAAGGGACTCATTTAGTCTCCAGTTAAATTTGGATTTTAACCCCGTGTTCAGGTTCAAAGTGATGGCCACCGCAGAGTGATCGGACCATGGACAGGGGATTATTTGTGCGTTGCTAGAGTGGTCAAACAACCCAGAGTCCAGAAATATCATATCTATTCGGGAGTACGTTTGATGTGTGGGGGAGAAGAAGGTGTATTCCCTTTCCAGGGGGTGATGTCCCCTCCATGCATCTATTATGTTATTATTTTGCATTAGGATTTGAATATTTTGTAGTTGCTTACTAAATCTTAAGTCTGATTTATTTCCCGACCTGTCCAGTGTGGCTTGTAGAGTGAGATTGAGGTCTCCCCCCAAAATAATCTTCCCTGTGTCTGGAGGGATTAAGGTATTCAGTAGTTTGATTAGGGATTTGTGTGGCGCAGTGGTGGGTGCGTAGAGGCTTATAAGGGTGATTTTTTTCCCTAGTATCGATCCAATTAAGATAATGAAGTCCCCTTCCTTATCCACGATTTTACGTTCTAATTGAAATGGGAACAATTTATGTATTATTATTGTGGCCCCTGCTCTCTTGGTTTTCTGTGTGGCTGAGTAAAAGGAAGGGTATTCCCTGTGAAGGTATTTTGGTAGTTTGTCTTGGGCAAAATGTGTCTCCTGTATGAAGAGCACCGCCGGTTTATACTTTTTGTAAAAGAGGAATGCCTTCCTTCTTTTGAAAGGGGTATTAAAACCCTTTACGTTATGGGAAATGAGATTAAATGTGACCTCTGCCATGTGTGTGTCGTGGTTTTTGTCTGTGTAGGTTGTTCTCACCTGTCTGTTGTTCCTGGTCCCGGGGCCCTCCCTCTGCAGAGTCCAGTTGACTTTGAGGCTCGTGACCTTGTGTAATTGTGTGGAGCCGCTTGTAATGTAAGCAAACACAAAATGACTTTAGTAACATGCATAACATAAATACATAACATTCGTTTAGCGTAAACTTGTAATAAGCAACCATGGTAAACAACAAATTCTCCTGGCACTTTAGTAGAAGTACCCTTAGTTTAGAGAGTAAAGGGGATCTGTTCTCCGCTTTCCCTCTGGGAGAATAACCGTGACCTAGTGCCTATTCTGTATTATTTAATTCAGTTCCTTTTTGTAGTGTCCTTCTGTTATGAAGGGTTCTCTTCAGTCTGTGTATATCTGGTTAGTAGTGCCTAGCGCACTACTCAAATTTTATGTTTTCCTGTATCTGAACTGACTACAGGAACTCCATGTGTGTTTCAGCTTAATCATCCTTTATGTCAAGATTTATTTTGTGTGCGAGCAACCGGGTGTGTTTGTTGCTAATGTCTTTGCTGTTTTCTTGTGTTATTTGTTGCAGTTGTATAGTATCTGGGATGATCTTTGTTTTGTTTGTTGTTCATTATTCCTAGAGGTGATTCAACCAGTTTTGTCGTAATGATGAGTTTGTACGGTTATTTTGTTCAGGTGACTCTCTCCTGATTTTTATTTGCTGTGTCTCTTGGAGGTGTGGGCTTTTCTTGCCTGGTTTTCTTTGTGCTTTTACTGTTGGTAGTCTCCGTCCAGGTCCTAATGGGCCTTTGGCTTGCGTCGTTGTTGGTATGTGGTTCTTGTCCGGGCGGTTGTTTTAGTTGTAGTTGTTGTAAAAGATTGTGTCCTTCATCTGGGTTATTGACTTTATGAAATGACCCGTTCGCCTGGAAGATTAGGGCGAATGGGAATCCCCATCTGTAGGAGATTCTATGTGAAATGAGAGTTTGCAGTATTGGTCTCATTGCTCGCCTTTTTTCCAAAGTTATGGGAGAGAGGTCCATGAAAATTTGCAGGTCACTGCCATCCGGGCCATTGATAGCTCTTATCTTCCTTGTTGCTGACAGAATGAGATCTCTAGTGCTTTGTTTTAAGTATCTGACAATGACGTCTTTTGGTGTGTTTGTGTTTCTAGCAGGTCCTAGGGCTCTGTGTGCCCTCTCAATCTCATCTTCTTCTATTCCACCCTCTGGTAGTAGTGTTTGGGTTACTGCTGTTATATATTGCTTCAGTTCTGTGACTTGGGAGGAGATGCCTCTGTATCTTAAATTGTATCTACGGGAAGTGTTTTCCAGGTCTTTGTATTTGCTTTCCATTTCTGCTATCTTATCCGTGTTGCTGGTGATGTCTTTTTTGTCTTTGATTTGTGTTTCTATTATTTTATCTGTTATCTCCTCTAGTTGGTGGGTCCGTTGTCCGATATCGTGGATCTCTTTCCTGATGTCCCTCACTGCCAAGGTTATGTAGTCCTTTAATAATTTTTCAAATTTCTCCATTGATTTTTCTGAGACATCCATGTGTGGAGATGGAGGAGTGGCGCCATCTTCTGGTTCCGAGGTTTCCGGTGGATCCATGGCTGTCTGTGTTGTTGTCAGGTGAAAGTGCTCTGTGGGTTTGAAGTGTTCCTCTATACTTTTGCTTGGTACACTTTTCCTGCTTTTCCCCATCTTGTATCTGGGAGGGTGTGGTTTTGTAGAGCTTAGGTAGTCGCTAGGTGTAGTTGCCCTTTGGCTTGTGACCCTTTGCTGTTTGGTTATGTTTTCCTTTGCATCTTGTTGATTTGGCTTTAATCTGTCATTTCTGGTTGGTTATCTGTTTTTGGAGTTCCTGCTGTTTCTCCCCTTTTTTAGCCGTCTTTCATGGTTTCTTTTGTCCTGTTATCTTCCTTGGGGTTGGTGAATGAGTTGGGCTCCTTGTTGATAGTGCACGTTCTTGCTCATGGGCATTAATTTGACCCCTTGTCTAGTCCGTGAGTATAGTGTTGAGGTTGTTCCGCTTCTGTTTTATCTTCCCACCTTGTTAGGGATATATTATCAGGAGTTTGCCTTTTACTGTTTTTGGGTTGATTTATCTGTGCTTTTTGAGGAGCTAGTGCTGAGCACTTCTTGTTCCCTTTCCAGCTCAACCCCAGTGATTTTGGGTTGCAGCTCTGGAGTTTGTATGAATTTCCAAATTGTAATGTTCTGTTATTAGCTGCAGTGGAAGTGGTAAGACAAAAGGTGGCTTTGTAGTCTCTTTCACCTAAGTCAGTCTCTATAATGCTGCTGCAATATGTGTGAATGGACACTAAGTGGCTGTGCTGGGTTGGAGTTTAAAGTGATCAGAACAGAGGCAGTTTCAGTTGCAGATTATGCTGCTGCTGGAGAAAATAAAACTTTTGAGGAAAAGTTCTTTAAGCTCAATGACTTTTCACAACATAAGGGGAAGATCCCTGTGCCCCCTGCTTTTTTTTTAACCCTTCTTCCAAAGGCCTTTTTATGTGGTACTGGCTCTTTAAAAACGTCTGGCAGGGATATCATGCAAATAGGCTTTTCCCCTTTACCTCTGGAGGTAAGCAGGGTCTTATTATCTCCCAGGGGAGGGTGTAGAGTAGTGGGTCTCAGTCCCCTGCAGTCCCTTAGTGTTAGGATGCCCCTCCACACTAATTTACTGTCCTGCTATTCTCTGCAGTACTCACTGTGCAGGCAGAGCCCCAAGATGGCTGCCAGTCAGGCACTGCTCCGGTGTGTAGCCTGCCTCTTCAGCTTCCTGCTCCACGCTTCCGCAGTTTATCCTCCGGCTGGTGAGTTGGAGGATCTGGGTAGGTGAGGGAGAGTTAGTCACCCCCGTGTGTCAGCGCCCAGGGGTTGCAGATGGAGTTGAGGGAGCACATGGCCCACTGTGCCTATGCAGGCACCCGGCCAAGTAGGCCCGAAGGGCTCAAAACAATTGTTGTGCTCCAATTCTGGAGCTCTTGCCACTCCTAATCCTCAAGGGGGTCTTTAATATCCCCACAAAGCTGTTTGGGGTTAATTAAGGCTTAATAGCCCCAGATTGTGGCCCTTTTTCCCCCTAGATGGTGAGGAGCAGTTGCACCATGCGGCCACTCAGTGTGCCTACTAGCCACGTCCCCATCATTATCTGATTTAATTACCTTGCACAACTTCGTGTCATCACCGAAAATGGTGACACTACTTTCAGTTACACCTCTAAATCATT
The DNA here is from genome assembly GCA_027410445.1 of Discoglossus pictus. Taxonomy (NCBI): domain Eukaryota; kingdom Metazoa; phylum Chordata; class Amphibia; order Anura; family Alytidae; genus Discoglossus; species Discoglossus pictus. Next base: position 170,755,348 of record CM050164.1, read on the forward strand.
AATAAATATGTTAAAAAGGAGAGGACCTAATACTGAACCCTGGGGAACCCCACTTTCCACATTAGTCCAATCGGAGTATGTTCCATTTACAACAACCCTTTGCTTACTGTCTTTTAGCAAGCTCTCAATCCATGAGCAGATATTTACTGCAATTCCTGTATCCCTTAGTTTGCACAATAATCTCCCATGTGGCACTATATCAAAAGCCTTGGCAAAATCCAAAAGGACTACATCCACTGAGTTGCCTTGATCCAGGTTTCTACTAACCTCCTCATAGAAACTAATTAGATTTGTTTGACATAACCTATCTGTGGTAACTTGTCTTCCTTGAATGGTAATTCAGGACTTCCTCAAACAGGCCTTTGTAGGAGGGCTGAGAATCTTTACTTCCCTCCCACAATTGCTCATGGACAGGATGTGATGTAAGTTACATCATCTCAACTAAGGATATATCCAGGCAGGAAACTGGTGCTGTTTCCTGTTTTCTTGCTGGATGGTGTTGGTGATGGTTGATGGTGGTGATGATGGCAATGGTCTAACTGTGGGTAAGATAAAGCGTTTGGGAAAGGGGATTATTATATAGGTAGATAGATTTAAAAAGGGTGTTGCTCCGTGGGTCTGGGCTGTGTGTTTGTGATGCATTTATAGTATTGTGTTATTGCCTTTTAATAAATACCTTTTAATGTAGACGAACCTTGTGTAATATTTATATATATTAATTTGGTGATACACCACACTATCCCTCATAAATCCCTGTTGACTCCTACTTATAATCCTGTTCAAATAGACATATTCTTGTATATTATCCCTTATTAACCCTTCTAAAAGCTTCCCCACTACAGAAGTGAGGCTCACTGGTCTATAATTCCCTGGATTTGCTCTTGCTCCCTTTTTAAATACAGGTATCACATCTGCTTTTCTTCAGTCATCTGGTAGAGACCCTGTGTTGAGTGAATCTTGAAAAACTAAATATAATGGTTTGGCTATTTCAGAACCCAGTTCCCTCATTCCCTTTGGATGTATTCCATCAGGACCCAGGGCTTTATTAACATTTATTTTTCCCAACCTCTTTTGGATTACTTCCTGAGTTAACCAATTAGGTAGTGTAGTCCCATTATGTTGCAGTGTCCCAAACACTGGTACCTCCCTTGTGTATACCGAAGCAAATAACCTATTTAGCTCATCTGCCTTTTCCTAGTCACTAATTTTCAGACAGCCTGTGGCACATTGTAATGTTTCTATAGCTTCCTTCCTCACCTTCTTCCCATTAATATACTCCATATCTTGATCTTTAAATCATTGTTAAGCCACACTGGATGTGATTTACTCCTTTTACTTTTATTCCCACTTGGTATATGGTGATAAGTATGTATGTTTAGTAAGGATTTAAATGTTGTCCATTTATGTTTAGGGTTTTTACCCATCAGTTCTCTGTCCCAGTCTATACATTGTATTGCTGCCATTAGACCGTTAAAATCTGCCCTATTAAAATTAAGAGTTCTTGTTGGCCCCTTAAAATGTTTGCTTTTTTTATTCAATCTCAAATGAGACTGTGTTGTGATCACTGTTTCCCAAAGGTTGCCCTATTTCAACATTTGATACTATATCAATATTATTTGTGATGATTAAATCTAAGATAGCTTCATTTCTAGTAGGCTCTTGTATAACCTGGGCCAGATAATGATCTCTGAGTGTACTCAAGAACCTGCTCCCCTTAGCTGAACTGCTGGTTTCATTTATCCAGTTTATTTTAGGGAAATTACAATCTCCCATCATTAGAACTTGCCAATGCTTAGCTGCATTTCCAATCTGTAACAATAATTTTATTTCCTCACTTTCAGCTATATTTGGGGGTTTATAGCATACTCCTACTAATATTATTTTGGAATTTGCTGCTCCACTATTTAACTCTACCCACAAATATTCAACATTACCACTAGTTTCGCAATAAAAATGTTCTCTGACTATAGGCTTAAATTCAGGCTTAACATACAAAAAAATCACTCCTCCTCTTTTACCATTGCCCCAATCTTTTCAAAATAGGTTATAACCATCCAGATTAACAGTCCAGTCATGAAATTCATCCCACCATGTTTCGGTAATGCCTATTAAATCCCATTTTTCATTAATTGCTAATAATTCTAACTTTCCCATTTTTCCTGGCAAGCTTCTGGCATTAGCAAGCATACACCTTATGTTATGAGTTTGTAGTTCTGAAGTGCCTGCCACTGTACTTGAGTTACTTAGTACTACCTCCCTATTGATTATACTACCCACCCCAATCTCCTCCCCTATGAGTTGTTAATTCATCCCTTAAACCCTCTAGACTTTCTACCCCATTACTTATATCTAGTCCCTCCCCACACCTTCTAGTTTAAAAACTCCTCCAGCCTTTCTACCATCCTATCTTCCAGCACAAAAGCTCCCTCATCATTTAGGTGCAATCCACCCCTGCTGTAGAGATTTACCAAAAGGAGAAGTCAGTCCAGTGCTCTAAAAACCCAAACCCCTCCATAGTGCACCATATCTTTAGCCATGCATTAACCTCCCTAAGCTCCTTCTGCCTTCCTGGGCAAGCACATGGCACTGGTAGTGTCTCAGAAAATACTACCTTGGATGTCCTTGCCTTCAGCTTATTACCTAGTTTTCTAAAATAATTCTTTAGGACACTCCATCTTTCACTAACTTTGTCATTGGTACCAATATGTACCAAGACCGCCGGTTCATTTCCAGCCCCTCCCAATAATTTGTCTACCCGATCCACAACATGACGAACCAGGGCTCCTGGCAGAAAGCAAACTGTTTGATTGCTGGTATCTGGGTGACAAATCACCCTGTCTACCTTCCTAATAATAGAGTCCCCTACCACCAAAACCTCTCTGTTGCTCTGCCTTTTCTGCCCTCCCACTTCTCCAGTAGAACTGTTCTCCCGGTTGTTAGAGGGAACAGCTCTATCTGGCATTGCCATTCCTGAATGGACATCCCCAACATTTTCACTCAATCTGGGAAATTTGTTGGTATTTGCCAACTCAGTACTGGCCTGCCTCCCCCTGATTCCCATTCTAACTGTAACCCAGCTACCTCCCTGGACATCCTCACTAGCTCCAGCTCCACCCTCCATGCTAGACCCAGCTAAACTGTGCTCAGTGAGCACCAACTCCCTTTCCAGTGGAGCAATATCACTAAGTGCTGAAATTCTCCTCTCCAGTTCTCCAATTTGAGCTTCCAAAGAGGCAACATGCTCACACCTGTCACAGAGTTATGGACCCTGGATCATCTGTCCCAGTATTGCATACATATGACAACCCCCCTCGCCCTGTTACCTCTTCAGTCAGACCCTATCCTTTGAGGATTTATTAAATTTCTCAGGGAAAACTGTTACCAAACTTGATATGGGGATTCTCACTTAACAGTACATATATATGTCATCTACAGTTAGGTCCATAAATATTGGTACATCAACATAATTCTAATCTTTTTGGCTCTATACACCACCACAATGGATTTGAAATGAAACTAACAAGATGTGCTTTAACTGCAGACTTTTAGCTTTCATTTGAAGGTATTTACATCCAAATCAGGTGAACGGTGTAGGAATTACAACAGTTTGTATATGTGCCTCCCACTTTTTAAGGGACCAAAAGTAATGGGGCAATTGGCTGCTCAGCTGTTCCATGGCCAGGTGTGTGTTATTCCCTCATTATACCATTTACAAAGAGCGGATACAAGCTCCAGTGTTCATTTCAAGTGTGCTATTTGCATTTGTTGCAGTTAACTCACAATATGAGATCCAAAGAGCTGTCACTATCAGTGAAGCAAACCATCATTAGGCTGAAAAAAACAAAACAAACCCATCAGAGAGATAGCAAAAACATTCGGTGTGGCCAAATCAACTGTTTGGAACATACTTAAAAAGAAAGAACGCACCGGTGAGCTCAGCAACACAAAAAGACCCGGAAGACCTTGGAAAACAACTGTGGTGGATGACCAAAGAATTATTTCCCTGGTGAAGAAAACACCCTTCACAACAGTTGGCCAGATCAAGAACACTCTCCAGGAGGTAGGTGTATGTGTGTCAAAGTCAACATTCAAGAGAAGACTTCACCAGAGTAAATACAGAGGGTTCACCACAAGATGTAAACCATTGGTGAGCCTCAAAAACAGGAAGGCCAGATTAGAGTTTTCCAAACAACACCTAAAAAAGCCTTCACAGTTCTGGAACAACATCCTATGGACAGATGAGACTAAGATCAACTTGTACCAGTGTGATAGGAAGAGAAGAGTATGGAGACGGAAAGGAACTGCTCATGATCCAAAGCATACCACCTCATCAGTGAAGCATGGTGGTGGTAGTGTCATGGCGTGGGCATGTATGGCTGCCAATGGAACTGGTTCTCTTGTATTTATTGATGATGTGACTGCTGACAAAAGCAGCAGGATGAATTCTGAAGTGTTTCGGGCAATATTATATGCTCATATTTAGACAAATGCTTCAGAACTCATTGGACGGCGCTTCACAGTGCAGATGGATAATGACCCGAAGCTTACTGCAAAAGCAACCAAAGAGTTTTTTAAGGGAAAGAAGTGGAATGTTATGCAATGGCCAAGTCAATCACCTGATCTGAATCCGATTGAGCATGCATTTCACTTGCTGAAGACAAAACTGAAGGGAAAATGCCCCAAGAACAAGCTGGAACTGAAGACAGTTGCAATAGAGGTCTGGCAGAGCATCACCAGGGATGAAACCCAGCGTCTGGTGATGTCTATGCATTCCAGACTTCAGGCTGTAATTGACTGCAAAGGATTTGCAACCAAGTATTAAAAAGTGAAAGTTTGTTTTATGACTGTTAATCTGTCCCATTACTTTTGGTCCCTTAAAAAGTGGGAGGCACATATACAAACTGTTGTAATTCCTACACCGTTCACCTGATTTGGATGTAAATACCCTCAAATTAAAGCTGAAAGTCTGCAGTTAAAGCACATCTTGTCCGTTTCATTTCAAATCCATTGTGGTGGTGTATAGAGCCAAAAAGATTAGAATTATGTCGATGTCCCAATATTTATGGACCTGACTGTATATTGCTGCAAATCCTTCGATCTGTCAAGCCGTAACTGTTATGGTTGGAAATCACTTTTAAATTGCTACTAATACACTGGCGTTCAAACCCGGAATCTGCAAATGGAGCCAAAAAGCCTACGGGTACTAGAGAGGACCCGCAACGGGGTTAAAGTCCTATCCATATCACTGTAAATGCAAATATCAACACACTACTGTACATAAAATGAAAGGGAGAGTGATGTCAGTTATTAATATTAATAGCACAGCATTCTCAAGCTCGCAAATCTGCTATATAAAATATTGGTTTTAATGTTTAATATCCGTGTTATATTGATCCCGGCAATCACTGTGTTAATACATATAATGGAACTTGCATGGACTAGAATACTGATTTATTAATTTTGCACTATTTCTGGAATGCGTGTCCAATTGAAACTCGTAATTGAAACCCGTAAGGGTTTGAAATCTAACCTCCATTTTTCATTGACGTAATGATGACAATCTCTTTTACCATTGGCTCCGTCTAAACCCGTAACTACGCGTTTCATTAATTGATCATGTTCACGGCCGCATATGCAATGTGCGCAAAAAATATTTACGGGCTTGCGTCTCCGGCCCGTAAATCGTGGCATGGTTGAATTTAATAGCTCTGTAATGCAGCAGAATTTCAAGCCCACAGGCTTTGCGGGTGTCCCATAGCCGTTACGGGGTTGGAATTTAATGTGGCTGCTAGTCTCTTTTATAGCTCTTTTCATTTCTGCAGTTGCTATTAGGATCTGTCAGGTCATATTGCTCACTGTTATTTTTTGGAAAGTAAATGAAGGAAAGAAAGTTATTAATTTGTCTGAAATGATCGGTTGAGCACGATTTGGGGGGTGCTAGGTATAGATCGGCATAGTATTTTTCAAATGCCTCTGTGACTTCATTCAGCAGGTAAATGGCCTTATCATTCTCCACCTTTAGTTTGGGGATAAATGAGTTTGCTCTTTGCTGATTGAGCTTTTTGGCTAGCATTTCGTCTGGTTTATTTGCGTATGTGAAATACTGAGACTGAGTTCTTTGCAGCACGGTTACAATCTCTGGTAAAACTCATGCAATTCTTGTTTTGGTTTATGAATTTACGCTTGGTCCAGAGACAGTCTTAAAGGGGTGGGGGGGGGGGGGGGGGGGCTTGGAGGGCTGAGATCTTAGCATTTAATGTTTTGATTTGGCCTAGCTTAAGTTCTTTGATGAGGGGGGCAATTTGGATACATTTGCCTCTTAGTACTGCCTTGTGTGTGGTCCACACTCCTGCTTCGTCCCCTTCCCTGCCACTGTTTAAATTAAAGTATTCTATCAGACTTCTATGTATTTTTTTCCCTTGGCTCTACATCATTAAGGAGGGACGGGTTTAGAACCCATGAGTGTCCCTTGGATAGTAGGTCACTCAAATAAATACTAGTCATGGTCTGACCAGGCAATGGGTCGGAGCTCTGGATTTGGGGCTAGTTGTTGTTGGATTAAGATGTAGTCAATGTGGGAGTATGAACTGTGTCTGGCTGAATAGTGTGCATATTCCCTATCATTAGGGTGTAGCATCCTCAACGTATTGAGCATACCTTGGTTTTTGAGCATTGATATGAAAGATTTTGTGCCCGTTGGAATCACGGAAGAGGGTGTGGGTCCTGATCTATCTTTTGATGGGTCTAGTACTGAATTCATGTTGCCCCCAAGAATCCAAGCTTATTGGTGCCAATCAGTCATTAGATCTGTTTAATGTGTTTTTACGTTTATTACTAGTGCCTTGTGTCGGGATGTATCTCCCATCTTGATCTCTATAGGTGGATAAATGCTGAAAGTTCAGTATCTTATGTATCAGTATTGACATCCCTCTTTTTTTATCGGGGGCAGTCAAGTGATATGTTTGCATGTAGTGTTTACCCCAATATTTTAGGATAGTATTTTTTTTTAAATGTGTCTCTTGCATTAGGACAATGTCTATATCCATGCAACTGTATTCTCCCAGGGCAATCCCCTGCTTTATCAGTTCGTTTAACCCTTGAACATTATGTGAGGCTATTTTTAAGGCCATTAATCACCACCTTTACAGCTTGCAGGACTTAGGGTAAGAACTCTGGTATACGAGCTGTTCATGAAGGGCGATAGAATGGAAGAGGGCACCTAGCTGGTATTGGTGAGGATCAACGGCTCCACGTAGGGGGTGGGGTAGGTCGTGTGGGGGGGGGGGGGGGAGAAAGCGAGAAACAAGCAGGATAAAAATATATAGAGTATTAGAGTAATTAGAGTAAGGCAGGGCAACAACAGCATACTTTGCAATTTGATGTAACAATCTTTCAGTAAACAGTTTTCGTGTTACTAAAAAACTTTTATGATTATACAAAACAATTAACAGTTTAAACTGAACTGAGGCATGCAAAAGGCTGTCTTCATAAAACCTACAGTGAGGTGTTAGGTATCCTTCCAATAAGGTATGCTGGCGACTCGCCTAAAAAATAATAAAATAGAAAAATATATAAAATGTAACCCCTATGGGACACTTCTTTTAATTACTATTAATGTGTAAGTGACTTTGCTTTTATGTTAGGGTTTTAGTAATAGGGAAGACATTTTGCTAGACCCAAGTCTGATACCTACTGGGCTAAGATAATTTCCAACAGGGGTTTTAGCAGTCTCCTTTTATACAAAGTGGTCGGGGAGAGGTCAGCATATATGCTTGACTGTCCTCATTCAATTTCTGGGATTCCTGGTCTTGACACTTTCATAAAGAGGTCTCTAGTTGTGTAATCGTGGAATTTCGCTATCACATCCTTTCTCCAGGGGAAGGGCGGCCCGTCAAGGCTCTATGTATGCACGCTATTTTGAAGGCTTCTTCCTCTAGGTTCGGCAAGAGTGTTTTGCAGAGGTCTAGCATGTATTGGGGAAGGTCTGTTATCGTTTCTCCGAGGTTGCGAATGGGGACTTTTGTCTGCGAGACTGCTTTTCCAGGTCCTCTTGTGCATATTGGAGTTGCCTCTGCTTGTCTCTCAGGGTATGCATCTCTTCCTCCAATTGGGTGTGTCCCTTCGGTAGGTTGTGCTTGGGGCTCCTTGTTGAGATACCGGCCCTTCCTCTTTTGTAGACTTTGGTCAGGAGATTCAGCTTTATTTGTCAGGATGGCACTTCGCTCTAGGTTGTGCCCTCATACATGGGATATGGGACGCGCTTACATAGTGGGCGTGGTTTTAACATTTTGCATCAGAAAGTAGATCTTGCAATATATAGTTTCTGCTGGGTTTTTGATGGTAGATGAGGGCAGCTTTTAGATATATATGGCCTGAGCTGGCAAAGCTGTAGTTTAGTAAACCCAGGAGTCTTACTTTACAATACAGCTTCTCTGAATGGTGATGTATTACTCACACTTTTCCATTTGGATTTGCTGCGCCCCCTGTAAGTAAATTATGATTTCTGTAATTCTGCAAATGGATATTTTTGAGCCATCTCAAGGTGCTTACAAAATAGTATGGGCCACTTGGATGCAGTGCCTCTCCTGCACAGTGAAGCAGTCTCAAGTTGCAAGTCCTTTTACAAGGTGGTTTGGCTGTTTGCCTGTTTACCCTACTGCAATGTTGTACTGTGAATGTACCAATATAAGTGTTATTCTGAATGCAGACAATCAGATCACAACAGTGTTGCTGCTGCTGGAGATGAACTGTGCTCTTATGTTCAATACTTCTTATTGTATGAGAGTATACATGAACCTCTTTTCCAGAGTCTGTGACAAGAAGCAATTTACAGTATTTTTTGTTATTATAGATAAGGCCACTGCCCCAGGCACCTAATAGATCCCCTACTCTTGCTCTGAGGATATCCCTTTAATAAGGTGCCTTAAGGTAAATGTTGCACTTAAAAATATATAGCATCCAAAATGGTGGGACCTCTGATGAAGTTCTTTCTTTAACCCCTTTATATTCCACAGACTGGCCTTCGGCTTTGGGAGTCCCCAGAGTCTATTAGTCACTGCCTTTCTGAAATCACAGTCTCGGTTATTTAGCTCACCATTTTAAAAAACCCAGGGCATTCAAAACCATTTTAAAGGTTTCATTGCTTGTGCTATGGAAATCTAATACAAAGACATGGATCAGTTTTGGAGCAATTTTCAAGATTGTTTTTCCACCATTTTGTACATGAGGTAGAATAACCTGCCTCTTAAGAGTTTGCTATTGCATGACATTGCTCAAATTCACCTATCCACTTGCTTTCTGTGATTTGTATGAAAAAAACAAACTATGGACCAAGGTGCCTTTTTATGTGAGTCAAACAGAAAGACTGATGGGAAGTGAAGGCTACTGAAGGAGGGGATTGTGTTCCATGTCCCTTTAAGTATTATTTCGACTTAACACAAATTTTCAACTTATACTGATACTTTCAGACCCTTTTATTAGTGTAATCAAGGGACTGGCTGTATGCATCTCACCTAATGCTTCCAAGTCGAGATGTCCCGGACAGTTCGCCCGCGGACTATTCACAGCGATTTTGGCTCTTTCGCGCTCGCAGCGGACGGCGGACACATGCGCTTTTCGGTCCGCCCCCTATTCTTTATCATTGAGGAAACTTTGACCCTGCACCTCACAGTCAGCAGACACATTCCAGCCAATCAGCAGCAAACACTCCCTTCCAGAGCCTTCCATCTGAAGGACAGCATCCATTTTAGAATCATTCTGAAGCTGCATTCGTTGTGAGAGGACAGATAGTGTAGCTGCTGGAGATTTAATAGGGAAATAGATAGCCAGGCTGTGTATTTAGCTTCCACTACAGACCTGAAGGACTCATCTGATATCTGCTGCAAGGACAGCAACCCAAAAAGCCCTTTTTAGGGCTAGAACATCATTTATTTTATTTTATAATTTTTTTCTGTGTAATCTAATTTCATATGCCTGCCTGCCAGCGTGTGTGTGTGACAGGCTAACACCTAACAGCTTATATTGTGCTTATTTTCACTACTCATACCTGGTGGTGTACCATGCATTGAAAACAACCATTTTTTTCCTGTAATCTAATTTCAGTTGCCTGCCTGTGTCAGGCTCACAGCTAATATTCTGCTCTGTTTCACCAGTCATAGTTGGTGTACCATATATTGAAAAAAAACAACCCTTTTTTCCTTTAATCTAATTTCAGTTGCCTGCCTGTGTCAGGCTCACAGCTTATATTGTGCTCAGTAAAAAAAAAAAACACTTTTTTGACTGTAATAGATTGAATATCTATTGCCTGACTACAGCCGTGTGTGTGAAGCCTATTGCATCTACTCTGCAAACTTTTGCCAGTGCACAGTGATACGTCATATCTGGTGCAACCGTAGTGTACAGTGACATAAAAAAACACGTTTTTGACTGTAATCGATTGAATATCAGTTGCCTGCCTACAGGCATGTGTGTGAGGCCTACAGCGCCTACTCTGCCAACTTTTGCCAGTGCACAGTGACACTCATATCTGGTGCAACCTAGTGTACAGTGAAATAAAAGAACCCTTTTTTTACTGTAATCGATTGAATATCAGTTGCCTGCCTACAGGCGTGTGTGTGAGGCCTATTGCGTCTACTGTGCCAACTTTTGCCAGTGCACAGTGCCACTCATATCTGGTGTCACATAGCTTGCACGCATAGTACCACTAATCGGGAAAAAAATGACAGGCAGAGGCAGGCCACTCCGCAGGGGCCGTCATGGTCGTGGTGCTGTGATTCCCTTTGGCCCTAGAATAATGCCCAGTTTTCCCAGGCCACGTACCCTGAACTTGAAAAGTTCTGAGGACATGGTTGACTGGCTAACACAGTACACCCAATCTTCTACAGCTTCCGCTCAGAACCTAGACGCACGATCCTCCTCCAGCTTAGCTTCGGGCACCTCTCCAGTTACCACTCGCCCGCCTGCCGCCACCACCAACACTAGCACCACAGCCGCTTCACTTGATCCGTCAGCAGAGTTATTTACACATCCGTTGGAAGAAATGAGTGATGCGCAAACATTAGTGCCAGAGGATGTAGATAACAGGGATATGTCCCAGTCAGGCAGCATTACACACATGGACGTACGGTCTGATGATGATGATGTTGTACCCGGTGCTGCTTCCTTTGTTGAGTTGTCAGATACAAGTGAAGTGGGTGCCCGCTATAAGGGAAGAAGAACAGGAGGAAAGTTCAGATGGGGAGACAGAGAGGAGGAGGAGACGAGTTGGAAGCAGGGGGAGGTCGTCGCAAGTAGCTATCAGCCAGACAGCACGCCAGTCAACGCATGCTGTTGCCACCACCAGAATGCCCTCATTGCAGAGCTCAGCAGTGTGGCAACTTTTTTGTGTGTCTGCCTGTGACAACAGCGATGCCATTTGCAACCTGTGCGAAAAGAAACTGAGTCGTGGGAAGTCCAACACCCACCTAGGTACAACTTCTTTGCGAAGGCACATGATGTCACATCACAAACGCCTATGGGATCAACACATGAGAACAAGCAGCACACAAAGTCAAAGCCGCCATCCTCCTCCTGGTCCAGCATCTTCAGCCACGTCTACCACTGCTGCCCTGCTTGCCCCCTCTCAACCATCCGCCACTCCGTGTCTCGCCCTGAGCAGTCCCTGCTCATGTGCCCACAGACAGGTGTCTTTCAAGGACATGTTTGAGCATAAGAAGCCAATGTCACAAAGTCACCCCCTTGACCGGCAACTGACAGCTGGCTTGTCTGAACTCTTAGCCCGCCAGCTTTTACCATACAAGCTGGTGGAGTCTGAGGCGTTCAAAAAATGTGTAGCTATTGGGACACCGCAGTGGAAGGTACCTGGCCGAAATTTCTTTGCACAAAAGGCAATCCCCAACCTTTACTCGATTGTGCAAAAGGAAGTAATGGCATCTCTGGCACACAGTGTTGGGGCAAGGGTCCATCTGACCACTGATACCTGGTCTGCAAAGCATGGTCAGGGCAGGTATATCACCTACACTGCGCATTGGATAAACCTGGTGACGGCTGCCAAGCATGGAATACGTGGCACTGCAGAGGAGTTGGTGACACCGCCACGACCTGCAGGCAGGCCTGCTGCCACCTCCTCTACTCCTCCTACTCCATCCTCTTCCATAACCTCCTCGGCTGAGTCCTCTTCTGCTGCTGCTATTTCTTGCTCCACATCAACGGCACCCCCCCAGCTCCACAAGTACTATTCCACATCCCGGATACGGCAGTGTCACGCCATCTTGGGGTTGACTTCCCTGAAAGCAGAGAGTCACACCGGACCAGCACTCCTGTCCGCCCTGAACGCATAGGTGGATCAGTGGCTGACTCCGCACCAACTGGAGATCGGCAAAGTGGTTTGTGACAACGGAAGAAATTTGTTGGCGGCATTGAATTTGGGCAAGTTGACACATGTGCCGTCCATGGCACATGTGTGTAATCTGATTGTACAACGCATTGTGCATAAGCACTTAGGCTTACAGGACGTCCTGAAGCAGGCCAGGAAGGTGTGTGGCCATTTCAGGCATTCCTACACGGCCATGGCGCACTTTTACAGATATCCCGCGGAGAAACAACATGCCAGTGAGGCGCTTGATTTTCGAGAGCCTGACACATTGGAATTCAACACTCCTAATGTTCGACCGCCTGCTCCAACAAGAAAAGGCTGTTAACGAGTATTTGTATGACCGGGGTGCTAGGACAGACTCTGCGGAAATGGGGATTTTTTTGCCACGTTACTGGACGCTCAGGCGCAATGCCTGTAGGCTTATGCTTCCTTTTGAGGAGGTGACAAACCTGGTCAGTCGCACCAAGGGCACCATCAGCGACATCATAACATTTGTTTTCTTCCAGGAGCGTGCCCTGTGAAGAGTGCTGGCTCAGGCCATAGATGAGCGTGAAGAGGAAGAGGAAGAGTTGTGGTCACCATCACCACCAGAAACAGCCTTATCAGCATCGCTTGCTGGACCTGCGGCAACGCTGGAAGAGGATTGTGAGGAAGAGGAGTCAGAGGAGGAATGTGGCTTTGAGGAGGAGGAGGAAGACCAACCACAACAGGCATCCCAGGGTGCTCGTTGTCACCTATCTGGTACCCGTGGTGTTGTACGTGGCTGGGGGGAAGAACATACCTTCAGTGAGATCACTGAGGACGAGGAACGGGACATGACTAGCTCGGCGTCCAACCTTGTGCAAATGGGGTCTTTCATGCTGTCGTGCCTGTTGAGGGACCCTCGTATAAAAAGGATGAAGGAGAACGACCTGTACTGGGTGTCCACGCTAATAGACCCCTGGTATAAGCAGAAAGTGCCTGAAATGTTACCGAATTACCACAAATCGGAAAGGATGCAGCACTTCCAAAATAAATTAAAAAGTATGCTTTACGCAGCATTTAAGGGTGATGTCACAGCACAACGGCAATCTAACAGCGGAAGAGGTGAACATAATCCTCCTCCTCCCACGACCTTGCCGGCAAGGAGAGGACGCTTTACAGACGTGTTGTTGATGGAGGACATGCGAAGCTTTTTAAGTCCTATGTATCGTCACAGCCCTTCGAGGTCCACCCTCAGAGAACGACTCGACCGTCAGGTAACAGACTACCTTGCCTTAACTGCAGATATCTACACTATGAGGAGCGATGAACCCCCTGACTACCGGGTGTGCACGCTTGCCCTGTGGCCTGAGCTATCCCAATTTGCCATAGAACTTCTGTCCTGCCCCGCTTCAAGTGTCCTGTCAGAAAGGACCTTCAGTGCAGCAGGAGTTTTGTCACTGAGAAGAGAAGTCGCCTAGGTCAAAAAAGTCTAGATTTCCTCACCTTTATTAAGATGAATGAGGGATGGATCCCGAAGGGACTGACAGTGGGCGATACATTCGATTAAAAAAGGCCTGATAGATGAGCTGCCTTGAGCTAATAATGGTCCACACGCTGCTGTATTTTATCCCTGAATGCCGGATGACTTGTGTGACTTATCCGCCACCAACTAGGGTTCAAGACGCAATGTTTTGGGGCACTTTCTGCCTGGCAAACTAACATCAATTTTTCTGGTCGCTGCAACAATACCTAATTTTTGCATTTAAATTCTTTTATTGTCAGAAGGCGCACAGCATGTAATGAAAAATAAAGCATTTTTGAACAGTCTTGCATAACAGTTGTGCAAAAATACATATTTACAATAAAGACATTTTGTGAAAGTTAGCTGGCTAGTCCTTCTTATTTTAACTTTTTAGGCTAATAATTTTTCTTAGTTTTTACTGTGATTGCAATTTAAGAGATACCTGAAACATGGTAAAACAGACAATAGTAAAGAGTATATATGCAGGAAACACCAAAGTCCTATTAGCTATCATCCCTCCAGCAGTATTAGCTTATTATTTACAATATCTAACCTGGGCAATCACCCTTGGGTTACCCTAGGGCAGGCTTCAGTAAGCGACCTCTCCTTTCCTGGGATGATTTTGCCGCCGGTTGCTTCTGAAGGGTCTCCAGGGCTCCCCCACTCCGGTCCTTCCCCCAGTGTTGCTTCAACCAGTAACAAATGTTTTATATTTGTAAAGCGACCCAATGATCCCCCTTGATAGAGTTTTATCTTTACAAATTTTAGAGAACCAATTTAAGACCGGTGTCCCCTTTTTCTGGGTCAGGGAGTGTGTGAAATGCCTCAGCCTACAGTAATTGTAATGATCTGACAGCGGTAGCTCATGCTTGTCCCTCAGTTCCTCATAGGTGAGCATCTGGCCCTTTACTAACCAGTCTCCCAGTCTATCTAGTTTCCTTGACCTCCACCAGTGTTGTGATGTTGAGCTCATGTGTTTCGGGGCCTGAGGGTGGTCAAGAATTGGGGTCATTTGTGTGGATCCAGGGAAAAAACCTGTGTGTTTCTTGGCCCATTTCCAGTATGATAGTGAGTGTCTGATTAGGGGGTTTGGCGATTTTTTAAGGCTCTGAGGCAATTCTGATAGCAAAGCCACCTTGTCCCAGGTTAAGGACCTTAAAGTGTGGTTCTCGAAATACACTGAGGCTGGTTGGTGCCCTATAGAATGTGCTATTGGGAGGAAAGATAACTGAGCTGCCTTGTGGTAATATTTTGAGTTTGGACACGATAGTTTCCCCTCTGACTTATGGAGGTACATAATTTTCTTTGTGATGCGTGAGGGAGAGTGGTTCCAGATAAACTGAAATATTTTCCTTTAAATATTTTCTAATTCTTTTTATTTAATCGGGATCGGGAGTGTTCGAAATATGTAGAGCAACCTAGGAAGGACATTCATTTTTATCATATTTATTCTCCCTAGCCATGATAACCTATACTTTGTCCATTTACTCAGGTCATTAATTATTGTTTTATAAAGTTTGGAGTGGTTGACTTTGTACAAGTCCTCTAGCTTAGGGGATAGTCGGATTCCCAGGTAGTTTATGTGGTTCTTATCCCACTTAATATTAAACTTCTCTTGGAGACCCTGCTTCTCTACTGCTGTTAAGTCAATCGCTAGTGCTTCTGTCTTCTCTATGTTCAGTTTAAGGCCAGAAAACTGACCAAACTCCTCCATAGTTCGAATCAACTCTGGGACCGATTGGGTATGGTTTGAGAGCATACACAGCAGGTCGTCTGCAAATAGACAAGTTTTGAAATGGTGATGGCCTATTTTTATGCCTGTGATCCCAGCGTTGGCCCTAATTGTCTGAGCCAGGGGTTCTATTGCTATTGCGAATAGAAGGGGATAAAGGGGGCACAACTGTCTTGTTCCTCTTTCTTTTTTAATTAAGGATCTCTCATCTCCCGGAATCTGTAACCTTGCCCTGGATGATTTGTATAATGAGTGTATGAGATTTATGAAATGGCCTTTAATACCAAATTTTTCAAGCGTGGCGTATAGGTAAGTCCACTCCAGGGAATCAAACGCCTTTTCAATGTCAAAGGCCATAAGACAGGCTTGAATTTTAGAGGCTTTGGTGTGGTACAGTAGGTTCATGACTTTTCTAATGTTGTCTCCCGCTTGCCCTTGGGAGACAAAGCCTACTTTGTCATTATGTATTAACTTAGGCAAGAAGGATGACATTCTATCCGCTATTATTTTTGACAGGATCTTTGTATCACAGTTTAGTAATGAGATTGGCCTGTAGTTTTTGGGTTCTAGGGCATCTCGACCCTCCTTAGGGAATAGAGCAATATCTGCCCTGTTCAGCTCTGCTGGTGTTTGCTTGCCTTCTAGAACTCTGTTAGAGTGACCAAGTGCGGGCCTAATATGTCTATAAATTTTTTATAATATAAATTGGTGTACCCGTCTGGGCCTGGTGACTTACCAGGTTTGAGGTTCTGGACTACTCTTCTCACTTCCTCTAGGGTCACTTTGGCATTTAAAGTCTCTAAGACATTTTCTTCTATTAAGGGGAGATCACAGGAATTAAGAAATCCCCTCATTTTGTGTAGATCTATGTGTTTTGTTGCCGTATAAAGGGTATTGTAAAATTTTGTAAAAATCTTCTGGATCTTATTTGGGTTTGTTGTTTTTTCTCCCTTTGAGGTCTTAATTTGAAGTATCCTATTTTGTGTTGTTTTGGTTTGTAGTTTCCTGGCTAGTAACGGGCCAGGTTTATTGGCTTTATTAAATCCGATAGGAATAAATAGTACAACTGAACACACCACTCCTATCTGGTGGCACCTTAGATTGCACGTGCAGTACCCCAAATTTGAAGTGGGAGGACCGACCAAGCATCTTTTTCCATCTCCCACTTCCAAAAATCAATGCCATATACACGCCCCCTAATAGTGGACGTAACAGGGATTAAACCAATAGGAATAGTACTACTTAACAGTACACACCTTATAATAACGCAGACAGAGGCAACGCAGAGAAAGGAGTTTGAAGAAGAGGAGTCAGAAAAGGAAGGTGGCTTTGAGGAGGTGGAAGACCAAACACAGCAGGCATCCCAGGGGGCTTGTTGTCACCTTTCGGGGACCCTTGGTGGCTGGGTGGAGGAAGTGACCTTCAATGACATCAGTGAGGACAAGGAACGGGACATGGCTAGCTTGGTATCCAACCTTGTGCAAATGGGGAGATTGCGGTTGTGCAAAGGGACTGTTTGCGGTTGTTTGCGGTGCATTAAACGGGGAGATTGGTCTGTTACTGTGAAGCGGATGTAACCCTTACACTACCTGATCGATACAACATCATGCCTGATGTTTTAAAGCATGTTATTCTAAACAACTTAGAAATGTTAGGTGATTTATGCCCTTTATGGCTTAAAACCAGACTCTGCATCAACTATGTCATTTTCCGTGGAAGTTTTGCCATGGATCCCTCTGCGGCATGCCACAGTCCAGGTGTTAGTCCCCTTGAAACAACTTTCCCATCACTATTGTGGCCAGAAAGAGTCCCTGTGGGTTTTGAAATTCGCCTGCCCATTGAAGTCTATGGCGGTTTGCCGGGTTCGCCCGTTTGCGAACATTTGATGAAATTCGCTTCCGCGGTTCGCGAACCGAAAATTTTATGTTTGCGACATCTCTACTTCCAAGCAGCTCAACATGGTATTGGTTAAACTATGTTCTTTATCTTTGACTCCTTCACTGTGTAAACTTTCTACCTGTGCCCTTTTATTAAAATATGTGGTTGTGCATCAATCCAAAATGATGGATCTTGTACCTTGACTACATTTTCACAAATAGTTTTTGACCTTGATGAAATTTGTTAAAAATACTAAAATAATAATTGCCATAGTAAGGAGTATTACAGTATCCCCACTAGTCGGTCTATAATTATACAAATACAAAGAAACCTATCTGTTAAAAATGTACTTTACCAAAATACTAAATTTATTTACTTTCTCACATAGCATCACCCAGTTAAAATAACTTTATCTCAATGTTGGTTCCCATAAGCACTAGAGATATTTTCCCTGCTTCCTTTGGGCAGCTGAAATGATAACCTAAAGAAAAAGAAGGAAGAAATGAAGTGCATGCCAAAGACTTTCTATAATTGACTTCTGGCTTCTGTCATTATTGTAATTATTTTAGTATTGTAGGGGGAAGTTCCAGGTAAACTGTTCATCACGCTTTTGCTATATAGATAAGGTAGATATTCAATTGGCTACATTTTGCTACTGGCATTTATTGCGAGTTATAGGATCAAAATAACTGTGGTTGTCAAAAACTTAACTCCATCCTATCTCCTCCTTTGATGTTTTAAGCCTGTAAATGTAAATGTTACCAGAGCTTAAGACGCAAAATCCATATTTAATTACAACAATTAAACAAGCCCGCAATTGCATTCAACCCCGTAACTGGCAAATGAATAAAAATTCTATGAGTACTAGATAGGACTTGCAAGTGGGTTAAACACCTGTTCGTAACACTGCTAAAGCAAATATAAAGACACTAATGTACTTGCAAAATACTGGGAAAGCAATGAAAGGCATTAGTTAATTGCACAACAGTCTCAAGCTGCTTATCTGCAATAAAAAAAAAACATTTTTTACGTTTTATTTCCGTGTTATATTGATTCCGGGAATCAAGGAGGTAATACATATTATGGAACCTGCAAGGACTAGAACAGTTTATTTATTGATTTTTATTGATTTCTACATTTTTGGATTGTGAGTCCAAATGCAGATCGGGCTTCTAAACACTAATTGATTGTAGTTTAAACTCCATGTTTTACTGATGTCATGATGACGGTCTCATTTACTATTTGCTCTGTCTAAATTGTAACATAAGGGTTTGCTTAATTGATCATGATCATTCATGTCCTGAAATGCTGATCATGGTTTGAGTGTCAGGGCTGTAAGCCTGTACTTGTGGGTTTGAGTCAATTAAATACATTTGTAACTGTAACAAATTTCTAACCCATAGACATACGGGCAGTGTCAAGGTAATCACAGTTTTGGAATTAAATAGGGGCCTTGGTCTGGTGAATTCCAATGACCTATTGGAGTTCTGCACTTTAGGGCTCTTCTGTATCTATTGAGCACACCATTGAGTGGCAATGCAAGACTGGTGTCCCTGAAATGGGGTCCCTCAAAAGCAACTGTACCTTCATTGGTTAGACATCAGATGTTCGGGTAGAAGTAGGTTTTCCTCAATGGTGTTAATTATGCACTTTCAATACCACCACCAGACCAATTACTCATTCATGCGGGTTTACATTTTCTAGGTATTTTCCCTTCAAGAAAATGAATAAGGGTAATAAAGCAAGATATTGAACGCTTGTTAAATATTTATCCCAGCCTGTTCATCATTTGGTCGGAGATTATTCCTTGTCTTAAATGGTGATCACCTATTGATAAAGACATCCTCAACACATGAAAAAAATGTAAAACAAATGCAAAAAATTTAAACAAGACAATAGACAGCTTCATTAAACAATAGTGGGGGCAGCATTTCTTTCATACATAAAGACCTAGGGGATTCCGACTCACCTACCTACTTTTTTTTTTTTTAACCATTCATTTTTATTGGTCATAACTGACAGGAATAAAGAAAAAGAATCAACATTATATCAGTATGCCCTGATTCGCAGATCGGGCTGTTTCCATCTATTTCACAATTTGCAATATGAAGTAGATTCTAAATCAGTGTATTAAAAAATTGTCATAAAAGCCTAACATACAGTAGTCATATTCCATTTAAATTTTCATGTGGAGTTTGTGACCTTCACACCTCTTTTTCCTTTTTCTGTTCCCTTTTTCCTTACTTGTCCCCGCTAGCTAGATTAGTTTTTTGGAGCCTTTATGATCCTCTTTTTTTTAATTCATATTCCTGATGCTCCTTGAATTGTCAGGACCTTCCCGTCCCCCTCCCCTCTTTTCCCTTTAAGAACAAGTTAAACTTGAATTAAATCTTCAACCGTAACTAAACTACTGGCAGCCTTCAGTTATCCTGAGAAATCCGACTTCCACCCTTCTATATCGGTTTCCCCACTATTATCTTACCTCTTTGGTGCAAGAAATTCTTGGGTGTTCCCCAGTCCAGCTTCCCGGTTCTCACCTTCCCCTCACTCCCCTTCTCTCCCCGGGACATCAGACCCCTCCAAGTTATCATTGTTGTCCCTGAAAAGTAACCCAGGGCTCCCAAATTGCTAAATATTTATCCATAGTGTCTGCTAGTGCATGAGATATTCTTTCGTATATCATGATTTGATTTAATTTACTGGTTATCTCTAAAGGTTCTATATGTTCTGCTTTCCATCTTTTAGCTATGCAGTTTTTAGTTGCCAAACATATAAACTGCATCATTTTGTTTTGTGTAGGCGTTAGGGCTTCCAATCCTAGTCCCAGCAGACATACCTCCATCTGAGTTTCTAGATCCCTTTGAAAGATAATGGATGCTAAACGTGTACATTCTTGCCACATCCTTTGGACTTTAGAGCAATTCCACCACATGTGTATGAAAGTGCCTCTTAGACTGCATCCTCTATAGCAATTAGGGT
The DNA here is from genome assembly GCA_027410445.1 of Discoglossus pictus. NCBI lineage: Eukaryota > Metazoa > Chordata > Amphibia > Anura > Alytidae > Discoglossus > Discoglossus pictus. Next base: position 170,775,796 of record CM050164.1, read on the forward strand.
TTTGCCCCCCCTTCCATTTAGCAATCCGGTCCGGGGTTATATAAGCTCTATGTAAAATCTTTATGGATGTCTCTAGTAAGCTGTAATTTAGCGAGCCCCTAGTCAATTCCCTCCAGGATCTTTTCCATTGTGTTATTTCCCAGGTATGTCCTAAATCTTTCTCCCATTCCTTCATGAATTTATCTTTGGGGCCTATTTTTGGTTTATTAAATTCTGAATAAAGCATGCCTAGTATTCCTTTTGTTAAAGGCGCTGTGCTACATAATTTTGAGAACCAAGTATGTTTCGGGATACCCCATTGTTTAACTAGGGAGCTCGCCAAATGACTCATCCTACAGAAGTTATAATGCTCCTCCAGTGGAAGATTATATTTATCCCTTAGACTTTCATAGGAGAGAGAGCCCCCCTCTGTTACCCAGTTTCCAATTTTAACTAGGTCTCTTGATGCCCACCATTCCTTTGAATGGTTAGATAGGGGGATCCGAAATTCCGGGTGCGGTATTAGGGGAGCCAGGGGAGAAAGCCTCCCCAGGATCCCATGGTTTGTTTGAGCCCATCTGCAGCACTGTAATGACAACCTGATTATCGGGTTCTGTAGCCGTCTCAGTGCCCTTAGTGGATCTTTTAACCAGATTACTTGTTCCCAGGTATAAGGTCGCAATTCCTGATCCTCTATATAGACCCAGCTTGGTTTATGATCCCGAGAGTGAATCCTGGGGATAACTGCCAATTGAGCTGCGCGGTAATATTGGGTGAGATTAGGGCACGATAGGCCCCCCCATTTTTTGTGTCTAGTCATTATTTGTTTCGCTATTCTATGCGGTTTGTATTGCCAAATGTATTGAAAAATTACTTTTTGGAATTGTCTTAGTTATTTTTCCGGGCATCTAACTGGCAGGGATCGAAACAAATAGAGAATTTTCGGTAACAGATTCATTTTTATGGAATGTATACGTCCTAGCCAAGATAATTTGAGTTTCGACCATGAGTTCATGTCGTTTTTTAATTGTTTGATAAGAGGATCATAGTTGAATTTATAGAGATCTCCTAGTTTTCTTGTAAGATTGATCCCTAGGTATCTAATATGGGTTTTGGGCCAGGTGAACCTATAATTTTCTCTCAGGAAAGTCTCTTCTCCCTGGGTTAAGTTCAAAGCCAGCACCTCTGTCTAAGACGTGTTTAATTTAAGGCCTGAGATTGAACTAAAGCTATTAAGTATTTCAAATAAAGCCGGGATTGAGAATATAGGGTTGGTGAGAGTACAGAGGACATCATCCGCGAACCAGCTACTTTTAAACTGAGTTGAGCCTGCCTGTATTCCTTTTACTCGGGCAGAAGCCCTGATCCTCTGGGCCAGAGGTTCCACAACCAGGGCAAACAGTAGCGGAGAGAGCGGGCAGCCTTGTCTTGTTCCTCTCTGTATATCTATCATTTCATTGTTCTGGCCTGGCATTTTAATTTCCGCCTTTGATTTTTTATAAAGTGTTCGAAGCAGGTTCACAAATGTGTTTGAGAAGCCAAACTTAGCTAGAACTTCCCATAAATAGGACCACTCCACAGTGTCAAAGGCCTTTTCTATATCCAGGGCTAACAAGCATAATGCAGTGCGCTGTTGTTGGGCTATATGGATTAGGTTAGTTACTTTGCGAATATTATCTCCCGCCTGCCTATGGGAAATGAATCCTACCTGATCTGGATGGATCAGCTTTGGGAGGAATCTTGCTATCCTGTTGGCCATAATCTTTGTTAATAATTTTAAATCAATATTGAGTAGAGATATAGGCCTAAAATTTTTCACTTCTAACCTATCTTTACCCTCTTTTGGGAAAAAAACCAAATTGGCTTGGTTAAATTCCGCTGGTATTGATTTACCTTCCAAAATATAATTAAAAAAGGTGGTTAAATGCGGGGCTAGGATATGTGAGAAGGTCTTGTAATATTGTGCCGTGAATCCGTCCGGTCCCGGGGACTTGCCTGTCTTCGCTTCTTGTATAGCCTGATTCACTTCTTCTAAAGATATCTTGGAATCAATTATCCCATTTTCCTCTTTAGTTAAACTGGGGAGTTCGCATGAATTTAGGAAGTCCCTTATGGGAATTTCTGTTGCCAATCCTTGGGAGGTATATAGTTTACTATAAAAAATTTTGAATACTTACTGAATTTTCTTAGGACTAGACGTTATTTGTCCTAGTGTATCTTTTATTTGGTAAATTTTTGATTGGGCTATTTTATTTTTCAATTTGTTGGCCAGCATGGTGTCTGGTTTATTCGCTCTGGCATAGAACCTCTGGCCCGTAAAACGTAAGGCTCTTTCAGTCTTAGCTGACAAGATTTGGTCTAACTCAACTCTCACCAACTCTATTTGTTGTCTTAATGCTTTCGTTGGGTTTTGTTGGTTCATCTTTTCCAACTCTCCAAGTTTTCCCTTTGCTAGCCTCTCTTTTTGATTTTGTTGTTTTTTATGTTGGGCTGCGATTTGTATACAAGTCCCTCTAATGCAGGCTTTATGAGCCAGCCATACCCAATCTGGAGATATTCTCCCAGTAGCATTTTCTGTAAAGTATGAGTCTATAGCCACCGCTATTCGGTCTCTCAGGTGGGGTTGGGTTAAGAGCATTTCATTTATTCTCCAGCTTCTGGCTCCCCCCAGGGTCTCCCCTAGTTGAATTTTGAGGCAAACATAAGAGTGATCTGACCAAGAGCATGGGTATATCTCTACTCCATCAGTTTGGTCAATTAAATTTGTTCCTATCAGGAATGTGTCTATTCTTGAATAAGTTTGATGCACTGTGGAGAAAAATTTATATTCCCTATCTAGAGGGTGGCTCTCTCTCCATATGTCCGTCATTTGTAATCTCCTTAGCTTGGCTTGTATTAGGTCTATTTTCTTGGAAAATTTGTCTCCCATTGAGGCCCCTGTGCGATCTAGGGTTGGCCTAAGCACTAAATTTAAGTCTCCCCCTATGATAATGTGTCCTAAATCTTTGGATTCCAAGTAACGAAGCAGCCGTAAGAGACAGTTGTGAGGGGATGCGTTTGAAGAATATAATGAAATAAGTGTGGTTTTACTATCGTGTATCATGCCTGTCAAAATAATAAAGTTCCCTTCCGAATCAATGGTCTTGTTACCAAGAGTAAATGGAAAGTCCTTGTGTAGTAGGATAGCTGTTCCTGCCTTTCTTGAGGTCTGTGTGGTAGCGAATATATGAGGATAGTTTCCGTGCATATATTTTGGGATATCATTTAATTTGAAGTGAGTTTCCTGAAGGAAGATAACTGACGGGTTATGAGTTTTATATGTTAGGAAGGCTTTCCTTCTCTTAAAGGGTGAGTTGAACCCTCTAACGTTGTGAGTTATAAAAGTGTATCCTACTTTAGCCATCTGTCCCAAGGAGAGAAAAGAGCACAGAGATAGTACTTACTTTTGAAGCCAATAATCCTTGATTTTTTGAGAAAGCTGGACCGAACAAGACCCTCCTTCCCGCACCTCTGAGTTGTGAGTTTCGATTCTGTGTCACTGCCAAAAAAAAATATTAACCTAAAAGTGTTAACAATATTTTCAACTGAACTAAAACTTTCAACAATTCTGAATATCTTTGTGCTCGTTCCCCAACATCGTTGTAGATGCCTCTTAGTAATTCTGGTCTGAGGAGAGAAAACCTTCCCTGTCTCCGTCATGCCAGTATGAGGAATGCACAGTGTGTAGAGTTACTTTAGGCAATTAAAATGCCCCCCTTTAAACGTCTTTCGCTTAATCTCCATAGGGTCCCACCTTCTAGCTTTTTTATCCTTTTTTTTTTTTTTTTTTTCCTTCCTCTTCCCCTCAGGTAATTTCCTCTTATCTTTAATAATTGCTCATATTCCCAGTTATCTGCTGTTCCTTTCAAACCCTCCTTTCATTAATAGTGTTGTGTATATGGTATCTCTTTTGAATGTCTAAGAGACTAAAAGTTACTCAACCTCTTTAACCTTAATCTCAATGGTCTATTCTTCTAAGTAATTGACCCCATGGTTCTAATGGTCTAAATCTCGGGCTTAAGAGATAAAGGGTCCTTTAACCTTCTCTACCTCGTTCATATTCCCTGAGCAGGGTCTGTCTTCATAGCATTGCGTACATGGTATACCCATATAATTATTTTAAGATCCAGTGATACTTTAATTTTAGCCTGGTTATTCAGGTCCTTTATAAAAAAGTCTCTATAAGTTTGATAGTCTAAGCCTTGGTATTATGAGGTATCCCAGATTTCTCTGGGCAGTCCATATTCCCTAAACCAGGCTTTGATCAAGTCAATGTTTCCCTACTTATATTTTCTGAGGGAGTTCCTCTGTTGTAAGTCCTGCTTTACGCCTTTGTGGAAGCGGGGTGTCTTGCCACTGTCTCTTTGGGCTCCTTCTAGGGGAGTCTTGCTGTTGTGAGCCTCCTTCCGTTGTCGTAATTAGCCCCAATTTTTGTAGTATTCGCATACATTCTTCTACCTACCTACTTTTTGAAGGATTGTGTACATTTATTTGAGAGCACCATACATGGACTTGTGGCAGGACTGTTTGCCCACATAAAGATCCCACATCTCAATGGGGGTAATTGTGAACATTTATCTGACTATATCCTCTTGTGGCATGGGGTCTCACAATAGGATATTCTATTTGGGGTGAGCAAGCCATTGTTTTTCATTCTTTGAAGGTTATTGTTAATTTTGGTAAATAAATAAAGAAGCTGTGGAATTTTTTTTACCAACAGCATTCTTTTTTTAACATTGTTTAGAAAAATAGTTCAGCAATTTCAACGTATTCTTGGTTCCTATAGGGAAACTAAAGCAATATATAGGTATATTCCCTGTAAGAAATAATCTTCACCACACTTTACTTAAATGTTATACTGTACTTAAAATATCCAAAATGTTTTTTGCATAGATAATAAAATGAAACAACTTCTAATATATTATCTTTTATATGCAATTATTTTTCTGTGATATCTACCATTTTGGTGTCTGAGGTTGGAGGAGAGTTTAATTGCACAGGAAGTTTCTGTCTGCAAAAGGGGAATGTCCCATCTACAACCAACGGCATTTTCAGTAGCAGTAATGGAATACTCATTTGTGTTTTAAGAACACACCATCTTGCGAAAGTAGCAAGCAAAATCAGATGTAAAAAAAAAATGGATACCTGTAGAAAACATTTTAATTTTTTTTTCCATGTTTTAAAGGCTGGGTTATTCAAAAGACCACGTAAAAAAAACATTAAATGTATATGCAAGTGAGCTGGGTTATGAATGCATCTGATAGAGGGGAATTAGTAGTTTATGATTACATATATTTGCATGCACTATGGTTTTCTAGCTTGGCATTAAAAAAAACCTGTTGCAGGTGATGTTTACACCCCCAGGATTAAGCTAGGCTCCGGAGAGGGTTCATTTTTGTAAAAGTGTACCCTGTCCATGTGAGCATGCTCAGCTTTGCAGCCAATCAGCAATGCTGTATGCAGCCAGCTAGATGAGGCTGCTATACTGGGTCCTTAAAGGACCATAAATCAACATTCAAGTAAAATTGCTTGAGTGGTTGGTTACACTGTTGTTCTGTAGACATACACCCTCTCCTTGATAAATTCTGACAAATTATAATTGTACTGAAACCAAACATTTTAGTTTCTTCTTCCTATTCTAATCTGTCTTTTAAGCGAATGAGCATTAATGCTTGATTTATGGTCCTGCAATGACCTGCAAGAGAGCTTGCATCCATGGTCTCTGTGCATGTGTCTCTGTGTGATTTTCTGTCTGGGGCTGGGGGAGGTGATGGGGCAATTCACTGGGGCTGGGGGAGGTCACAGGGGCAATTCAATAAGGCTGATGGAGCTAACAGGGGCAATTCACTGGGGCTGAGGGAAGTTTCACCTGGGATGTTATGTAGATAAAAGAATCAGTGAATGAAGGCACACAGACCTTGTTTTGGGTAATACAGAAATCTAAAGGAAAGCTCCAGCTCAATTTACAGACCAAAAAGATAAAATGTATAATGTATGCTAATTTTCCCTGGGTTTTTCAGGGTGTGTCAACATTTATAGAAAACAGTTAGAAAAAGCAAGAAATTCAGCAAACTTTAGGGTAGCTGATTAAATGTATATGTTGGTATTTTTTAATGCAAATATTTTTTTTTGGTACACTACTAATTCTCTTCATTTATAATCCAGCTCACTTGCATCTACCTTTAATATATATAAACTAGCGACTTGCCCGTCAAAAATGACGACAATTTAATGTGTATTTTTTAAATTTTGTTTTGCATGTAATATGCGTATTTGACACTTGTAACCTTTTTCTTATCTATAAATAAGTAGAATCACATATTATACTTGTCCAACTAGGAATCTTCGTCACGTGACGGCTCATTGCAGGCTACAAATGTGGACCCTCGCAAAACGAGGGGCTGCATTTGCGGAGGTGGAGGCTCTACGGCAACTCACACGCGGTTATAAACACCCACACAAGCGGCACTTTACCAAAATAGATGTAACACGCAAAAATACGACCTTAAAGGCCGAACCGAGCGCACCTGAATACATTAAAAACACAATAAATACACACCAAAAATACATAAAAAGCTTATCCAAAGCAAGGGGGGGGGCACCCAGGACCTCTGCAGCTGAAATTACACCTCAATTTAAGTCCAAATTCCTGAGTTTAGACACACGAAAATCCCCTAAGCGAAGGAGAAAATGGCAGCCGAAAAAAGAAAGGAAAACGAGGCTACAGGACCCTAAAAATGCAAAACACCACCAAGCACATACAGCTTTTCCAAAAAGCTGTACGAGGTACAAGATACACTCTTACCAATGATGCTACATCATCCACAACCACACACATTCACCACCATTTTACAATACTAACTTACACAATGCGGAAGTACACAGCTACCCTAATGGCTTTCCCTAGCGCACGCAGCCTATTTACACTACACACTGATCACATTGCTGACACTTACACCTCAGCGCCACAACAGTGCAAACCGACATTCTATGCTGCAGGAACATCAAAACAGATTGTCAGCTCTTCAACACAATGCTTCCTGCATATATTACTTCCAAATAGGTAAATAGGTAAAGTATATTAATTTAATAATTTATTATTATTTAATTAGCATATAAAAAAAAATATACACAAAAAAAATACACTCTCACAATAAACACAAAAGCCATTCCACGCTCCACTCACAATGAGCGCCAACGCTGCTCATAGCACACAAAGCCTTGCAATAAGCGCAAAATGCAGATCACCGCCAAACAAACAATAACAGCAAAAGCGCCAATCAGAAAAAAAAAAATACAACAACCAACAGCCAAAGGCACTCAGCGCGAGGCTCGCAATGAGCGCCGAAGGATCGGACAACCAACAAAATTAATGTCTGGACCAAACAGCAATACCTGCCTTACAATTTTATTGCCGTCATTTTTTACGAGCAATTCGCTAGTTATTATATGAAACATGTTTATTTTTTTAACATGCAACTTGTAGGTGACCAACAGTGAAATTATGTTTTTTTAAGAGTATTATGGTTCTTCTAAAAAGATACCCACAGATTTGAAAGTTTGTCCTTGTGATTTATTAATGGTCATGGCAAATGCCATGATGATGGGAAATTGTCTCCTTTGAAGTATAAAAGGGAGGCTACTTTCACTTGGTGCCAAATCTATTCTTGGTATGAAAACTCTCTCTCCTTTATGGGTACCAGTTAGGATTTCAGCATGTATGAAATGGTCCTTTAATTCTTGAACAATTAATCTGGTCCCATTACATAGGTCTTTTTTTGGGTTCATATTTCACAGTAACATGACAATTGCACCTTTCTTTAGCTGCAAAATATGTGGTGGCATTCCAGACGGAGTTAATGAGTTAATGAATTCAGTTGAAAATTTTGCCTGACTTTCTTTGTAATCACCAAGTACAGAATCAGCACTGTGATAATTTTTTTGTGGTGCATTTTTCTTAATATATTTTCATTATTGAGGAGTAATGCATCCTTATTTTTGCATGTTAGTATTACTTTGTTGGCAAGCTCTGCATAGTCCTCATTATTTATTGTATTTTGGAATATAACTGATATGAGATCCTGTTCGCAAATCATATGAGATGGGATGTGCACGGTATCATCTGGTAAATTTGGTATTCGCTCTGTTTTTCCTTCTCCAATTCTAATGAGCCAATCATATGATGAGTTACAATCTCATATAGTCTACCATGTATTTCTGGATCTGGTAGTTCAGCAATAATTACTGAATCCACTTTATCACCAGTATCTAACTTATCTTTTTCTTGAAGGATTATAGGAATATGTGCATGCGAAAGTCCTCTTTTTAGAAATTCGATGGTATAAACTTAAGCCAGACATTTGCCAAATAACTTAGTTATTGTTATGTCACGTATTAATTTTATTAGATATTAAAGACTCTTGCAACTAAATCTGGTCTATCGGAAGCAGTTTGGCCAATGAGCAAATTAGCAAATCACTGTTTCCCAAAGGTTGCCCTATTCCAACATTTGATACTATATCAATATTATTTGTGATGAGTAAATCTAAGATAGCTTCATTTCTAGTAGGCTCTTGTACAACCTGGGCCAGATAATGATCCCTGAGTGTACTCAAGAACCTGCTCCCCTTTCAGGGTAATTAAAATCTCCCATTATTAGAACTTGACCATGCTTAGCTGCATTTTCAATATGTAACAATAATTGTATTTCCTCACTTTCAGCTATATTTGGGGGTTTATAGCATACTCCTACTAATATTCTTTTGGAATTTGCTGCTCCGCTATTTAACTCTACCCACAAACATTCAGCTTTATCACTAGGTCCACCATAAATATCTTCTCTGGCTATAGGCTTAAATTCAGGCTTAACATACAGACAAATCCCTCCTCCTCGTTTACCATTGCCTCTATCTTTCCTAAATAGGTTATAACCATCCAGATTAACAGTCCAGTCATGGGATTCATCCCACCATGTTTCAGTAATGCCTATTAAATCCCATTTTTCATTAATTGCTAATAATTCTAACTCTCCCATTTTTCCTGGCAAGCTTCTGGCATTAGCAAGCATAAACCTTATGTTATGAGTCTGTAGTTCTGAAGTGCCTGCCACTGTACTTGAATTACTTAGTACTACCTCCTTATTGACTATACTACCCCTCCCCCCATCTCCTCCCCTATGAGTTGTTAATTCATCCCTTATACCCTCTACACGTTCTACCCCATTACTTATATCTAGTCCCTCCACCCCACCTACTAGTTTAAAAACTCCTTTAGCCTTTCTAAAATCCTTTCCCCTAGTTCCAAAGCCCCCTCATCATTAAGGTGCGATCCATTCCTACAGTAGAGATTGTACCGAACTGAGAAGTCAGTACAGTGCTCTAAAAACCCAAACCCCTCCTTAGTGCACCACATCTTTAGCCACGCATTAACCTCCCTAAGCTCCTTCTGCCTCCTTAGGCTAGCACGTGGCACTGGTAGTATCTCAGAAAATACTACCTTGGAGGTTCTTGCCTTCAGCTTATTACCTAGTTCTCTAAAATCATTCTTTAGGACACTCCATCTTCCACTAACTTTGTCATTGGTACCAATATATACCAAGACTGCCGGTTCATTTCCGGCCCTTCCCAATAATTTGTCTATCCGATCCACAACATGACGAACCCGAGCACACGGGAGACAGCAAACGGTTCGATTGCTGGGATCTGGGTGACAAATCACCCTGTCAACCTTCCTAATAATAGAGTCCCCTACAACCAAAACCTGTCTGTTGCTCTGCCTTGTCTGCCCTCCCTCTCCTCCAGTAGAGCTGTTCTCCCGGCTGTTAGAGGGAACAGCTCTATCTGGCATTGCCATTCCTGAATGGGCATCCCCAACAGTTTCACTCAATCTGGCAAATCTGTTGGTGTTTGCCAACTCTGGCCTGCCTCCTCCTGTTCCCCCTGCGTCCCCTTGTAACTGTAACCCAGCTACCTCCCTGGACATCCTCACTTGCCCCAGCTCCGACCTCCATGCTAGGCCCTAGCTGCAATTCTCCGCTCCAGATCTCCAATTTGAGCTTCCAGAGAGGCAACATGCTCACACCTCTCACAGAGGTATGGACCCTGGATCATCTGTTCCAGTATTGCAGTATTGGGACAGAACTAGCAGGCAAAAATACTGAACATAAATGGACAACATTTAAATCCTTACTAAATATACATACACATCGGCATATACTGTGTGGGAATAAAAGTAAAAGGAGTAAATCCCATCCAATGTGGCTTAACAATGATTTAAAGATCAAGATACGGAGTAAAAAGCAGGCATTTAAATTATACAAACAAGAGGGGACAGAGACTGCTTTACAGGAATACAAGGAAATCAACAAGGCTTGTAAAAGGGCGATTAGACAGGCTAAAATAGAAAATGAAAAATTAATTGCAAAAGAGAGTAAGACTAACCCTAAAATATTTTTTAAGTATATTAATGGGAAGAAGGCGAGGAAGGAAGCTATAGGAACATTACAATGTGACACAGGCCGTCTGATAATTAGTGACCAAGAAAAGGCAGATGAGCTAAATAGGTTCCTTTCTTCGGTATACACAAGGGAGGTACCAGTGGTTGGGACACGGCAACATAATGGGGCTACACTACCTTTGCCAAATAATTGGTTAACGCAGGAAGTAATCCAAAAGAGGTTGGAAAAAATAAATGTTAATAAAGCCCTGGGTCCTGATGGAATACATCCAAGGGTACTAAGTTAACTGGGTTCTGTAATAGCCAAACCATTATATTTAATTTTTCAAGATTCACTCAACACAGGGTCTCTACCAGATGACTGGAGAAAAGCTGATGTGATACCTATATTTAAAAAGGGAGCAAGTGCAAATCCGGGGAATTATAGACCAGTGAGCCTTACTTCTGTAGTGGAGAAGCTTTTAGAAGGGTTAATAAGTTATAATATTCAAGAATATGTCTATTTGAACAGGATTATAAGTAGGAGTCAACATGGATTTATGAGGGATAGGTCATGTCAAACAAATCTAATTAGTTTCTATGAGGAGGTTAGTAGGAACCTGGATCAAGGCAACTCATTGGATGTAGTCTTTTTGGATTTTGCAAAGGCTTTTGATACAGTGCCACATGGCAGACTATTGTGCAAACTAAGAGATACAGGAGTTGCAGTAAATATCTGCTCATGGATTGAGAGCTGGCTAAAAGACAGGAAGCAAAGGGTTGTTGTAAATGGAACATACTCCGATTGGACTAATGTGGTAAGTGGGGTTCCTCAGGGTTCAGTATTAGGTCCTCTCCTTTTTAACATATTTATTAATGACTTAGAGGTAGGATTGGAGTGTGGTGTCTATATTTTCTCTGATGACACGAAGTTGTGCAAGGTAATTAAATCAGATAGTGATGTGCTTTCCCTCCAAATGGATTTACATAAAATTGCGGAATGGGCATCTAAATAGCAGATGAGATTTAATACGAATAAATGTAAAGTAATGCATCTGGGAAGGAAAAATAGCCATGCAATTTATAATCTTAATGGAGCAAATCTAGGTGTATCAGATATTGAAAAAGATTTGGGAGTGCTTGTGGACAACCACCTAGGTAACAGTGCTCAAAGCCAAGCAGCAGCTGCAAAGGCAAATAAAATATTAGCATGTATTAAGAAGGGTATAGAAGCCAGGGAAGCAAATATAATTCTGCCACTATACAAATCTCTAGTACACCGTCATTTGGAATATGGAGTACAATTTTGGGCACTGCTTCATAAAAAGGACATTTTAGAGCTGGAAAAGGTACAGAGGAGGGCAACAAAACTAATAAGGGGAATGGAGGGGCTAAGTTATGAAGAAAGACTAACCAAATTAAACTTAGTTTCTCTAGAAAAAAGGTGTCTAAGAGGAGATATGATTACCTTATATAAATACATACAGGGTCAGTATAAAGATTTGTCAAGGGAGCTTTTTGTGCCAAGAGGTTTTCAACTGACAAGAGGACATCATTTGAGGTTAGAAGTAAAAAGATTCCACCTTAAAGAAAGAAAAGGGTTCTTCACAGTAAGGGTGATTCATCTGTGGAAGTCTCTACCAGAGGAGGTGGTGACAGCGGATGTGATAGATAACTTTAAAAGGGGACTGGATTTATTTCTAATTAAAAGGGAATTCAGGGTTATCATGGATAATTAGAGAGGCAGTATTGATCCAGGGAGAAGTCCGGTCGCCGGTGTCTGGGATCAGGAGGGAATTTTTTTTTTTTTATACAACTAATTAATTAATAGTTAATCCGCATATTGCAGATCAGAGATCTTAAAAGGTTGAACTTGATGGACTGAACAGTGGCGGCTGGTGACTTTTCAAGTTGGAGGGGCGACAGGGCGAAACATAGCCACTCCCCCTTTTTCAAACCACACCCATTTTTATAACTCCTCCCCCTGACGTCATAATGACCTTTATAAGCCCCGCCCAATGACCTTATGCTTGTGAAGCCCATTGAAATACATGATCTGCAATGCAGAAATGTCAAGAAGTAAAGTAACAATGTGTTAAATTCATTGGTATACAATATAGATTGAAAAAACTCATGTGACAAGACTACAGCAATATCATAATTGCACCTATACGTATTAACAGAAAAATTAAAGGAGTGACACCTACCATTAGTCGGCTCTTCTTCTCAGGGTATTCACGTTCATTAAGTTGACCAATGAGTAGAAACAAATCTGCAGCCACATAGGGTTTGCACCTGGGGTTGGAAGAAAACAAGCAAATCAATAATACCATTCAAGAACAAAACCATACTTAAAAAACATTAAACGACCAAGTGGAACCATATAGGCCCCAAACATACCTTAGAAGACCAAGTGTGACTATATAGGCCCCAAACATACCTTAGAAGACCAAGTGTGACTATAGGCCCCAAACATACCTTAGAAGACCAAGTGTGACTATATAGGCCCCAAACATACCTTAGAAGACCAAGTGTGACTATATAGGCCCCAAACATACCTTAGAAGACCAAGTGTGACTATAGGCCCCAAACATACCTTAGAAGACCAAGTGTGACTATATAGGCCCCAAACATACCTTAGAAGACCAAGTGTGACTATATAAGCCCCAAACATACCTTAGAAGACCAAGTGTGACCATAGGCCCCAAACATACCTTAGAAGACCAAGTGTGACTATAGGCCCCAAACATACCTTAGAAGACCAAGTTTGACCATATAGGCCTCAAACATACCTTAGAAGACCAAGTGTGACCATAGGCCCCAAACATACCTTAGAAGACCAAGTGGGACCATATAGGCCTCAAACATACCTTAGAAGACCAATCAGCACTGCATAGGCCCAAACCAGTGGACCTTGGGATTCAAGAAAACAACAACATTTCACTTCTGTTTAGACCACACAATAATCAATGTCAAACAAACACGTTGAATTAGCATATGGATAACCATATGAGCAGTAACGCCACGCCAAGGCTTCAACAATTGTTACTGACCATTCACACACCTTTCATAGCTCCTTCAATATGCACACCCACACACCATTCATACTTTACTTACCACTAGTTATTTTTGGTAGTGAGGTGGTGCCATTTCTGAGAACTTTACGTACCCTTGAAGGTGCCTCCAATTCCTTCAAACCAATGCATTTAACCGCTACAGGGCCATGGTGCTTTTTAATTACTTTTTTGATCCTCTTCAATGTGGAGAAGCATCTTTCTGGTTCTTTAGTAGTCTTCGTTGTTGTAAGCAGGATTCCTTACAGCTTCGCTCACTCTGTTAAATTATGTAGATTAAATTGATGCTAAAGTTGCTGCAGAGCAACAGCACTTGTACAGACATGGAATTCTTGCTTCCTGTACACAAGTGACAGCTACCCTTGGAAGTGCCTCCAATTCCTTCAAACCACGCCAAGGCTTCAACAATTGTTACTGACCATGCACACACCTTTCATAGCTCCTTCCATATGCACACCCACACACCGTTCATACTTTACTTACCACTAGTTATGTTTGGTAGTGTGAGGTGGTGCTGCTTAACGCAGTTTATCTTTGCACACCTTGGGGGTATGCATTCTTCTTTGCTTCAATCACTTGTATTTTAATTTTGCACGGCGATCTTTCAAAGAACAAAACTTCTCAATGGTTTTTTCATTGAAGTGTGGGATCTCGGAAATCAGTTGCTTTTCCATTGAGAGCATCGCCAATGCATTCAACCGCTCCAGGGACATGGTGCTTCTTAAAAAGGTTTTTATCCTCTTCAATGTTGAGAAGCATCTTTCTGATTCTGCAGTAGTCATTGGTGTTGTAATCAGGATTCTTAATAATTTCACTGTCTCTGTGAAATCATTCTGCAGATTAAATTGATGGAAAAGTTTGTGCAGAGCAACAGCACTTGTACAAGTATGAAACTCTGTCTTCCCATACAGAAGTGACAGCTCAGTGCGTAATTGTTCCTTCTTCAGTATTGGATATGCTTGCACGGTGTCTTCCAGAGCTTGGGTTGGAAAGCAAGTGCCATGGGTTTTATACAAGTCACTTTGAACAAGTTTGGCACTGACTAGGTGATTTGAAAATGAAAATCGTTCTTTTGCATGAACCACCACTATGTCACATACCTCTCTTGAAAGTTGTCTCAAGGTTGAGATCTCCGCACTCCGTCTGTTGACTGTTAGATCGCTTGGCAAACTTGCTTCTATCTCTTCCACAGAATTCCGGATTTTCTGGATGCTGGCGACAAAGTCTTCTGTGACTTTTTTGATATAAACAGTATCCGTGTCTCGCTTCTGAAGCTGACTATAGAGGATGTCTACATGTGGCATTATTAAATGAAATAATTTAAGGAAGTAAAGGAACTCCCTGTCTTCCAGCATTCCAATGAAACCTGCGGCTTCCCGTATAGATGTTGGATCAAAGTTTAGACATGCTTCAATTGTCTGGAAACACTCAAGTAGCGCATCTCTGTTCTCGTAGATCACGCTCACGGTCCTAACATTGAAGTTCCATCGTGTCGGTGCACCTCTTGGAAGTCTTCTACCAACTACCTCATCCAGAACTCCAGTCCTTTTTGGAGAGCGTGAAAAAAAAGATGGTATGCCGCCTATGTTTGAAAAAAAAACTCTAACTCTTCCAATCCTTGAAACTGCTTTCTCCATTATTAGGTTCAGTTGGTGAGCATAGCAATGGACGTAGTGTGCGTTCGGGTACACGTCTTTTATTTTTCTTTGAACTCCTCCTTGATCTCCACGCATCACACTGGCACCATCATAGCTTTGAGCTATGAGTTTCTTCTTGTCTTCTGGCTCTGGGAGAACAGTATTCAGTGTTTCCAGCACAACAGCAGCAATGGAGTCTGCATCCGTTGATTTCATTTCCGTGAAGCCATCAAATCTTTCCACCACTTGATGCTTCTTGTCAATGTAGCGATAGACTACAACGCACTGTGTCCTAGCGGAAATATCGGTTGTTTCATCCGCTTGGATTGCCACAAACTGGGCTTCCTTAAGCTCTTGGTGAATCACTTCCTTTATAACTTCATGCATGCAGTCCAGTAGCTCATTCTGCACGGTTTTGGAAGTGCCCTTAAACACAGTTGCAGTCTTCAAATGCTGTTCCATTGCACTATCGATACTGCCAACCAAATCCACCAGGCCTCTAAACACTCCTGGATTTAGCGATGTTTCACTCTCGTCATGTCCTCTTAATGCCAGTTCAAAGGCGCCACAAAAGCGAACACAATCAATTATCTTCGAAAGGATGTACCGGTTCTTAGCCACTTCTTCGTTGTGTTTTTGAATGCTGACTTGGTATCCTTGGTCCAGTTGAACAGCAATGTTCGCCTGTCCAAGCATCTCAAACTTGATCCTGTTATCCAAGTGAGCTTTAGAACTTTTGTGTTTTGCCAATTTGTCAGCTAGATGTTTGACGTCAGTCACTCCAGTTTTGGTCCAAGCAGCGTCACCACCAAATAGGATGCATGGGAAACAATATAAGGACTTCCTAGAAACGCTTCCAGAAAGCCAGTCGTTCTTCTTGTACCATTCAGTATTGAAATTACGGACATATTGCTTCCCTCTATCTCTTGCGATTTGCTGCAGATTTATCTCTGGTTGGTCAGCTCCTAACCGTTTTACTTCCACCTTCTCCTCATAGGTTAGGGTGGCGAAAGGCTTCACAAGTAGAGAGTCAATAGTATTCATTTCTGATATTGATACCAATAAAAGAAAGAGATCACGGTATATTAATTTATATTATGTCACAAAATTACTTAAAAATAACAGTGTGTTGATTTCATTGGTATACATTACAGATTGCAAACCCTCATGTGACAAGACTACATCACCATCAAATTTGCACCTATACACATGGACAGAAAATTAAAGGCAATGATACTCACCAACAGTTGACGCTCCTTCTCGGGGTATTCACGTCCAGTAAGTCAACCAACGAGTCCAAAGAAATCTGATTCCACAGATAGTTTGCACCTGGGAAGTTATAGAAAACAAAAAAAAAAACATTAGAACGTTTAAGACCCAAACTGTAACGTTTAAAACCTTAAAAGAGCAAGTGTGACCATATAGGCCCCAACCGCACCTTAAAAACCCTAAATAACAAATTGGGACCATATAGGCCCCAACCGTACCTTAAAAACCCTAAATAACAAATTGGGACCATATAGGCCCCAACCGTACCTTAAAAACCCTAAATAACAAATTGGGACCATATAGGCCCCAACCGTACCTTAAAAACCTTAAATAACAAATTGGGACCATATAGGCCCCAACCGTACCTTAAAAACCCTAAATAACAAATTGGGACCATATAGGCCCCAACCGTACCTTAAAAACCTTAAATAACAAATTGGGACCATATAGGCCCCAACCGTACCTTAAAAACCTTAAATAACAAATTGGGACCATATAGGCCCCAACCGTACCTTAAAAACCCTAAATAACAAATTGGGACCATATAGGCCCCAACCGTACCTTAAAAACCTTAAATAACAAATTGGGACCATATAGGCCCCAACCGTACCTTAAAAACCTTAAATAACAAATTGGGACCATATAGGCCCCAACCGTACCTTAAAAACCCTAAATAACAAATTGGGACCATATAGGCCCCAACCGTACCTTAAAAACCCTAAATAACAAATTGGGACCATATAGGCCCCAACCGTACCTTAAAAACCTTAAATAACAAATTGGGACCATATAGGCCCCAACCGTACCTTAAAAACCCTAAATAACAAATTGGGACCATATAGGCCCCAACCGTACCTTAAAAACCTTAAATAACAAATTGGGACCATATAGGCCCCAACCGTACCTTAAAAACCCTAAATAACAAATTGGGACCATATAGGCCCCAACCGTACCTTAAAAACCTTAAATAACAAATTGGGACCATATAGGCCCCAACCGCACCTTAAAAACCTTAAATGACAAATTGGGACCATATAGGCCCCAACCGTACCTTAAAAACCTTAAATAACAAATTGGGACCATATAGGCCCCAACCGTACCTTAAAAACCTTAAATAACATATAGGCCCAAAAAAAAAAAAAAATATATATATATATATATAAATATATATATATATATATATATATATATATATATATATATATATATATATATATATATATATATATAAAAATTGATATCAATATATCACAATAAATAAATATATATATATATATATATATATCAAATTGTTATATATATATATATATATATATATATATATATATATTTATTTATTGTGATATTTTGATATTAATTTATATATATATATATATATATATATATATATATATATATATATATATAAAAAATTACACATAAATATACATAAACATATACATACAACAATATATATTAATTGATATTTATTATTTGATTAATTGATGTTCTTTATTTCATGATATATTATATTGTTCATGCATTTCTATTACACTGTATGTATTATACATATTACAGTGCTATTTTTTGGCTATACATGTTACAGGATATTATCCTGTAACATGTATATCACATAAAATAGCCCTGTAATATGTATAATACATACAGGGTCAAACAAGTTCACACTAACCTTTTTTACCCTTACAGGCTTCCATACCTGCTTGCTGATTTGCTAATTTTTTAAAGACTCTCATTGGTTGAAATCGATGTCAATCAAAAATTTCAGCCAATCAGAGTCCTTCAAAAATTAGTATATATAGCAGACCGTGGGAAAAAAACAATTAATCGCGGGAGGGGCTCCTTGTAGGAGGAGCTCTTTTTAGTGTGTTGTTTTTTTTTTTTTAGAGCGTCGGTTTTTTTTTTGGAGGCCTCTTTCAATGGGCCAGAATGGATGGATGGACAATGGCTTCAATCAAGATTGGATTATTTTTGATCATTGGCTTCAATCAACATGGATTATTTTATTTTTGATCATTGGCTTCAATCAACATGGATTATTTTATTTTTGATCATTGGCTTCAATCAACATGGATTATTTAATTTTTGATCATTGGCTTCAATCAACATGGATTATTTATTTTTCATCATCATGACTATATCCAGAGAGGACAGAAGGCCAACGCTGGAGGGGTCAATTTTACAGGTAAGTATGTGCTGTTGTTTATTTTATTTTTTATTAATGTTTGTTTAAAGCTGTTTATTTTTGTATACAATGTGTTGTGTTACTAACTGTACTAACAATGTGTGTATGTGCTGTTTATTTTATTTTTTATTAATGTTTGTTTAAAGCTGTTTATTTTTGTATACGATGTGTTGTGTTACTAACAATGTGTTTGCTTACTGTGTGTAAATTAATTGTAATAATGTTTTTACTGTATTTTTTTTCCCTTCCCTTATTTTTATTTTATCTTTAGAAGTGACAGGCACATATACATGCCTGTTACTTCTAAAAATGGAATAAAAATAGGGGGGGGGGGGGGGTTAGGTAGTTGGTTAATGGTTCATCCAGGGTGGGGTCGGTCACGGTCAGGCGCCCATCGGTCGCCCATAGGCCACGACCAGGGGTGGCACAGGCCTCATGGGGGTGAACATCCACCCCCATGTGGCCTGGTCAACCCCGCTCACTGCCCGAATACCCGGGGTAGCATAGGCCGCATCGGGGTGGTGCCGGGGGCCCGGTGGTGATCGGGCCTCGGGCAGGGTGGCATACATGGAGGTCATCAGGGGTGGCACAGGCCTCATCAAGGGGGTGATCCGATCACCCCCATGTGGGCCTGTGCCACCCCGCTCACCACCCGACTACCCCGATCCCGTGATCGGTGTAATCCGGTGGTGGCATGATGGCATAGCTAGGCTAGCATAGGGCAGGCCTGATCGGGGGTGGCACAGGCCACATGGGGGTGATGGCTGGGGGTGGCACTGGCACCAGGCATTGTAGGCCTAGGGTCGTCGGTGGTAGTTGGTGGGTGGCTGGGTAGGTGTCACTGGCAGGCCAGGCAGGCATAGTGGGGGACTGGGGGTAACTGGTCACCCCTAACTTTTATTAGGGGCTACTAGGGGTTTTGGTTTGGCCAGGGGCAGGGGCAGGTGCCAGGCAGAGGCAGGTGTAGACTTACTGTGTTAGGCAGGCAGAGCAGATGAGTAGATTCAGCCAGGGAGGTCTCTCAGTCTCAGCGTGACCAGGGTCAGGAAACAGAAAGGGGGAAGGGACAGGGAACTGGTGGTTTTATTGACTGTATCAGTCAATCAAAATCAAACTCGAGGCTCTATTTGCTGGCGGGCGCTCAGGGCTAACGGTCTGGGTGGGTTTAGATTTATCACTTAGTAACTGGACAGCCTTCCATCATTGATTGGTCAATGATGGAAGACTGTCATTTATTAATTGATACATTTATGACCGCCCATGCATATCGTCACTGTGATGGTGGGCGGCATGCATTAACGGTCAGTGGGCCAGGCCAGGACTCATTGAAGAGAAGAGAAGAGTCTAAAGGTTAGTGTACACAGTGTAACTATTGTAATTTGATCACACAGGGTGCAGGCAGGGGGCGATAGATAGATACACAGCATTAGTTAATGTAGCGCAAGAGTTATTTTAAAGTGACAGTGTCCCTTTTCTAACTTTAATTCATTTTAATACTATTTAGACTTGAAATGATGATGTACACCTTATATTTATTTGTTTTTGGGTTATACTAATACATTGTTGTGTTTTTTTTATTGCAGGGTGAAGAAAATATTTGGGGGGGCGTTTGCCCTGACGCCCCAATGGACGGGCCGCCCCTGGGACTGAAAGTCTTTTTTCAACCTTAAATACTATGGCCCTCATTAAATTGCAATTTGGCCAATTGAATAGGGCTCTAAATAAGCACATAACATATTTTTTTTAAAGATGTTTTTAGTTAGTAAACATCTATCCAAAAGCAAGGTTTTCACTAACTAAAAACTTAATTCAAAAAAATATGCTATGTGCTTATTTAGAGCCCTATTCAATTGGCCAAATTGCAATTGAATGAGGCCCTATGTAACTATGTAACTATGTGTTACCAATATTTTTTATACTATCCTGTTTTCTGTACGCCACGTTTGGGAGATATAGATTTAATTTATGGGTTAGGCTTACAGGTTGGTAGAGACAAAACAGGATTTATTGTTACATTTTATATGTGTCAACAATATTTGTTGAAGTATCGTGTTTTGTGTGCACCATCATTGGTAGTAGGCGCTTATGATTTTGTTTTGTTTTTCATGTTGACATTGGCACACAGCAAACAAGATTGTTTTTTTTGTTTTTTTACTTGTTATACTATACCTTAGTTGAAGTATTAGTTGTGTATTAATGACAGAGGGTCCCCTGCTTCTAATCTTCCTGCGACAGGCTTCAGGCAGTGTCTGTTGAAAAAGAGAAAGAGAAATGTTATTTTATTGTATTTTTTTTAAAAAAAACAGCATCTTCTTTTTATGAATCCAATGTATTAGCAGTTTTTCTTTCTTTTTTGAGTATAAAATTGAGCAGATTTCACAGTGTGTGTGAAACCATGCAGCGCTACAAGTTATTTGGTACTATCCTGTTTTGTGTACACCACTGTTGTAAATAGAGTTTTCGATTCTTGGTTTAGTGTTCTAGTTTAGGGCACAGAAAACAGGATTTATTCTTACATTTGGTATGTGTTACCAATATTTGTTATACTATCCTGTTTTGTGTCCACCACTTTTGGGATGCTAGATTTAGGTTATTGGTTAGGGTTAGAGGTTCTTGCAGACAAAACAGGATTAATTGTTCCATTTTATATGTGTTACCAATATTTGTTGAAGTATTGTGTTTTGTGTGCACCATAATTGGTAGTAGGAGCTTATTATTTTTTATTTGTTTTCATTTTGACATTGGTGCACAGCAAACAGGATTTATTAATTTTTTTTACTTGTTTTACTATATCTTGGTTGAAGTCTTCTTTGTGTATCAATGACATAGGGCCCCCTTCTGCCAATGTTCCTGCGACAGTCTTCAGGCAGTGTCTGTTGAAAAAGAGAAAGAGAAATTGTTTATTGATTTATTTAGTTTTAGTTTTTGTAACAACAGCATGGTCTTTTTCTGAATCTAATGTATTTGTGTATATTACCTGTTCTTCTTTCATTGTGTTGTGTAAAATTGTTCAGATTTCACAGTCCACGCTGCAAATTCTTCAGTGACGTTGTTGATGCAGAGTCTGTTGGAAATATTGAAATGCAGTGTGTTTATTTTTTGTGTTTTGAGTATTTTCCGCTGTGCACGTTTTGTCCGTTAAGTCCGTATTTTTGCGAGTCTGTAATATTTTTACAGGTTGTATTGTTGTTGTTGTAAGGATGCAATTGTTTTTTTTCCTAAGTCCCGTGGCTTTAATTTTCTTGTGTAAGTCCGTAGATCTTCATTGCGTTTTTTAAGCGGTTGTAAGGCGCCGTAGAGCCTCCACGTCCGCAAATGCTGCCCCTCGCTTTGCGAGGGTCCGCATTTGCGGGCCGTAAGTCGTAGGGATGAAAAGTCTGTAGTCCATCATTGCGTGTTTTTTTTTTCAAAGTCCCGCATGTGTGGGCGTTTGTAAGCGGTTGTGAGGCGCCGTAGAGCCTCCACCTGCAAATGCCTACGGCGCTCATTTCCACCAGCGCAAGGAGCGCCTTTGGCGCTCCTTGCCAGCAACTGTGGCCCTTTCTTTGCGAGGGCTGCAGTTGCGGCAGGCTCGCTACGCGAGATAGCAAGCGTTAGCAACACCCCGCATGCTGACAACTATATATGTGATATAAATATGTTAATGTTATACATTGAAAATTGCTGTTATTTCTAATTCTTCAGGCTGGAACTCGTAGAATATTTTAAAAACTGATGAGCATTGTCAGACCTGCAGCTGCCTTTTTGCTACACAAAGTAAATTACATTATAATGTTCATTTGTTTGTCTATAAACAAAAAACAAAATAGAGGTGCTCGTTCAGAGAACGAACTAACCGTAATAGGTTAGGTCTGTTTACATGATAACCCACTCTGAGAGCAACCTCTTTTCGCTCACTTGTGCCCTTCACAGGGAGAGATATCCTGTAATATATCAGTCTGGTCCCACTCACTAGGGTGGTCCAGCCTGGGAATACCAGGCAATCGTACCCTGAACAGGAGAAACCGCAAACCCCAGACATACGTTTCACAGAAATTGAAATAAAAACATGAATACTAAAGACATGTTTAGCCCAACAAATATGAGCAATATTGTGTAAAGTATGAAACCGGTTTTGAAATCCATTGCTGAGGTGACAATGCCACTAAATGAAGGTTCCCTAGAATTATAACTGCAATGATAAGTTCCTGCATATAATGTAACACTTGATAAACAATCGTTAGAGATCAAGGAGTAAAGCCTGTAACGTGTCCTCAACCAAATATTTTTTATTGAATAACACAAACATTTCCTGTACAATAAAAAAAAAACTAAAACATTCTCATGATACTCTCAGAAATCAAGAGAATACATATAGCTACATTTGGCACTACATTTTGGAGTCTCACTGCTGCCCTTAGGAATCCCCTGCTGGCGTGGTGTCTGGGAGTCTAACTACATGTGGGCATTTCCCTCCTAAATACCCAAAGGACATATAGTAAACAATGGCCTCTTTAAATCTCAAAATATTTTGAAATATTATTCACTAATAAATAAAATCAAATCACATAAAAATAGATAGAAATTACTACAATTTATTGATAACTGAAGGTGGATCTCACATTCCTCAATTTTGGTCAGTCAGACAATTACTTCAGGGCAGCTGCCTGACTTGCCAGTTGACAAATTCAGACTTACTTATGTGTGATTATTCAAAACACAAATCCATAACTAGAGCAATTCTAGGGAAAATTAGGTTGGATGATTTTATTTGTATAACCTTTTTGTTTTATTTTTTTCTTCACTGTTGATCTTGTTTGATAATCAGAATATCATTTGCAAGGATAAAGAGAGTAACATTTCTAAATTATTGGAATTTTTAAAACATATAATTATATTTTTAAATTTTTCTGGTGTTGTATGTTCAGGATGCTTTTGAGTAGATACTCAACTCTCTTGTCTTCATAAGAGCATACTATAGATGTGACTTCAATGATACTTTAAAACAACCTAAACTTATGCATGTCTGTAATAGTATATATAATTGTCATAAGTGCGGGTTGTCAAAAGTTGTTGCTAACACTGCGGCCCTCGCAAAGCGAGGGCCTCAGTTGCTGGCATGGAGCGCCAAAGGTGCTCCTTGCCAGCAACTGCGGACCTCGCAACATTTACGGACTTACGACACACAAATACGAGACGCAGGACTTCGAAGAAAAAACATTCCGACCTCGCAAAAATACGACTTTAACGGCCGACCCCCACAAACCTGAAAACATTAAAAACACAATAAATACACACAACAAACACATAAAAAGCTTACCCACAGCAAGAGGGGGCACCCAGGACCTTTTTCAAGTGAAGTTACACCTCCATTTAAGTCCAAATTCCAGAGTTTGGACCGCCGAAAATCCCCTAAGAGAAAAAATGGCCGCCGAAAAAAACGAAAATGAGGCTACAGGACCCTAAAGACGCAAAACATCACCAAACTCATACAGATTTTCTGAAAAACCCGGACAAGGTCCAAGAACAAGGACGCTAAATCAGCCACAGCCGCGTACCACACATTAGGCGCCATTTTACAAAACTAACTTACACAATGCGGAAGTACACAGCTACCCTAACGGATTTTCCTCGTGCACGCACACTATTTACACTACACACTGCACACAATGCTCACACTTACACAGCAGCTACACAACACTGAAAACACTCAGTGTATGCTGCAGCAACATGAAAACAGATTGTCAGCTCTTCAGCATAATGCTTTCTGCATATATTACTTCCAAATAGGTAAAGTACATTCCTTTATTAATGTATTATTTAGTTCATTACCATACACCAAACAGCATTAGCTCACTTACAATTTCATTGCCGTCATTTTTTTACGGGCAATATTCTAGTAGTATATATTTTTCTGTATGGTCCCATATTTTCCATTTCCACTCTAAGATATTGTGATTCAGACAATGAATATTTATCAGAAAAGGTGAAGCTTGCTAAAGAACTGAATTCACAAAATTTTCTCCCATGACTTGTTCTTTTCCCTGGCAGCAGCACCATACATAATGCACAAATGTTAGGAATCTATGAGTCCAGAATAGTTGTGCATTGTAGAGGAATTCTGTAATACTGAGTCATCCTCAGATATGTTCAATTGACTCTGGCAAAAACTAAAGGTGCTTTCTTATGTTATCTCATTTTTGGGGGTGAATGTCACATGAATCTACCTCCTTTCTATTTAAGGGGACACTTAAGTCACCACATGCACTTCGCATCATCAAATAAAGTGTAGAAAATGTAGATATTTTTTATTAGTGGTGAAGTGGCATATTGTGTAAGTCTGGAAAATGAAAATCCTTCCAGTATGGAGTCAAATTGAGAGAATGATACACAAGGATAGATTACTTGAAAGAGATAGGAAAACTTGATTTAATTGTAAAGGGAACTATGATAATAAATGTTTTCTTTTGTATCTATTTTTCTCTGTCTTCATATTTCTAATATTCTGATATGTTATAATATTTTGAAGCCTAAATGATACACCATTGGAAATATGTTTATGAATCTATGATATACTTCTTAAAATGTTGGTAAATTATGACTTCCCTATGTATTTTATGAATGTTATGTATTTTATGTATCTTTGTATGAATTTTTTGTAGCTGCATGTATACATATTTTTGTATATGTTTAAAATACAATAAAGAAATGTAAATAAAAAAAGTGTAGAAAATTATGTGAAAAGGTTATATACATTTTTTTTAAATTGATCAAGAAATAAGTTATGTATTGAAATTATATTTATTTATTCAACTTATACTCCGAGTACATCATGCATAAGGTTGGACTTGATGAATCCAAAGAAGGAATTAACATTGCTGGAGGAAATATCAACAACCTCAGATACACGGATGATACTGCTCTGATGGCAGAAAGTGAGGAAGAACTAAAGGGCCTATTGATGAGGGTAAAAGAAGAGGGTACAAAAGCTGGCCTGCTGCTCAGTAGTAGCATATGGATGTGAGAGCTGGACCATAAATAAAGCTGAGTGATGTAGAATTGATGCCTTTTGAATTGTGGTGTCATCGAAAAGATGTTTGCAAGAGGATCCAATAAATCAGTACTACAGGAAATCAAGACAAACTTTTGACTGGAAGGTATGATCAGCCTTCTCAAATATTGTGGTTATATCATGAGGAGACAGGATTCTCTAGAAAATATTCTGCTGCTGGAAAAGATTGAACAAGGGGACACATAGGCGGAGATGGATAGATGAGATCATTGAAGCAACGAACATTAGCTTCATGGAGCTCAGAGTGGCAGTAGCTGACATATTTTCCTGGCATGCAGCAGTCCATAGGGTCACGGAGAGTGGGACATGACTTAACGACTAAACAACAACAACAAATAATACACTCACATGTTTCTTATATCACTCTTTTATAGTTAATATATACTGTATTTCAGATTGTATCCTGTAAGAAAAGTACAGCTAAAAGGTAAAAGTACTGCCATGTGACAACCAAGACTCAACCATGGAACTGGGTGTCTACATGTGTTGCAATTGGTGAAAAAGAACGGTATCTCTTAGAATGTTTCCTTACAAACCTATATTCTGACAATGCGAGGGCATGTTAGAAACAGTTTAAAATCACTATTTTTCCATATACTTTTCCACTTTCTATCTAATGGTGCAGAGAACATATGGTGACTTAAGGATCTGCGGGACACAAATGTTGGCTTCTAAACTTAATTTACTTATACATTAAAAAACACACCTTTGTAGGCGTTATAAAACCTACCGAGTTTTTCAGTTACTGCTCCATATTCCAGGGGAAACACGAGTAACCATTGCAGTAATAATTATGTTCTATTTCTGACATTGGCACTTTGGCCCTAAGTCTGAAGGCTTGAAATTTGCAACAGTTACAGAGCGATTCAATTGATCAAGCCCTCAGCTACCTGGCCGAAAGCCTAAACCGTAAATCATGCAATCGTAATCAGCATTTAAGAGCATGATCCTGATTAATTAATCAAGGCCATAACCAACAATTTAGAAACAGCCAATAGTAAATCATGACGTCAGTAAAACATGGAGGTTAAACGTCAATCAATTAGAGTTTAGAAGTACGATATGCGATCGGACTCTCAATCCGGCAATGTACAAAATAATAAAAAAGGAATGATTATACTGTTCTAGTTCATGTGGGTGGCCTGATATGTATTAACTTCTTGGAAATGAGAAGTAAAAAAAAATGTATTGCAGATTTGCAAGCTTGAGACTGTTGTGCAGATAATTCTAATGTCTTTCATTGCTTTCCCCATATTTTAAAGTGCAGTATTGATTTTTTATTTGCATTTACAGTGCTACAAAGAGGTGTTTAACCCCCTTGTGAGTCCTATCTGGTACTCATAGGATTTTCTTCTACAATTGTAACATTTACGATCTTGAAAAATTAAAGGCTTAGACGTGTTGGATTACGATTTTGACAACTTCAGGGATTTTCAGCCTGTAACCCACAAATCATTTAGCTAAAAGACGCCAGTTGAATAGCAAATTAGTTTACGGGCTACATTAGGGGCTCCAGTAACTAAGATTTGCTCAACTGAATGGAGACTTATGAATCATGAACTATTTTATCTAGTTGGATCAAAACCTCAAGTGCTACTTCAGGAACCAGTGAAGCTACATCAGCAGTTGTAAATTTGGCAGTTGCATTTATGTTTCTTCAAGAGCTTACATCAACTAACTTGAAGAGGCCTTGTAACAATAAAAAGCAGGCACTGACACCTTTATACATATATTTTAAGTTTGTTAAGTGTGTTCATTCATATAAGAGCAACTGTTGTTGAAAAAATATTTTTTAAGAATGATTTGGCATGGTTCTAGCATTTCCATATCTAAAGGATACTTCTTACTTGCAGCTTTTTAAAACAATATATATATATATATATATATATATATATATATATATATATATATATATGATAAAAGAGAAGAAAGAGAAAAGGCAACTGTAATGCAGATCAGAAATGCAAATGTAGTAATGTGGTAACATATAATGAGGGAGAAAATGAGTAGGGCACACAAAATCTCAAAGATGGTGAGAGAATATGTATCAGGACATATGGAATGAATTTAAGGAATCCACTCATAGAATGGCCTATGGGGTATGCAAATAGCAAAACCAAAGGGCCAAACCATTCAAATCACAGTAGACTCCAGCAAGCAACAAGTAACAGCAGATAGTGTGAAAGCAATAATGCTTAATTCTGTGATGGCTAATCGGTAACCCGACAACATCAAAGAAGAAGGGAGAAAAGGTAAGGCAAAAGAAAAAAAAAAAAAAAAAAAATACTGAAGGAGTGAAAAATAAGTGCTAGAGACAAGACAAGTTAGATGATCTCCCATGTGAGTATCAGGCTGGTGTGGCGGAAAAACCAAAATTCCGAATCCCCATTAATATATAATGGCTCAAGAATAATTGATTATAGTAGTCTCCCTAAGGGAGGACTTCCAAAAAATACACTGGGCATCCTAGAGAGAAAAACAGCTCAGTAGAGAAGATCTCTGCATATGCACCATAGTCTGCACAAAGGGGATCAATATGTGTATATAAAATTGATATGCACATAATAATGTGGATAGTCCTAACCTATTACGGGACTATGGTGGCTAAGGAAGCAGAGGCTATGTATTATGTCATTATACTGGCTGAGTATAAAGTGTAATATCTCTCCTAAATACAATGGGCAGTAGTAATGAAATAATGCTGGCCTGCCACAAAATGGGTGGTGCTGGCCTGTCACAGAATGGACATATATAAGTCCAGAGAATATAATATAGTTTAGCCCCTAAAGATGACAAAAGTGTATATAAAAATACAAGAAATGTCTATTAGTCATGAGGGAAGCTCAGAGGCAATTCCTCTAATAGGTAATAGGCAGCACAAACGGCTGCTGCTATGCTAAGGTGAAAGCAGAAAGGCCTACCTGTGTATACAGCTCCCCCCGATCAGCCTGACACTCACATGGATTCACTAATTCGGCGTCTAACGTCACAGACGCTGTACCATGGCTCAGAGCACTGCAAGATCGCGCATGCGCTATCCGGATCTCGCGCATGCGCAGTGAAACCGACGCGCGTTTCGCGATTAGATTCGCTTTGTGCAGACTATGGTGCATATGCAGAGATCTTCTCTACTGAGCTGTTTTTCTCTCTAGGATGCCCAGTGTATTTTTTGGAAGTCCTCCCTTAGGGAGACTACTATAATCAATTATTCTTGAGCCATTATATATTAATGGGGATTCGGAATTTTGGTTTTTCCGCCACACCAGCCTGATACTCACATGGGAGATCATCTAACTTGTCTCTAGCACTTATTTTTCACTCCTTCAGTATTTATTTTTTTATTTTTTCTTTTTTCTTTATGCTTTTGCCTTACCCTTTCTCCCTTCTTCTTTGATGTTGTCGGGTTACCGATTAGCCATCACAGAATTAAGCATTATTGCTTTCACACTATCTGCTGTTACTTGTTGCTTGCTGGAGTCTACTGTGATTTGAATGGTTTGGCCCTTTGGTTTTGCTATTTGCATACCCCATAGGCCATTCTATGAGTGGATTCCTTAAATTCATTCCATATGTCCTGATACATATTCTCTCACCATCTTTGAGATTTTGTGTGCCCTACTCATTTTCTCCCTCATTTGTGTTACCACATTACTACATTTGCATTTCTGATCCGCATTACAGTTGCCTTTTCTCTTTCTTCTCTTTTATCCTATATTATAGCAACTTACGGATCTTTTTTACATAGATTTACAGTATACGTGCCACCCTACCATTCCTTTTTTTCTCTCATATATATATATATATATATACACACAGAGAGAGAGAGAGAAAGAGAGAGAGCAAGTAAATAGTACATTTGTGTTCACATTTTTAAAAACTTGTTTCATGCACGGAATTCTGAGAAATACAGTTATTACACTGCATTCTGGAAACCTTGGCAGGGACATGCAAATATGCCCACAAAGGCTTCACTCTTGCAATTCATTACCATTTCAAACATGGCTTCCTTTAAGCATATACCTGCTGTATCACACAGCTTTGAACAAAGCTAAGGTTGGGTTATACACAAGCTAGGAATCAGACCCATGTTCAGCTGTAACAAGGTTACTGCCTCTCATCAGTGTGGGGCTGTATCCTTAGCTGGATCCTTAGCTTTGAGGAGGTAGTACTGTAATACTTTTTTTGGGGTGCATTGATGAATTTTAAAATGTTGTTATTTAGATTCAAGGCATCACTATTTTTTGATGTTATTATCACTTTGTTTGCAATGTCTGAGTAATCCTCGTTATTGATCGCATTTAGAAAGATTGCCGATATGAGTGGTTCGTTGTAAATCATTTGTGATGGAATTTCTATGGTATCATCAGGTAGATTATTCGTTTTTTGGGATGTTTTCCTTCTCCAATTTGAATGAGCCAATCATTGAATTAATTTTGGCCTTCAAATCTCATATTTAGTTCTAATTTCAGGTGTGTAAATATTTTCCACAGTTCACTTGTCTTTATACATGTTTCAACGATGTAAGTCCTATTTTCATGTGGCACAACAGGTAATGTTTGCCTAAAATCTCCTCCTAACAACATCACCTTTTCTCCAAATGGGAAGTGCTTGAATGTAACTCATCAAACAACTGTACAGATATGTTTTTCCTGATCCACCAAGACCATCTAGATAGAAATAACGGTCTTTGACATTTCATCATCTGCAGCACTTGTGATGGCGTTAAATGCGTGCAATTGTAATGTATTCAAAGATGAAAGTTTTTCTTGTGTTTTTTTGTTTTGACGCTCAGTGTCATAGTCTTCCAAGTTTAATTAATCTATAAGTCCTCGATCAGGCAAATTAAAACTTGCACAATTTAATCCATGAGCAAGAAATATTTCTTGAATTTCCATTAATGCTTTTAGGAGCGCAATGGCCTTATTGTAATGTTTTAAGAACTCTTCACACATATTTAATTTAAATGTTTCCAACAAAGCTAATGTATCAGGTACATTGCAAATGATGCAAATTAATGCAAATTGTTCTCTCATTTGCTTTGGCATTTGACATAGTGCTGCTTCTTTCAGACACCTCTCCCATTCTGTATCATCTGCTATGAAGTTTTGATGTTTTGCAGCTAATTGAAAAGTATCATAAACTTTGTCATTCAATTTGCGTAAATGTTCATAACTTTGTGCACCGGGAACATGTAAAAGAAGTAATCTTAAACTGAAATGTTCAATGTCTCTTGCACTGACGGTATAAATTTGTGGTATAATTAGTATCTGTTTTTCGTTGTTTCTATTGGCCATTTGCAGTGTCCAGGCAATTGAATTGAAAAGCAGTAAGTGTTGTTGCTCAATGTTCACTTTGGGCTAAGGCATTTCTTTCATTGCCTGCAGTAAAGCAAACAAATGGACTTTGTGGCAAATGTACAGCTAATCGATACACAGCATGTGACCGATCATGCATCTAAAATTTCAGAAGACGCCACATTGCTTCTGGAGCACTGACATAGCGAGCATCTAAATAAGTAGAAAGTTCATCATGTAAAATTGGATTTTCTTGTTCATTTTGTGCACCTTGCACAACAACAGTTGCTGCATCATATCCTTTGTATATATATTTATACACATATTTGATGGATTTGATAGAAGTGCAAGCTTTGAAATGTATGTGTGCATTGTACTTCATCAGCAAATGTGGATTGTATCTAACTACATATCTATTATTGACCATTTGGCCATGGATAATAGCTGTTTGTCCTCTTCTTTTATACAAAGGGTATCCATCACAATTATCATATGTTTACATTTTAAATTGTTTTGGGAACTCTTTTATAAAAAAATTTTTTTCCATACATGGTGAATTTGGATTGATATCTCCACATGGACCATTAATCATTCTGTGTGTTCAGCACTAATCACTGAATCCACTCTCTGCGGTATTCAATTTATCTTTTTCTTGCAGGATTAAAAGTATGTGTGCATGTGTCAGGCCTCTTTTTTTGAAATTCAATGGTATAAACAAAAGCCACACATTTTCCATATAACTGTGCTTTAGTTATATCATGTATTAATAAATTGACTTTTATTTTAAATACTATTCCCACTAAATCTGGTCGGTCAGAAGTATTTTGGCCAAGATTAAAATTTTGGCCAAGATTAATCCATTGTGGATTACATGTGAATGCAATGAATAAATCTGGTTTTACAAATTTAGTAACAATAGCCATGACATCATTGCGAGGAGATCCTTGGAAAGTGGATGGCAAAATGATTGCTCTTCCAGCTGGAATGTCTCTGTTGCTAGCCAATTAAGCAACATAATCCATCAATCCACAATATTGTTTTATGCGAAGCTTGTCTTGTTGAAATTTGATAAAATTCAGATTATTTATTTTGACTTGTAGATAAGAATCAATGATCCATTGTTGTGTGAGTTTGCCCCCACATAAAATAGGATTAAAATGATCCCGAATACCAGTTTGTGCTACTTTTTAGTATTGGGATAACTTTGCAATTGTAATTTTGGTTCCCATCCATGTTCCCTACTTGGAAAGAAAATGGGATATGTCATTGGATCCAAATTACAACTTAATATATTTATGTTTATAAAAGGTTGCTCTTCATTGCGTGGAAATATTCTAATATCCCGTTGAAAAGGTGGTTCACCATCCTCATTTTTAAAGACCATGGCAACTTCATTTTGTAATGATATAGGAATCACAAGGTTTTGGAGACCAGCAGCCTAGGTCAGCAATGATCCAATTCAGCAACTTGTAGGTGAAACAAGCTTTATTGAAGGGAACATGAACCACAATAATCTGGCAAGGTACATAGACAGGAAGTGCCTTATATAGGCCAAGGACCAGACACCTGACCAGACACAGCTTAAGAGACTAGTCACTGATACTATTGCTAGCAGAGTCAAGGTTTATCAGATCTCAAGGAAATTCACAAAGGCAGGCTGACGCAGTGGTAGGGAAGAGGTTCAGCAGCCTGGGGACCAGGGTTCAAAACCCAGCAGAGTCAATTCCTCACACATTTACTGTTGGTAAATTATACCGTCTTTGATCAGTATTGCAATCTCTTTTCAAAACCATACTTACTTTTGGCATTGGCAATTGATGTATTTCAGCATGTTACTGAAGTTCTTTTTCAACCTCTGCTAATTTTTTGTATGCTTGACTGTATGTGTTGTTGGCAATAATTTTATCCATCTGTTCAAAGACTATGCGCAAACACTGTTTATTTTCAGGAAGCGTCATCCGTTGTTCAACAGCTTCCATTGTATCTAATACATATAACTGTGCATATTTCCTTATCTCTCCTTCTTGTGGGTGTAAATGTGAAGTGGGGTGGTAAATTTGTCCTTGAACTCTAAAACAGTAAGGACCATGTCCTGGGACATTTTCTGACAAAGTAGCACCCATTGACGCAAATTAAATTGCACTGCTTTTTAAATTGGTATAATTTGGAAATGTTGGATCGCTCATTATACTTTCTAAATATTCAGGAAATGTGTGTTTTTGTGGAAGTTTTAGCTTTCCTTTTTGACAGCAACTAATAAACTCTCCATTAGTTGGTCTTTCCTTCAAAAAATGATAGGCCCCACAAAACTGACAAACCACATTCATTAATCCACAATAATGACTGTCTACTGTTAGTGCTGTAAATAAAGCACTATCGTGAGCTTTCTCAACATAGATATCACTACAACTTTCTATATCTACATTGGTGTCATGTGTATGAACATTTGTTTCATGAGGCAATATTGGGTCATCAGGCAATGTTTCACAGACATTTTTTTGTTTACTTTTTCCTTTCTTTGAAGCTCCAGGACACTCAGTTTGTACCTTCTTACTCATTTTTCTTTTATTTTTTGTATAATTAATTATCAATTAATTAATAAATAAATAGACGTGAATTTATTAATCCAAAAGTGTCATCAATACAAAACAAAAATACTTAATCCTGTTTTCCTAAAGAAGGGCATCATCAAATCATATACCTGTAAAATTGATATTATTGCAGATGAAATCCTGCAGAACTCACAACCTGTCTTCAGGCAGCTGCACAGATGAGGAAACTGTAAAATCACATGAAAAGCATTTCTAATATTTATATTGAAATAATTCATTAATCATTTAAAGTATCATGTTTATTTGGCATACATTCCAAAAGTAAAGGCCTAAGGATAGATATAGGAATAAATAAATACAGTATAACATATTATATGTAGCAGGTGTCATAATGTAATAAACTAATTTAAATATTTAAGTGCTTTGAGGGTCCTATCCTTGTCAGGCAATGTGCAGCAACACAAATATTTTTTTGTTTGTTGTAATTATGAATAATTAATAGTTTCTAAATGAATGTACGTTCAGTGCTCATTTCTAATGTAATCCAGATATGTAAGTGCAGTGTAAAATCTTATTTTTTTTACTTCACTGTGAAATATATATATTTTTTATAATGATTACTAATTAATTAATAAATATATATACGTTCATTAATTAATCAATAACTGTCATCAATACAAAACAAAAAGACTTAATCCTTTTTTTCCTAAAGAAGAGCATCATGAAATCATATACCTGTCAAGTTATTGCAGTTCAAATGCTGCAGAGCTTACTCTCTGTATTCAAGCAGCTGCACAGATGAGGAAACTGTAAGATGACATGAAAAGCATTTCTAATGTTTGGATTCAATTAATTCATTATTCATTTTTAATAGTCATACATGCAAAACGTAAAGGCTTAAGCATCGATATATTCATAAATAAATGCAGTATAAAAGATACTTAACTGCTGTGACAGTCCTATGCCTGTCAAGCAATGAGCAGTAAAAGATATGTAATACATTTTTTGTACTACGGTGTAAAATATCCATGTTTTGAAGGTCCAGAACATAAGAAATTGATTAAAGTTAGTGCACTGTGAAGTATACAGTTTTGTAGGTCTTTGAGAATAATAAACTGATTGAGTGCAATGTGCATTAAACACTTTTGGAGGTTACAGAGCATAATGAACTGATTTAAGTAAGTGCACTGGGTCTTTGAGCATAATAAACTGATTTAAGTAAATGCACTGTGCAGTAAAAACTTTTGGAGGTGTCAGAGCATAATTAACTGATTTAAGTAAGTGCACTGTAAAATATACCTTTTTTGTACTGTAGTGTAAAAGATCTTATTTTTGGAGTTGTCAGAACATAATAAGAGTTAAGTATGTGCACTGTGAAATATACCTTTGTTGTAGTCTCATAGCATAATAAACTGATTTAAGTAAGTGCACGATAAAATATATGTTTTTTATTTTTTTTTTTTAAATGTTTGTGTTTTTGGAATTGCGCGGTTTGGCAATTTTTGTGTATTTCGTATTTTTTCAAACTCATAATTTTTTTTTCAAAGTTCCGCGCCTCTCAATTTTATTTTTCTAAGTCCCGTGTTCCTTGACTTCTTGCAGCCTAAGTCAATCACGCGTTTCCAATGCTTGGAATGCTACTACTTGGAGGCTAAGTCCCACGTACTTCAATGCCTGAACTGCTCGCCTCACATTACTGCATAATGCCAACGTTTTCCAATGCCTCAATGACTTGCCTCGCTTTGCGAGGTTCGCAGGAGCACATTCAGTACTCATTTCTGCCTAAGTCCCGGTGTTTCAATGCCTCAACTGCTCGCCTTGCTTTGCTAGGCTTGCAGGCGATGAGTGCCTTCTACGCTCATTGCCTAAGTACTCCGAGTTTCAATGCCTCAACTTCTTGCCTCGCAGCCGATGAGCGCTGAAGTGCTCCAAGCTAGGAAGACTTCTGTGCTTCAACGGCTCGCCTCACTACACAAGGCTGGCAAACGTGACGACGAATCCCAATTTGACAATCATAATATGTGATTTTATATATATATATATATCACATATAATAATTGTTAAACTGTGAGTTGTCGTCACGCTTGTGAGCCTCGTAAAGCATAGAACCCTTCTGAGCACGGAGCACTTAGGCGCTCATCGCCCTGCAAGCTTCGCGAAGCATGGTGGGCAGCTGAGGTATTGAAACACGCAGGACTTAGGCAAAATGATCGCCGAAGGCACTCCTGCAAGCCTCGTGAAGTGAGGTGAGCAGTTGAGGCATTGAAACACGAGGGACTTAGGCAAAATGAGTGCCAAAGGCGCTCCTGCAAGCCTCGTGACCTCGGAATCTCGGGGGCAAAAAAAAACGACCTTGCAAAAATACGACTTTAATGGGCGAACTGCGGAAATCGGAAAAAAAAAAAAAAAAACACACTCACACAGAGCACGGGGGACAGTCAGGAAGTCTGGGAGTGAGGATGCACGCAAATTTAAGCTGAATTTGCCAAGTTTCGACACTCGAAAATCGGCTAAGAGACAAAAAAATGTCGGATAAAAAAATTGAAAACAAGGCTAAAGGGCACCGTGGAAATCACCGTCAGGCACGTACGAGTTAGCCAGGAACGTAGGAGATACAAGATATACCATTACAACGGACGGAAAATGCTCGCGAGCCAAGTAACACATAGAAAAAAGCCGCCATTTTACAACACTAACTTGCAAATAATATTACGATTCTAAAATGGCGCTTTACACGCCTAAACAAACGGTTTGGCCTCGCGTACTCAGCCTATTTGCACTGCACAATTGGCACATTGCTGACACTTTCTCCTCAGGAGATCAACAGTCCAACTGTACATTTTCTGATGCAGGAAAATCCAAATAGATTGTTAGCTCTTCAGGATATTGATTGCTGCATATTAAATATAAATAGGTAAAGTATATTAATTTGTTAATTCATATTAATTTATTAATTCACTGTACTAAAAAAATGGTATATTTTACACTGTACTTATACATCTGTCTTTGGGATGAGCGCTGAAAGTGATCGTTGCAAAGCAGGAAACTTGAAGTACACGAGGGGAGAGGCTTGCAATGCGCGCTGAAGGTCCTCAGGGGAGCAAAAGCCTTACATTGCGTGGCAAACAACATTGCCATGGCTTCAAATTTTATTGCCGTAATTTTTTGACGGGCAATTTGTTACTCTATATATAGAGCGATAGAAGCACTCCCCAGTACAGTTATACAGTAAATAAATAGTACATTTGTGTTCACATTTGAATGTCTAAAACAAGTTAAAACTAATGACTAAAATGGGTGCAAAATGTGGAGTTACATAGTTCACACAAATGGGGTATTATTCCAAGAGAATCAGGATGATATCCATTATGCTATGGCATTTTGAGTTAGCAAGTAGAGATAGTGTATGACAATCCAAAAAACCTTACCCTCCCAATGTCTAGTATTCTTGCAAGGAAAGCATTGACATGCAGGATATATGTATGAGTACTATAGTTATATTTGTATATTATAATTAGGTAGATTAAGTGTGTGTGTGTGTGTAAGCTGGATTGTACAGTAGAAGAGAAGATAACAGATGTCTAAAATATATATGACCAAAATATACTGACATACATGAGATGTTTGTTTGTAAAGGGGATTGCACAGTAGTTTATAGGAATCGCAAATGTAAATACAGCCAACTCCGTAGGTGTGCAAATCCTAAGTAGTCCCAGTGCCATATATGCTGTCATCAAACTATTTGTACCAGCAAGGAGTTCAGCCATGATAACTATTACGGAATGAATGATGACACAGACAAGGAGCTGAAGGGACATGCCGAACCCAGCATCTTGTGATCCAGAAT
Source organism: Discoglossus pictus (assembly GCA_027410445.1). NCBI lineage: Eukaryota > Metazoa > Chordata > Amphibia > Anura > Alytidae > Discoglossus > Discoglossus pictus. Next base: position 170,813,154 of record CM050164.1, read on the forward strand.
ATTTCAAAACTGTGTCTGTTCCTCATGCATACTACTGTAAAGAGCTTAATACTTGCTCTCAACATGAATACTGCAATTCCATGTTAATTGGCCTTGAACTCAACTGGTTTTGTCCAATCTATCATTGATGCTTCTGCCAGGCTTATCCACCTCACCAAAGCTGATCAACTGCTGTTCCCATCTGCTAATCTGCACACTGACTCCCTTTAAAAAAAATAAAAATAAAGATCTAACCTTGATTTATATAGCATTGAACTGCAATGCACCTTCCTATAACTCTACTCTAAATACTTCCTAAGTTTCCCTCTCCACTCTACCTATGATATCATTATCTGCACCTCTCATTCCCCATCATTACATACTCCCAGGTTGCCTACAGGACTTCTGAAGAGGAAGCCACTCTCTCTGGGGTTCCCTACATCACTCTATTAGACTCACCTCTAGTCTTCAGATTTCCAGTACATAAGATACAGGTGCTTGTAACTAGGAGCAATTGAGAGCCTGAAATAGGATCACTTTTGTGGTAGACTCATATAGGATGATATCAATGCTATGACAAAATTATGACAGATTTCTGAAAGTATCTGTATTTGATATGGTAAGATATTCCAATTTATAAACATTGAAGGTAAAATAAATAAAATCACTTTTTGTTGTTTAAATCGAATGCAATAGCACAATTATCTCATTCTTAAAATTAGATAAATATCCAACAGCTGTTTGCCATTAACTTCATTCCAGCGTCATTGTAATTCCCCATGTCTGTGCAATACTAGGGTGTTTCCATAAAGAGCAAATTATATAAAATATGGCTTGTGTAAGTGTGATATAAAAATAGCACTGATATTAACATTTGAATATGCACAGCAACAAAGTCTAAAAAAATCTCACCAACATTGTGCCTCTGTTTCCCCAGCTGCTCAGTCGCTCCCCACAGAGAGCCTCATTCAAATGCAATTTGGCCAATTGAATAGGGCTCTATATAAGCCCAGATCATTTTTTTACAGAAGTTTTTAGTTAGTGAGCTTTTATCCAAAAGTAAAGTCTTCACTAACTAAAAACTTCTGTAAAAAAAAAAATGCAATGTGCTTATATTGAACCCTATTCTATTGGCCAAATTGCATTTGAATGAAGCCCAGAGTGTGTTAAAAACAATGAGACATTTTGCCAAGGTGGTAAATTAATAGAACTTTGTCATTGGCTTTCCGGCATCCACTCTGCATGATGCACAGTTCCTAGGAAATTCTCTCTCTGGATAGTAGCAAGCAAGTGAGACTTAAACTGCGCCACCTTTTGTCTCTAGTGCACATAACATGGGATCTATTTAAACTTATGAGCACCTTTCTCGGGTAAACTTTAGAACATACTTATAATATTTAAAAAAAAGTCCTCCAAGGATAATTGATTCATACACCTAAAAGTAGTGCATGTTGTTATCCTCAAAGAAACCCTGTTCATTTATTGATGCATGAAGGAATCCCAGTCATGTTGCATTCTCTCTAGGTAGTGTTAATTAAGTGTTTTACTGGTATTCCCTGGGTATGGGACAAAGGGGTGTGCAGTTAAGGGGCCACACCAATTGGAGAGAGAGGACATTGACGTCAGGGGTTAAATGTATATTCAGCTGGGAAAGGAATAAGCTTGTTACTAAAATAACTCTACTTTGTCAAAATGCCACCTGGAGGTAATTACCTCAGCAACCAGAGCTCAGGGGAAAGGTCACATGGCATCCCTTTGATCTGTGATTGCTATGGCACCAAGTGACTGCTAATTCCAATCATATGTGCCTTGGGAGGACGATGACAGGACAGATGAGAAGTCACCTTCAGTCTCCACTCCAGGGCTGAACAAGGATTCCCTGGGAAGCCCGGGACCTAGGAAAAATTACCATCTGGCATCCTACCAGACCCCAGAAAAGCAGGGGGAAGAAGGAAGGCTGTCGTGTGATGATGGATGGGAATTCCACGTGGCTAGGAGGGAGGCTGAATATGATTGGGTACTGATGTGCACAGGCCCATATTTGCCTATGGGCTATAGCCCAGGGAGGCAGTATTTTCAGGGTGGCAAAACTTGGATGCATGTGTACAGTGTGTTCTTCACTTTATGTCACTGCTTCCTCACTATCTGAGTGGTATTTGCATGAATCTACCTTAAGGAAGCACAAGGTGTTGGGTGGGACCTGGAGCTGGTGGATGTTAGAGCAGTGCTTCCCAAACTGTGGGGAGCCGTGACTGCCCTACAGGAGTGCCTCAAACGCTTCCCTTTCTCTGCTGAAAGGAGGAACAACAATTGGGTGAGAAGCCTGAAGGTAAGAAGCTGAGTCCCTCTTGGCTTCCCTCAGCTCCACATGCCTCCCTACAATCCCCGCGCCCCCACCTGTCTCCATGGCCAGATCTTTAAATTAAAAATTAAATGTGTCCAATCCCTAGCCCTAACTCCGCCCCCTTCCGTGTCCTACTTCCTGGAGGAAGTGTGATACAGCATCTGTGCAGTAATAGCAGTGTGGGAAGCAGCCTGTGGCAGAAGCACTGACCACGAGGGGCTGCTGAACAAGGTAAGCCCCTTTTTGTCATCCATTATTAATTAAACTAGCGACTTGCCCGTCAAAAATGAAGGGGCAATAAAATTGTAAGCCATGGGAATGCTGTTTGACACACAATGTAAACCGTTTTGAACTCTGAGGACCTTCAGCGCTCATTGTGAGCCTTGCTCCGACTGCCTTCGGAGCTCGTTTTGAACTCTGAGGACCTTCAGCGCTCATTGCGAGCCTTGCTCTGACTGCCTTTGGAGCTCATTGAGTGCCTGGCAATGAGCGCCTTCGGGGCTCATTGCTAGCCTCTCCTGTCATGTACTTTTGGTCCTCTGAGCACCTTCATCAGTCATGATAACGAAAGATATATATTTTTATGTATATGTAGTTAAGTAATAATGAATTACTTATTGAATCGATTAATATACTTTAAGTATTTAGAATTAATATATGCAGCCAGCAATAGCCTGAAGAGCTAACAATCTGTTAGCTCTTCAGCATAGAATAGAACCTGCCAGCATAGAATATACATTGTGAGTGTTGGTGCCCTGATGATAAAGTGTAATGAATGTTCCAAGTGTGTATTATAAATAGGCTGCGTGCGCGAGGGAAAGCAGTTGGTTTATTGTGTAAAGTGGCATTGTATATTCCTATGGTTATTAATGTGGTACGCGTCTCGCAAGCATTTTCCGGCTTTTGTAATTGTGTATTTTCTAGTTCGTAGTTTGATGTGTAAAGTGCTACGTGTTTGACAGTGTTTTGCACGGTCCGGACTCGGGTAGCCTCATTTTCAATTTTTTCGGCCGCCATTTCTTTTCTTGATTAGGTGATTTTCGAGTGGCGAAAATCGTGTAAATCTACTTAAATTCGCATACCACCTCACTTCCAGATGTCCTGGCTGTTGCCCCATGCTGTCTGTGATGTTTTTGTAATTTTTTTGGTTGTATTAAGTGTGTTTTTATATTTTTTTTGTTTTCGCAGTTCGTCCGTTAATCTCATATTTTTTTGCGTTGTGTCTTTTTTTTCTAAGTACAGCGTCTCGTATTTTTTTTTTCTAAGTCCCACGTCTCGTACGTCCCGCATTTGTCAAACGCTTGCAGGCCAAGGCTATTCCGCATTTCGGAGTGTTTTGTGGCTAAGTCCTGGGTGTTTCATTGACTGTGGTGATAGTTGTAGTGCTTTGATGGCTTGCCTCGCTATGCGAGGCTCGCAGGCGATGAGCGCATTGTGTTAAGGGCTCACCTTGCTTCGCGAGGCTCACGAAGGCGCTCATCGCCTAAGTGCTACGCATTAACAGCTCGCCTCGCTTTGCGAGGCTCGCAAGTGATGAGCATGACAACGTCTCGCAGTTTGACAACTATTATATGTGATAAGATAATTTGTCTGTGTGTGAGTTTGTGTGTGCCTGTGTGTGTCTGTGTGTGTATGTGTGCTTGTGTCTCTGCCTGTGTGTGTGTGTGTATGTATGTATGTATGTGTGTTAAAAATTAGATGTGCCCGATCCCTAGCCCTAGCTCCGGCTCCTCCCGTGTCCTACTTCCAGGAGGAAGTCTGATACAGCATCTGTGCAGTAATAGCATTGTGGGATTCAGCATGTGGCACAAGCACTGACCATGAAGGGCTGCTGAACAAGGTAAGACCCTTTTGTGTGTCATCTGTTATTATTTAAATAATTTGTCTGTGTGTGTTTGTGTGAGTCTGTGTGTGTGTCTCTGCCTGTGTGTCTGTATGTGTGTGTGAGTCTCTGTGTGAGTCTGTATGAGTATGTGTGTATTTGTGACACTGCCTGTGTGTGTGGATGTATGTGTGTGTCTCTGCCTGAGTGTGTGTGTATGTATGTATGTATGTGTCTCTGTGTGTATGTGTGTGTCTGTGTGTGTGCATGTATGTGTGTGTGTATGTATGTGTCTCTGTATGTATGTGCAAAGAAAGGAAAGAGAGAGAAGAGAGAAGAGGGAGAAGGGAGAGAGAAAGGAGTGGGAAAGAAAGTGGGGAGACAGAAGGGGAAAATTAGGGAGAGAAGAGAGAGAGTCGGGGAGAGGAGAAAGAGTATGGGGAGAGGGGAAGAGGGAGAAGGGATAAAAAAAGAGAGGCCAAGAGAGATTGGGGAAGAGAAAGGGAGAAGGGTAAAGAATGGAGTGAGAAAGGAATAAGGGAGGAATAGAAAGATGGATAGAGAAAGGGGGAAGAGAGAAAGGGAAGAGAGAGAAAACGTGAGGAACAGAGAGGGAGAGGGGGAGAGACATGTAAACAGGCATGGGGAGAGAGGTGTTGACATAAATAGGGAGAGAAAGACAGAGAAATGGAGAGGGAAAGACAGAGAGAGAGGGAGAGAAAGTGGGGAGAGAGGGTAAAGGGGAGAGAGAGGGGGAGAGAGAAAAAGGGGGTTAGAGAGGGGAAAAGAGAGGGATAGAGAAAGAGGGGGAGAGAGAAAGAAAGAAAGAAAGAGGGGGAAGAGAGAGAGAAAAAGGGGAAAGGGGGAGAGAGAGAGAGACGAAGAGGAGAGAGAGAGGAGGCGGAGACAGGAGGGATAGAGAGAGAAAGAGAGGGGGGGGAGGGAAGAGACAAAGAGGGGGAGAAAGAGAGGGAAGGAAATTTACTTATTATTATGTTTATTATTAAAATTAACCCTTTGATTTCCACAGGGGGGCAGCAAATCAATAATAGCCCAGGGCGTCACAACCAGGTCCGGATCTATGCTCTATCTCTCACTCTCTCTCCCATACCTCTCTCTTTCTATCTCCCTCTCCCTGTCTCCCTCCCTCTCTCTTTTCCTCCCTCTTTCTCTCTATATCTCTCTCTCCCTCTTCCCTTCTTTTTCTCTCCCTCTCTCTCCCCTCCCTCTTTCTATGTCTCTCTCTCTATACCTCTTTATCCCCCCTATCCTTCACTCCACCCTCTGTCTCTCTCTTTCTCTCCCTCCTCCCCCACCCTCTCTCCTTCTCTTCCCCTCTCTTTCTCTTCCTCTCTCTCCCTATTTCTCTCTATCCCTCTTCTCCTCTCTTTCTCTTCCTCTCTCTCTCCCATCCCTCGCTCTCTCCCTCCCCACACTTTCTCTGTCTCTCTCCCCCCTCTGTCACTGTCCCCTACTCTATGTCCCGCCCTCTCTTTCTCTTCCTCTCTCATCTCCTCTTTCTCTCTCTTCTCATTTCCCTCTCTATCCCCCTCCATTTTCCTCTCTCTCTCTCCCCCTTTCTCTCCTTATCTCCCCTCCCTCTTTATATGTCTCTCTCTCTCTACCTCTCTCTCTAACTCTCCCCCTCTGTCTCTCTCTTCCTCTCTCTCTTCTCTCACTCCTTCACCATATTTCTCTCCCTCTCCCTATGTTTATATTTCCCATCTCTCCTTTCTCTCTTTCCCCTCTCTCTCCCTCCATCTCTATCCCCCTTTCCTCTTCCTCTCTCTTCCCATTATCTCCCTCCCTCTTACCCCTCTCTCTCCCCACTCTCTCTCTAACTCTCTCTTTCCCTATTTTCACTCTCTCCCCCTATGTCTCTCCCCTCTCTCTCTACCTCACCTCTCTACCTATTCTCTCTCTATCTCTCTCACTTCCCCCCTCTGTCTCTTTCTCATCCCCATCTTTTTCTCTTTCCCTCCCTCCCTCCTACCACTCCCTCGCCATATTTCTCCCCCTTCCTCTTTCCCTCTCTTTGTCTCCCTCATCTCTCTCCATCTTCTTTTCCCTCTCTTCTATCCCCCTCCCTCTTCCTCCCTCTCCCTCTTTCTCTCTCCCTCTTTCTAACTTCTTTCTCTCCCTCCCTCTCTATCCTCCTCACTCTTCCTATTCTCTTTCTATCCCTCTTCCCCCTTTCTCTTTCCCTATTACTCTCTCTCCCTCTCTCTCCCCTCCCTCTCTCTCCCTCTCTCTTTCCCTATTTATCTCCCACTCTCTTTATCTCCCCTCCCTCTCTCTACCTCTCTATACCTCACCCTCTCTCCCTCTTCTCTCTCCCTTACCCTCTCTCCCTCTCACACACATGTACACGCATCTCACCTCATCACATTTCCCACCCTCGGCTTATACTCGAGTCACTCATTTTTCCCAGTATTTTGTGGTAAAATAGGTGCCTCGGCTTATACTCGGGTCGGCTTATACTCGAGTCTATACGGTATATATAATGAGCTCAAATATATATATGAATCAGAAGAACTCATGTTAAATAACCCATGTATAAATATGTGCCTTAGTATTGTTTGAACCCACTAATAGCTCAAAGGAGAGGGGACCAGGGTGCTGTTTAAAGGGAATTGTGTGCTGGCACCCTCCCATTTAGGAAAGCTGCAGTATAAAAGAAACGTGCGTTAAGGTAGACGACGTGTGGGTCTGACATCAGTTGTTGGCGTCCCCTCAATGCTTGATGGAAATAGTAGCATGTACAGCAAAAGGATGGATTGCTAAATTTATGCTCAGAAATCTAAATGCACCACTCATATCAGAAGGACTAATGCAAGTACAACACACTCAGGCATTACCCCAAACGACTGATATCAGTGAACCTACGTACGAAGGAACCCTAACAAATGAGACTGGGTTCACAGACCTCAACTTATGGCTGGAATGGATGAAATATAACGTAGAGTCACATAATAAGACTAATTGTTATGTTTGTGCAAGTGCCAGACCTCACCTAGGCACTGTTCCACTTATGGTGACTATGAAGGAAGAAAAATGATTCTTAAGTCTTTATAAAACTACCCAGACTAAAAGATCTAAATTGTGAACAATGGGAGAACAGGTATCCCATTATAACTGACAATCTACATCCAGGTGAAGGTATAACCATATACCCAGGTAATTACACATGCTATACAAGGAGTACACCTCAAGGGAGAAACCTAAAGAGGTTTAAGCAAGGGTTCTGCATTATATATTGTATTGGCTTCACAGTTTACAGAGCAGACACAAACATTGGGAGACATATATTGGATATGTGGGGACATGAAGCTCAGATCAAGGCTAGATGGTATCTGGTATGGTGAGTGTACCCTAACAAAGGTCATAATGCCAGTGCACATAGTGCTTATACAAACTGATACCTCACCACACACCCTACTGACAACATCTAGACACAAAAGAAAGGTCTCTTCCCCACAAGGTAGCTTTGACCCCCATGTGTACATAGACTCTATTGGAGTCCCCAAGGGGGGTGCCTGATGAGTTTAAAGCTAGAAATCAGGTTGCAGCAGGATTTGAATCCCTTTTCCCTATCATACTGCAAATAAAAATGTTGCTTGGATCAATTATATATATATTATAACCAACAAAGGTTTGTGGATTACACAAGAGATGCTCTGCAAGGAGTTGCAGAACAATTGAAGGCCACATCACACATGGCCATCCAGAATAGAATGGCACTAGACATGATCCTTGCTAAAAAGGGGGGAGTGTAAAATGCTCCCCGACACTGGCAACTGCTGCACCTACATACCTGATAATACGGGTCCAAACGGTAAAATTACTTTAGCCATTAAAAAACTAAACAACTTGGCACAAGAATTGAAGGAGATTTCTGGAACCACAGACTATTGGGATAAATGGTTTGGGTGGATGAACAACTGGCAGAAGGTATTGTCACAGGTTGTCTTTCTTTCAATACTGATAATTCTTGCAATTGTTACCTGTTGTATTATCCCCTGTATTATCCCCATATTTAAAGAAGTCAGTTACCGGAGTCACACCAACCTTTGTTCACCAAGAAATTTATGAAGATGACAACTGTGAGGAGTCACATAAGATGTTACGGTCTATTGTGTCTAGAAATGAAAGTTCTACATAAACCCCTTGTCCCACATGTTCCTGAAACAAGGGGTCAGGGATAGCATCTGACTCACCTATGACAGTGGCAAGAGGGGTCATGGACAAGCCATGGCAACTCTAACGTACAAAGAAGAACGGGCGTTCATTGGTGCAGATGTGCTAGGGCTTTCTTACATTCATACACCTCATCCACAGGGACAGTTGTACACATAGTCTCTAGGGGGGACTGTTACTGTTTATATGCTGTTTATATGACTTTATACCTTAATTAATACGTTTTACTAAAGAAAAACCTATATCTTTACACAGACATTTTATGTAGTAATCTCTAGAAGAGGAAGATATAATACATCTAGCCTGTCATATCTACAAGAATAGAATATAAGTGTAGTATGTAACATAATATAACATTTTAGGGGAGACTGTTGTGGACGAAATTCATGAAAATGTATATTATGTCCATGCTGCATTCCTTTCCTTACAATATATCATAAGATAAGGCACTAATTACTTTTATTCTTTATTCTGAGAGTCCTAAGATGGCTACTGAGCTGTATTCTGAGAGTCCTAAGATGGCTACTGAACTGTATCCTGAGAGTCCTAAGATGGCCACTGAATCATATCCTTGGAGTCCTAAGATGACATTTATATCCGTGACCAAATGAGGATATGAGCCCCGCCACCTTCCAGAGCCAATCAGAAGCTTCACATAAACTGACCATAATAACATCAACATCCGAGACCAAATATGGAAGGAACCTTCCTACCTTGTCAACCAATCAATAACTCACTCACTGTCTAACAATGAGTCGTATGATTATTATATCTGATCAACTTACATTATATAAGTTCCTATGTTGTATTTGGGGGGGTTCGTTCGTTGGGAAGAATACAAGAAGTATTACCAGAACTTTTGGGTCTGTGTAAATTCTTGTCTCTGTGTGCACACATGGCCAACAGACGGATGATTTGGACAGGAACAGATATTACATAATGGGATTATTTTTTATCCATCCAAAATATACTCACTTTTGTTGCCAACAGTTTAGATATTAATGGTTGTGTATTGAGTTATTTCGAGGGGACAGCAAATTTACACTGTTATACAGGCTGTGCACTTACTACTTTACATTGTAGCAGAGTGTCATTTCTTCAGTGTTGTCATATGAAAAGATATAATAAAATATGTACAAAAATGAGAGGGGTGTACTCACTTTTGTGAGATACTCTATATAGCCTTCTTATTGCATTGGACATGATTCTTACTGGAGGTTTCCTCTATCTACAGACAGACGAAACCTCCAGTAAGAATCATGTCTAATGCAATAAGAAGGCTATAGAAATATCCCAATCACCTCCCTCTCTTCCTCATCCCCCCCCCCCCCTTCACCTCCCTCTCCCCCTCCATATCTTCCTCAACTCTCTATCCCCATCCCCGTCACCTCTTGTGCCTTTGGAAGTCAGCAGAATTTTGACAGTCGCGTCTCCAAGAACTTCCTATTTGGCAGTTAAAGGCCCAAGAGGTACCTATAAGTGGGGAACCCACATTTCCTATGCCCCTGCCGGCAGGGTGGCCTGCTATTTGCTGAGGAGAAACCCCATGTGCAACACCAGAAGATGTAAGACATCCCCTACTGGGCTGTGACAAACATTTATTTTGGTTAGTTTTATTCAAGAAAGGAAAATTTGAATGTTTATTAAGTCTTACTTCATAAAAATGGCACTTTGATTCAATATAGAGATATTAACTAGGAGGAATGTGGCATGTAAAATCCACACATTTTTATTTTAGATTCATGTATAAAGATTATTTTGTATAAAATAACCATACACTTTATGAGTGATGGAAAATTGGCAGATATAGTTGTAACACCTCCCTGAGATTAGTCTACTATACAGCATATGCCTTACCAATGAAGCTACGCATGATACCAATTGAGGGTAAAATATGACTAAAATGGACATGGAGGGTTCCCTGCTTGTAATATTTAAATAAACTATCCAAGTGTTTACTTGCATATTTAAACATCATTATATTAATACATACTTAAAAGCTCTGCTTTTACTCACTAGAACCTTTCAAACAGTCCATGTGTCCACTGTAGTTCATGTCTATAGTACCATATGTATGTGCCAATCACAGACTGTCAGCCCTATTAAATTCCCTCAACTTGTAAAACCGTAGCCCGTAATGTAGCCCACAAGACTTACGGCTATTAAATTGGCCCAGTAAAGCAACCCGCTAATGATCTGCAGGTTACAGGTGAAAAAACCCTACAGGACGTCGAAATTTGAACTTCGCAGCCACAAATCCTTTGATCTGTCAAGCCCGTAGCTGTTACGTTCCAAAATCGCAATTAAATTGCTACGAATCCACTGACGTTCAAATCTGTAACCTGCAAATGGAGCCAAAAAGCCTAGGGGTACTAGAGAGGACCCACAAGGGGGTTAAAGGTATTACATTAATAGCACAACATTCTCAAGCTTGCAAATCTGCAATATTAAATACTTTTATTTCTGCTTAATTTCTGTGTTATATCGAGCCCGGCAATCAATGTGTTAATACATATAATGGAACTTGCATGGACTAGAATATCATATTTACTGATTTATTAAAATTGCACTATGTCTGGAATGCGGGTCCGATCGAAAGTCGTAATTGAAACCCGTAAGTCGTTGAAATCTAACCTCCATTTTTCAGTGATGTAATGATGACAATCTAATTTGCCATTGGCTCTGTCTAAACCCGTAACTACGGGTTTGACTAATTGATCATGTTCAAGACCGCACATCCAGTGTGCGCTAGAATGGTTTGCGGGTTTGTGTCTACGTCTGGTAACTCGCAGCGTTATTCAATTTAATAACTATGTAACGCAGCCTTTGCAGGTGTGCCGATGCCGTTATGGGCTTCGACTTTAATGGGGCTGTGTGTCTGCTAAAATGCTGCTGATTGGCTCATGCATCTAGTACTATGGAAATACTGTATACATGAGCTAGAGGAGGCAGACCTTTGCAGCAACTATTTGGAAGATTCAGTGAGTAAAAACAAATCTTTTAAGCACTCATTAATAAAATGAATGATGTAAGTAAAGGCTTAGTTTATTTTAATATTAAAAACATGAAACCCTCCACGTTCCTTTCGTTTCAAAGTGTTAAGTTGTGTAAATCAAATAATAGAAAGCAAATGGAAAAAATTAATTAAGTAAACTCTAATTCCAGGATGTAACTTTACAAACTGTACAAACATCCAAGGTGGATGCGGAGGGTGAATACTTAAGCAAGCACTGTATATGTGTGTGTGTGTATTCAAAAGCAGAGTGCATTTGTTGTCTATGGTGCCCTTGTGCAAGCTATTTCCTATATATACATGTGTATATATAACTACAAGAAAGTGTGCTACCGTTTCTCTATCTTCACTAATATATTTTCCCCTGGGATACTGTGGTCAGAGGTTGCTGAAGAGTGAAATCCGCAGCCTGGAATCTTCCTGCCATCCGCACTCTACATGATTCTAGGAAGTTCTGTTTCTATCACTGTTCAGGAACTAATAAATGCTCAGATGTACAGCCACACCCCACTTTTCCATCTATCTCTTAAAAAATCTCAGTTCCACTTTGATCATTGTTTTTTTTGTATTGTCTTGCTGTAATTTCTTTAAACGATCCTCAAACTCCACCACCTTTCCATGAAGGATTTCCTGAGATTCAGTCTGAGAATGTCACCTCTTCACTTTAAAAACATGACTATTGTTCAGGAACTTCCAGTTATTTGAAGTGGTCTTCCTCCTTGCTCCTTTTGTATCTTTTTTTTTTTTTATTAGTGAACGTGTTTCTCATATGCAGCTTCTGTATTCTGTACATTTTATGTGGACTTGTTATTTTTATTATTTTTACTATTGTTATTATTGATTTTTATTTGTAAAAGCGCCAACATATTCCATAGAGCTGTACAGTGGATAAGAACAATGAAAAATACAATATTAACAAACTGAAGAAAATTGACGGTCTTGTTGAGCTTTTAATCTTTGTAGAAAGTGCTTTTATCCAAAGCTCCTTACAAATTGGAAATGCATTACTTACAATCTACCGTATATGCTCGAGTATAAGCCGACCCGAGTATAAGCCGAGCCACCTATTTTACCACAAAATACTGGGTAAAATTAGTGACTCGAGTATAAGACAAGGGTGGGAAATGTGCTGCCCCCGTTTCTTCCTCTTGTGCCCTCTGTGTCCCCCTCTCTCTCTGTGTCTCTTCACCCCTCTCCCTTCCCTGTGTCTCTTCCCCCCTCCCTTATCACCCTCCTCAACCCCAATCCTCAACCTCCCTTTAGGTTAAGGAGGGGGAGGGAAAGAGATACGGGGGGGTAGAGAGACACACGGGGGGGTTAGAGACACACGGGGGGGGTTAGAGACACACAGGGGGTGTTAGAGACACACGGGGGGTTAGAGAGACACGGGGGGGGGGGAGAGTGACTCGAGTATAAGACGAGGGGGCCCTTTTTTGCCTTAAAAAAAGGTCTGAAAAACTCGGCTTTCACTCGAGTATATACGGTAATTAAGATTATGAGCTAGTTTTAACAAATAATAAGAATTATCTTTACATTGTTCTAACATTTTTTGTAAACTCAAATATTCTTTCAATATATGCATATATTTACAAAATGTTTTTTAATATACTTGCGTCTATAGATCTCATTGGTTAGCAGAGGGCAAGACCGCAAGAGCAGTCAAACTTCTGAATACGTTTTTGTAAACACACGTTGGCACATTATTAATTATTCTCTATCTGATACAATTCTCCTTTAATTTTAGCAGTGTTGTGTCAACCACTCATGGAATCTCTTAAATTATCCTTTAGACTGAAGTTTACAAGATTTCAACATTGTAATATACTTTGGGGAAAAGCACCATGTGCGTTAAATTTTAAACTCAAAGGCAGGGCCCTCTGTTTTTTTTCGATTGTTTTGCGTTGCACTTAATCTTAACATAATGCTACAGAATATATTGGCACGTTACAAATAAATGATAATAGTAATAACATTTTCAGACCATTTTATTTCCTCTGTGTCCAGATTGTTTAGGAAATTAGAGCGTTCATCAAATAGAGATTAGTGACAGGATTACCAGACTATTGGAGCCATGATGGGCCACTGAACTATGTTTAATGTAACTTTACATAGCACCATAGCCACAACCGGATGACTCCTTTACTGAACTCTATTTACCCAGGGAATAAGGTCATAAAGATAAAAGTTAAAGTGGTACTGAAGTCACGAGGCTTGCTCTGCTGCATCAGGCAGAGACTTGAAAAACATGTGGGAAAACGTACATTTTTCTTACAACTGATCAAGAATTAACTTAGATATTTGGCATTTCTAGGTGCTTTTTCTATAGCTCTTTGAGCCCTCCCACAAAAAACTGCATATATTATATGACTTAAGCTTGTAACCGTGACACATTCTATTAATTATTAATTTACATTTTTATACTTAAAACTACCATATAGTGGTTTAAATGCTGCCTAAGATGTTTTTCCATTTTTAAGTCATGGGTTCCACTTTTTTTATGTATATAATTTATAAGATTTACAGTATATGTGAATAAATACATTAGTTTTAAAAAGAGGGGTGTCAATGGAACAAAAATACCCTCATAGGTAGCATCTTTAACCATTACTCCACCATGACATATGGCAGCTAAGGGTATAAAATAATATATCTAAAACAGAATGTGTCACAGTTGCTGGCTCCAACCTTATTATTTAGAATCTGTCTTCTATCAAAATTTAAAAGCACCACAATAATCGCAATTGCCTCATATTCACTCTTGCTTCACTATATAATCTAAAAAACATTGTATTAATAATCATAAAAAAACAGTAATGGGACTTGACCTTGCAACCCCTACTCCATAGTCAGCAACTTAGCTGCTTGTACTATCATTGCATTTTATACATATACACCTATCTTATGCAGAGGTTGTACACCTGGTTCTAATTAATATTCATTATCCAAGCACATTATCAGCCTCATTAGTGATTAAAGGCAGAGGCAACATGCTGAAACCCTAAAATCAAATTGAGTATGTAATCCTTTCTTAAGGTAAAGTATCCGGTTATGACTAAGTATCCTGTTATTCATGTCTATGTGAGAATATATATGGTTGTACATAGACAGATATCTATTCCAAGGAGTAATTTGGTAGAATTACTATTAACCATATGATTAATGATAAGAATTGTCATTAAAAATATTTTAACTCTGATTGAATTGACACAGTTTAATTGTATTAATATTTAATAAAAAAGAGAGAAAATGATATATGAGACACTATATATGACACAGTAAGACTCTTAACTCTATCCAATTATATATATTGAGTTATGCTCTGTTTCCATCTTTGAGTGTAACATTTATGATGGATAATCATTATATCTTGTATTGAAAGATTTACTATGAATGGTATATTATCATATTTATGCAAACTGGGATTAGGAATAAATACCTATATTTAATAAACTTTATGGATTTTATAGGACCTGAATCCAATGTAATTACTATATAAAATATTATTTAACAAATGTTTAATTACTTTTATAGTGTTAACTTGTCCCCTACACATATAATATTGATTATTAGATATTTTATATTTATGTGTTGTAATGGATAAAGAGAACAAGAGGAATTAAGACTTTTCATATCCTGTACCCTAATGAATACTATGCATCTTGCAGGACCTTGATTATCAAGCATGTTATGTCATGGAGCAAGCTCTCTGATGAGGAACCATCTGATTGGGTACTTGATATATAACAAAGACATCCCTCTTCCATGCATATCAGGCCATGGTAGAAGCCCAAGGCGAAACGATTGCGTCGGCCATGTTGTTCCTGTGTACCCTGGAAGTGATGTCACTGCGCTGAACCGGAAGTGAACCGAGGACAGACGGAGCTATTTGCGCCCGGGGATTAATGGACACAGATACTTCACACAATTACTTTTTTAAAGTATTATATGTGCAGTTGACTAACTTACCGAGAGATACCCTCATGCATCTAATCATATGAAGCTAAGTATATAATATTCATTATAATTTATGATTAACGTTATTTATTTGTGCATCTAATACAGGATATTAATGACTGTACATGACTTTTTCTGGTTTATCATATAGTATAGTTCAGATCACTTTATGAGGCAAGGGCCAGTACCCCCACATACTAATAGGGATTCTTCTCTTAGAGAAGGTTTAGTTTTATATGAGGGTTTAAGATAGATTTTTCTTTTTGTGCACATCAGGGAGTAAGTGGGGGACTCAATTCTTGCCACTCAGAATAGGGTAATCCTCCTTCTTTCTCTTTTTCCTTTTTTTGGTATTACACTATTATTGCACTTTACATTTAAATCAGGAATAGTCACTTTACATCATAAAAGAGTGATACTTTGATTTATACATGCTTCTTTGGAGAAGGGTGCATTAGGGCTAACTCCGAGAACAGGGACAAGCTCAGTTATTTTAATTGTCTTGTTTTAAATATTTTTTTGTACCAATAAAATATATATACTTTTTGATTGATATAGTGATTTGTGGTATTATTTGATATGTATTATTGTTGGTGGATTGATTTATTGATGAGAATAATGTAAGGTCGACTGGTTATATGGGAAGTCTATTCTCTTTTTTGGTTAACATGCTGAAACCCATTATTTCTTGTGATCATTAATTCAGCATTCATTTTAAAACGAAATCACTTATCCCAAATACCTTTTCACCCTTTAATGGTTTAGAGTACATATGGTGACAGTGCTTTAAGCCAATAGCTAATTTCTCCATCACTATGCTAGGCCTTCTCTCTTAAGGTACATGAGCTTGGAGATCCAGACAGATCACAATTAACCCATCTCCATTTCCTGTCGTAGAGGGACCTAAAGGTGGGGGCCCAGTGCTGCCTTGTGGCGGTTAAGGGGCTTGTGTACCTGAATGAAGCTGTGAGCTATACCATGTAGGGCGACTGTCGGTGGGCAGGTGATAGATGAGAGGTTAGACATATCCCAGTCCACTAAAGAAGGAACTGTCAACCCACTCCAGTATCTTTGGCATGCAAACCTTGTGGAAAAGCACAGGCAGAAACCTAAATGTGCTGCAGTCCATAGGGTCACAGAGACTCAGACATGACTGAAGGACTGAACAACAAATAATCAAATTTTCCCCTGGTACTTGATCTATGTGATGTGGCAGTGTAATTTGGCCACTATTTGTTTTCCCAATGTAGATGTGATGAGTGAGATCTCTATGCAATCATATATATATTCCAGGGTCCACATTAGAGCCTCTGTAAATAAGGAAGGGTTAATATGTAATCAGTTTCATGTTTGTGTGTTGCTATTTAACCAGGTAGTGTGTCTTTAATTGCTTTCAACATGTTGCAGCATGGCTTTTCATATTGGCATATGCATGACCATTCTATCATATGATGATTTTTTTTTTAATGCCTATTTATTATTGGGGGATTATTGTGCAAGTAATTGTAATGCCTTTCCATGCTTTCCTTATATTTTAAAGTCCACTGGTGTGTTTATATTGTCCTTTACAGTGTTGAGAGATGGTATGTAAATCCTTTGCGGGTCCTATTTGGAGGCCGTAATATATTTTTGCCTCCATTTGCATGTTACGGACTTGAACGCCAGGGCGTCTTTGGGAATTTGGAGCATCATTAGAAAGTAACAGTTATGGGCTTGACAGATCAAAGAATTTGTGGCCGCGGAGTTCAAATTTCAACATCCTGTAGGGTTTTTCCACCTATAACCCGCAGATCATTAGTTGCCTTACGGGGCCAATTTAGTAGCCGTAAGCCTTGCATGCTATGTTACGGGCTACGGTTTTACACATTGAGGGAATTTAATAGGGCTGTAAGTCTTATCTTGAAGAAATAGGGAGCTAGTGGGGGTTGGCAGTGGGAAACAGCATACGTTTGTGGCCTGACTCAAAATGCTGGGGTTATTGTGTTTTCTATAAAAGGATATATTTCAGATATACTGATGGAGGTCTGTCTTGGAGATGATAATTTTTAGATGGTATGGTGCAAACATTCTTGCTTTTTAGTTATTCATCCTACTTATCTACTACTTTCAATCTTGTTCTTCTTTAACCTCTTAAACGGTAATCCCGAGTGTGACTAAGGGTTAATTTTCACTTCCTAAATCGGTAACCCCGAGCCTTGCTCGGGGTTACTGCATGGAGGATCTGGAGGGGGCCCAGTGCTGCAAAAATTGCCTGTGCCCCCTTAGCACACTATTCCTCCTCCTTCATCTTCCTCCTCCTCCTTCCCCATTATCATCATCCTCCTCCCCCCTGATCATCTTTCTCCTCCTTCCCCCCTGAGCCTCCCCCTCCTTCCCCCTAACCTCCTCCTCACTTCCTCCTCTCCAGTCCCTATCCCCATCTCTCCTTACTTTTTAATTGGATCTGATGAGCAACCTGCTCATCTCTCCCCCCGCAGCATGTCTTCGGCAGTGAACTGACCGGTATATGCTAATGACGTGAGGTACTTGTGACGTCACGTCATTAGCATATGCCGGTCAATTCACTGCTGGAAGACATGCTGCTCGGGGGGGGGGGGGGGGTGGATGATAATGGGGGAAGGAGGAGGAGGATGATGATGAGGGGGGAAGGAGGGAAGGGAGGAGGATGATAAGAAGGGAGGAGGATATGGGGGAAAAGGAGGAGGGGAAGGGGCAAAGACAGGTGATTGGTGAGGGGAGAAGTGAGGAGGATGATAGTGGGGAGGAGGAGGAGGAAAGGTGGAAAGGGAGGAGGATAAGGGGGGAAGGGCGGTATGATTATGTCAGTATTTTTTTAATGTACCGCTTTAACATTCTAAATACTGACATATTCATACCGCCAGGCGGGTTAATACATAGGTTTAAAAAGGTTAGTCATAGCTGACTGCTGTCAGATTTCCTTCCCTAGACTCTGCCCTAGCTGACCAATCCATACACAGCTGGATAAATACATAATTGGAAAAACCAAGGTCAAAGAGCGTCAGATTTGTCAAATTTAAAATGATTCTTGACACTCCTATTATAGAACAATATCATTTAAACTATGTACAGTATATCACATTTTATTACTTTATTTTATTACATAACGAGTGATGTCTCAATTTCATCCACGTACATTCCGAGTTATTTTATCTATTTTGTTTTGAAGAAAATAGTTATGGGATTGGATGTGCACTCTTTGGTTTCATGCTATAACATTTATTAAGTATAAGCATAAAAGATTGACTTCATTATATTACATTCAAATTACAATATGAAAACAATGCATTGAAAAATAAAAAAATAAATATCACATACTGTAAGTTGATTGTAGTAATTAAAACTCACAAAGTATTAACCTTTATAGAAATATATCAAAAGAAAGCTAAATTGTATTGTAACTTTCTAGATATAATGTTATATAGAATGGTGGATCTTAACGATTTCTACTCAAATAAATTCCAAGAAGAATGTTTCTTCTCGTGCAGTAAAATTAACACAAATCATAGGGGGTAGAATAAGTTATAGGAGTTCAGATGATGAAGTGAGGTGATGGTGTATGAGGCTCTAGGTATAGAGGCAAAAAAAAGTAAATAGAAATGGGAAAATGGCAGTTGGAAATGTAATCTGCAGAATGGATGGTATCAGTCCCAGTGTCTTTGGAACTTTTTTCTTATTAAATTATTTCAGGTAATAGTTTATAAAAACACTTTAACCAGTGTAGGTAAAAGAAGTGTAAAATATATAAAAAATAATTTAAGAAGAATAAAATCAAATAATTCAAATAAAAGAGTAAGATCAGTAACAAACGTATTAATAATAAAAGAAAATACATTTTCTTCTACATAATAACTAATTTTCTTAGTTTGTAAGCTTTATCTAAGAGAGAAATTAAGTATTTATGGTTTGCATCTTTCAGGGGCTGTTACCAATCACTCTTCTCTAGTAATGTCCCAAACAGTTTGCCAGAGAACAATTCGTGGCGATTTTCGCATGTTCGCGATCGCAACGAACGGCGAACATATGCGCTTTTCGGTCCGCCCCCTATTCTTTATCATTGAGGAAACTTTGACCCTGCACCTTACAGTCAGCAGACACATTCCAGCCAATCAGCAGCATACACTCCCTTCCAGAGCCTTCCGTCTGTATGACAGCCTCCATTTTAGAATCATTCTTTAGCTGCATTCGTTGAGAGAGGAGATATATTCTACCTGCTGTTGATTTAATAGGGAATTAGATAGCCAGGCTGTGTATTTAGCTCTAACTACACACCTGAAGGACTCCTTTGATAACTGCTGCAAGGACAGCAACCCAAAAAGCCCTTTTTAGGGCTAGAACATCATTTATTTTATTATTTATTTTTTTTCTGCTAATTTAATAGGGAAATAGATAGCCAGGCTGTGTATTTAGCTTTAACTACACACCTGAAGGACTCCTTTGATATCTGCTGCAAGAACAGCAACCCAAAAAGCCCTTTTTAGCCCATCATTTATTTTATTTTATTATTTTTTTTTTATTTATTTTGATTTAATAGGGAAATAGATAGTCAGGCTGTCAGCCTTATTAAATTGTGATTCTGTAAATTGTAAAGGGCTTTATTTAAGCACACAGCATATTATTTTTACAGAAGTTTTTAGATAATGAACTTCTATCCAAAAGCAAGATCTTCACTGGCTAAAAACTTCTGTAAAAAAAATATGCTGTGTGCTTAAATAGAGCCCTTTTAAATTTGCCGAATTGCAATTTAATAAGGCTGTGTGTATTTAGCTTTAACTACACACCTGAAGGACTCCTTTGATATCTGCTGCAAGGACAGCAACCCAAAAAGCCCTTTTTATTTATTTGTATTTTTTTCTGTGTAATCTAATTGCATATGCCTGCCTAAAGGCGTGTGTGTGAGGCCTATTGCATCTAGTCTGCCAACTTTTGCCAGTGCACAGTGACACTCATATCTAGTGCCACCATAGTGTGCAGTGAAATAAAACAACCCTTTTTTTACTGTAATCGATTGAATATCAGTAGCCTGCCTAAAGGCGTGTGTGTGAGGCCTATTGCATCTAGTCTGCCAACTTTTGCCAGTGCACAGTGACACTCATATCTAGTGCCACCGTAGTGTGCAGTGAAATAAAACAACCCTTTTTTTACTGTAATCGATTGAATATCAGTAGCCTGCCTACAGGTGTGTGTGTGAGGCCTATTGCATCTAGTCTGCCAACTTTTGCCAGTGCACAGTGACACTCATATCTAGTGCCACCGTAGTGTGCAGTGAAATAAAACAACCCTTTTTTTACTGTAATCGATTGAATATCAGTAGCCTGCCTACAGGCGTGTGTGTGAGGCCTATTGCATCTAGTCTGCCAAATTTTGCCAGTGCGCAGTGACACTCATATCTAGTGTCACCGTAGTGTGCAGTGAAATAAAACAAACCTTTTTTTACTGTAATCGATTGAATATCAGTAGCCTGCCTAAAGGCGTGTGTGTGAGGCCTATTGCATCTAGTCTGCCAACTTTTGCCAGTGCACAGTGACACTCATATCTAGTGCAACCGTAGTGTGCAGTGAAATAAAACAACCCTTTTTTTACTGTAATCGATTGAATATCAGTAGCCTGCCTAAAGGCGTGTGTGTGAGGCCTATTGCATCTAGTCTACCAACTTTTGCCAGTGCACAGTGACACTCATATCTAGTGCAACCGTAGTGTGCAGTGAAATAAAACAACCCTTTTTTTACTGTAATCGATTGAATATCAGTAGCCTGCCTACAGGCGTGTGTGTGAGACCTATTGCATCTAGTCTGCCAACTTTTGCCAGTGCGCAGTGACACTCATATCTAGTGCCACCGTAGTGTGCAGTGAATTAAACAACCCTTTTTTTACTGTAATCGATTGAATATCAGTAGCCTGCCTAAAGGCGTGTGTGTGAGGCCTATTGCATCTAGTCTGCCAACTTTTGCCAGTGCACAGTGACACTCATATCTAGTGCAACCGTAGTGTGCAGTGAAATAAAACAACCCTTTTTTTACTGTAATCGATTGAATATCAGTAGCCTGCCTAAAGGCGTGTGTGTAAGGCCTATTGCATCTAGTATGCCAACTTTTGCCAGTGCACAGTGACACTCATATCTAGTGCAACCATAGTGTGCAGTGAAATAAAACAACCCTTTTTTTACTGTAATCGATTGAATATCAGTAGCCTGCCTTCAGGCGTGTGTGTGAGACCTATTGCATCTAGTCTGCCAACTTTTGCCAGTGCGCAGTGACACTCATATCTAGTGCCACCGTAGTGTGCAGTGAAATTAAACAACCCTTTTTTTACTGTAATCGATTGAATATCAGTATCCTGCCTAAAGGCGTGTGTGTGAGGCCTATTGCATCTAGTCTGCCAACTTTTGCCAGTGCACAGTGACACTCATATCTAGTGCCACTGTAGTGTGCAGTGAAATAAAACAACCCTTTTTTTACTGTAATCGATTGAATATCAGTATCCTGTCTAAAGGCGTGTGTGTGAGGCCTATGGCATCTAGTCTGCCAACTTTTGCCAGTGCACAGTGACACTCATATCTAGTGCAACCGTAGTGTGCAGTGAAATAAAACAACCCTTTTTTTACTGTAATCGATTGAATGTCAGTAGCCTGCCTACAGGCGTGTGTGTGAGACCTATTGCATCTAGTCAGCCAACTTTTGCCAGTGCGCAGTGACACTCATATCTAGTTCCACCGTAGTGTGCAGTGAGATTAAACAACCCTTTTTTTACTGTAATCAATTGAATATCAGTAGCCTGCCTAAAGGCGTGTGTGTGAGGCCTATTGCATCTAGTCTGCCAACTTTTGCCAGTGCACAGTGACACTCATATCTAGTGCCACTGTAGTGTGCAGTGAAATAAAACAACCCTTTTTTTACTGTAATCGATTGAATATCAGTAGCCTGTCTAAAGGCGTGTGTGTGAAGCCTATTGCATCTAGTCTCATATCTGGTGTCACAGTAGCTTGCACGCATAGTACCACTAATCGTAAAAAAAATGACAGGCAGAGGCAGGCCACCCTGCGGGGGCCGTCGTGGTCGTGGTGCTGTGATTCCCTTTGGCCCTAGAATAATGCCCAGTTTTCAGAGGCAACGTACCCTGAAGTTGAACAGTTCTGAGGACATGGTTGACTGGCTAACACAGGACACCCAATCTTCTACAGCTTCCGCTCGGAACCTAGACGCACCATCCTCCTCCAGCTTAGCTTCGGGCACCTCTCCAGTTACCACAAGCTGGTGGAGTCTGAGGCGTTCAAAAAAATTGTAGCTATTGGGACACCGTAGTGGAAAGTTGAACAGTTCTGAGGACATGGTTGACTGGCTAACACAGGACACCCAATCTTCGACAGCTTCCGCTCGGAACCTAGACGCACCATCCTCCTCCAGCTTAGCTTCGGGCACCTCTCCAGTTACCACTCGCCCGCCTGCCGCCACCACCAACACTAGCACCACAGCCGCTTCGCTTGATCCGTCAGTAGAGTTATTTACAGATCCGTTGGAAGAAATGAGTGATGCACAAACATTAGTGCCAGAGGATGTAGATAACAGGGATATGTCCCAGACAGGCAGCATTACACACATGGACGTACGGTCTGATGATGATGATGATGTACCCTGTGCTGCTTTCTTTGTTGAGTTGTCAGATACAAGTGAAGCGGTTGATGATGACGATGCGTCCGTGGATGTCACGTGGGTGCCCGCTATAAGAGAAGAAGAACAGGAGGAAAGTTCAGATGGGGAGACAGAGAGGAGGAGGAGACGAGTTGGAAGCAGCGGGAGGTCGTCGAAAGTAGCTAGTGGCACAGTCAGACAGCATGCATCGGCACCCGGGGTCAGCCAGACAGCACGCCTGTCAACACATGCTTTTGCCACCACCAGAATGCCGTCATTACAGAGCTCAGCAGTGTGGCAAATTTTTCGTGTGTCTGCCTGTGACAACAGTGATGCCATTTGCAACCTGTGCGTAAAGAAACTGAGTCGTGGGAAGTCCAACACCCACATCACAAACGCCTATGGGATCAACACATCAGTACAAGCAGCACACAAAGTCAAAGCCGCCATCCTCCTCCTGGTCCAGCATCTTCAGCCACGTCAACCACTGCTGCCCTGCTTGCCCCCTCTCAACCATCTGCCACTCCGTGTCTCGCCCTGAGCAGTACCTGCTCATCTGCCCACAGTCAGGTGTCAAGGACATGTTTGAGCGTAAGAAGCCAATGTCACAAAGTCACCCCCTTGCCCGGCAACTGACAGCTGGCTTGTCTGAACTCTTAGCCTGCCAGCTTTTACCATACAAGCTGGTAGAGTCTGAGGCGTTCAAAAAAATTGTAGCTATTGGGACACCGCAGTGGAAGGTACCAGGCCGAAATTTCTTTGCACAAAAGTCAATCCCCAACCTGTACTCGATTGTGCAAAAGGAAGTAATGGCATATCTGGCAAACAGTGTTGGGGCAAGGGTCCATCTGACCACGGATACCTGGTCTGCAAAGCATGGTCAGGGCAGGTATATCACCTACACTGCGCATTGGGTAAACCTGGTGACGGCTGCCAAGCATGGAATACGTGGCTCTGCAGAGAAGTTGGTGACACCGCCACGACTTGCAGGCAGGCCTGCTGCCACCTCATCTACTCCTCCTACTCCATCCTCTTCCATAACCTCCTCGGCTGAGTCCTCTTCTGCTGCTGCTATGTCTTGCTCCACATCAACGGAACCCCCCAGCTCCACAGGTACTATTCCACATCCCGGATACGGCAGTGTCACGCCGTCTTGGGGTTGACTTCCCTGAAAGCAGAGAGTGACACCGGACCAGCAGTCCTGTCCGCCCTGACTCTGCACCAACTGGAGATCGGCAAAGTGGTTTGTGACAACGGAAGAAATTTGTTGGCGGCATTGAATTTGGGCAAGTTGACACATGTGCCGTGCATGGCACATGTGTGTAATCTGATTGTACAACGCTTTGTGCATAAGCACCCAGGCTTACAGGACGTCCTGAAGCAGGCCAGGAAGGTGTGTGCCCATTTCAGGTGTTCCTACACGGCCATGGCGCACTTTACAGATATCCAGCGTTGAAACAACATGCCAGCGAAGCGCTTGATTTTAGACAGCCCGACACGTTGGAATTCAACACTCCTAATGTTCGACCGCCTGCTCCAACAAGAAAAGGCCGTTAACGAGTATTTGTATGACCGGGGTGCTAGGACAGCCTCTGCGGAGCTGGGGATTTTTTTGCCACGTTACTGGACGCTCATGCGCAATGCCTGTAGGCTTATGCGTCCTTTTGAGGAGGTGACAAACCTCCCAGGGAACCATCAGCGACATCATACCATTTGTTTTCTTCCTGGAGCGTGCCCTGTGAAGAGTGCTGGATCAGGCCGTAGATGAGCTTGAAGAGGAAGAGGAAGAGTTGTGGTCACCATCACCCCCAGAAACAGCCTTATCAGCATCGCTTGCTGGACCTGCGGCAACGCTGGAAGAGGATTGTGGGGAAGAGGAGTCAGAGGAGGAATGTGGTTTTGAGGAGGAGGAGGAAGACCAACCACAACAGGCATCCCAGGGTGCTCGTTGTCACCTATCTGTTACCAGTGGTGTTGTACGTGGCTGGGGGGAAGAACATACAGTACCTTCAGTGAGATCACTGAGGACGAGGAACGGGACATGACTAGCTCGGCATCCAACCTTGTACAAATGGGGTCTTTCATGCTGTCGTGCCTGTTGAGGCACCCTCGTATAAAAAGGATGAAGGAGAACGACCTGTACTGGGTGTCCACGCTACTAGATCCCCGGTATAAGCAGAAAGTGCCTGAAATGTTACCGAATTACCACAAGTCGGAAAGGATGCAGCACTACCAAAATAAATGAAAAAGTATGCTTTACACAGCGTTTAAGGGTGATGTCACAGCAGAAAGGCAATCTAACAGTGGAAGAGGTGAACATAATCCTCCTCCTCCCACGACCACGCCGGCAAGGAGAGGACGCTTTACAGACGTGTTGTTGATGGAGGACATGCAGAGCTTTTTAAGTCCTATGCATCGCCACAGCCCTTCGGGGTCCACCCTCAGAGAATGACTCGACCGTCAGGTAACAGACTACCTCGCCATAACTACAGATATCGACACTATGAGGAGCGATGAACCCCTTGACTACTGGGTGTGCACGCTTGCCCTGTGGCCTGAGCTATCCCAATTTGCCATAGAACTTCTGTCCTACCCCGCTTCAAGTGTCCTGTCAGAAAGGACCTTCAGTGCAGCAGGAGGTTTTGTCACTGATAAGAGTAGTCACCTAGGTCATAAAAGTCTAGATTACCTCACCTTTATTAAGATGAATGAGGGATGACAGTGGGCGATACATTCGATTAAAAAAGGCCTGATAGTTGAGCTGCCTTGAGCTAATAATGCTCCACACGCTGCTGTATTTTATCCCTGAATGCCGGATGACTTGCGTGACTTATCCGCCACCAACTAGGGTTCAAGACGCAATGTTTTAGGGCACTTTCTGCCTGGCAAACTAACATCAATTTTTTCTGGTCGCTGCAACAATACCTAATTTTTGCATTTAAATTATTTTATTTTAGAAGGCGTACAGCATGTAATGAAAAATAAAGCATTTTTGAACAGTCTTGCATAACAGTGGTGCAAAAATACATATTTACAATAGAGACATTTTGTGAAAGTTAGCTGGCTATTCCTTCTTATTTTTACTTTTTAGGTTAATCATTTTTCTTATTTTTTACTGTGATTGCAATTTAAGAGATACCTAAAACATGGTAAAACAGACAATAGTAAAGAGTATATCTGCAGGAAACACCAAAGTCTTATTAGCTATCATTCCTCCAGCAGTATTAGCTTAATATTTACAATATCTAACCTGGGCAATCACCCTTGGGTTACCTTAGGGCAGGCTTCAGTAAGCGACCTCTCCTTACCTGGGATGATTTTGCCGCCGGTTGCTTCTGAAGGGTCTCCAGGGCTCCCCCACTCCGGTACTTCCCCCAGTGTTGCTTCAACCAGTAACAAATGTTTTATATTTGTAAAGCGACCTAATGATCCCCCTTGATAGAAGTTTATCTTTACAAATTTTGGAGAACCAATTTAAGACCGGTGTCCTTTGTTTCTGGGTCAGGGAGTGTATGAAATGCCTCAGCCTACAGTAATTGTAATGTTCTGACAGCTGTAGCTCATGCTTGTCCCTCAGTCCCTCATAGGTGAGCATCTGGCCCTTTACTAACCAGTCTCCCAGTCTATCTAGTTTCCTTGACCTCCACCAGTGTTGTGATGTTGTGTTCATGTGTTTCGGGGCCTGAGGGTGGTCAAGAATTGGGGTCATTTGGGTGGATCCAGGGAACAAACCTGTGTGTTTCTTGGCCCATTTCCAGTATGATAGTGAGTGTCTGATTAGGGGGTTTGCTGAGTTTTTAAGGCTCT
This sequence comes from Discoglossus pictus, assembly GCA_027410445.1. Classification (NCBI taxonomy): domain Eukaryota; kingdom Metazoa; phylum Chordata; class Amphibia; order Anura; family Alytidae; genus Discoglossus; species Discoglossus pictus. Next base: position 170,839,916 of record CM050164.1, read on the forward strand.
GAGGCAATTCTGATAGCCAAGCCACCTTGTCCCAGGTTAAGGGCCTTAAAGTGTGGTTCTCTAAATACACACAGGCCGGTTGATGACATATAGAATGTGCTATTGGGAGGAAAGATAGGTGACGGAACAGGTATTAAACTGATAGGAATGAATAGTACAACTTAATACACCACTCCTATCTGGTGGCACCTTAGATTGCACGTGCAGTGCCCCAAATTCGAAGTAGGAGGTCCTACCAAGCATCTTTTTCCATCTCCCTGTTCCAAAAATCCATGCCATATACACGTCCCCTGATAGGTAACGTAACAGGTATTACACTGATAGGAATGAGTAGTACAACTTAATACACCACTCCTATCTGGTGGCACCTTAGATTGCACGTGCAGTGCCCCAAATTCGAAGTAGGAGGTCCGACCAAGCATCTTTTTCCATCTCCCTGTTCCAAAAATCTATGCCATATACACGTCCCCTGATAGGTAACGTAACAGGTATTAAACTGATAGGATTGAGTAGTACAACTTAATACACCACTCCTATCTGGTGACACCTTAGATTGCACGTGCAGTGCCCCAAATTCGAAGTAGGAGGTCCGACCAAGCATCTTTTTCCATCTCCCTGTTCCAAAAATCCATGCCATATACACGTCCCCTAATAGTGGACTTAACAGGGATTACACCGATAGGAATAGTACTACTTAACAGTACACACCTTATAATAACGCAGACAGAGGCAACGCGTATAATATTCCATGCTTTGCAGTGGAAGCCCCCAGACTCTGACCTGTGTATAATATTCCATGCTGGGCAGTGGAAGCCCCCAGACTCTGACCTGTGTATAATATTCCATGCTGGGCAGTGGAAGCCCCCAGACTCTGACCTGTGTATAATCTTCCATGCTAGGCAGTGGAAGCCCCCAGACTCTGACCTGTGTATAATCTTCCATGCTGGGCAGTGGAAGCCCCCAGACTCTGACCTGTGTATAATCTTCCATGCTGGGCAGTGGAAGCCCCCAGACTCTGGGAGTCTGAAGAAGAGGAGTCAGAGGAGGAAGGTGGCTTTGAGGAGGTGGAAGACCAAACGCAGCAGGCGTCCCAGGGGGCTTGTTGTCCCCTTTCGGGGACCCTTGGTGGCTGGGTGGAGGAAGAGACCTTCAATGACATCAGTGAGGACAAGGAACGGGACATGGCTAGCTTGGTATCCAACTTGTGCAAATGGGGAGTTTGCAGTTGTGCAAAGGGACTGTTTGGGGTTGTTTGCGGTGCATTAAATGGGGAGATTGGTCTGTTACTGTGAAGCGGGTGTAACCCTTACACTACCTGATCGATACAACATCATACCTGATGTTTTAAAGCATGTTATTCCAAACAATTTAGGAATGTTAGGTGATTTATGCCCTTTATGGCTTAAAACCAGACTCTGCATCAACTATGTAATTTTACGTGGGAGTTTTGCCATGGATCCACCTCCGGCATGCCACAGTCCAGGTGTTAGTCCCGTTGAAAAAACTTTCCCATCACTATTGTGGCCAGAAAGAGTCCCTGTGGGTTTTGAAATTCGCCTGCCCATTGAAGTCTATGGCGGTTCGCCGAGGTTCGACCGTTCGCGAACATTTGATGAAATTTGCGTCCGCGGTTACCAAACCGAAAATTTGATGTTCGCGACATCACTACTCTTCTCCAAATTCTTTTTTTTTTTTTTGACAAACTGGTAAGACAGAAAGACTAATCTAATGTGTTGAGAATCTACAGAGAGAAGAAACCACATAAGGAAGAGATAGAGAAATGGAGAGTAGAGAGGGGAAAGTAGAATTTGAGAGAGAGAAAGAAAATAAAGTAATATTTTACAGAAAGAGTAATAGATAACTCAGATAACTGGAAAATGAAGGGGGAGTCAAACACTGTTCTTAGTCAAAGCTTTCCTGGGAGAGGCATGCTGCTAAATGACTCTAATGAACAGTAATGCACTATTAAGTTTAATTTTGCTATTTGTGTGTCCCCTATTCATATAATCTGGGGGGGATATGCCCAGTTCCTACACCCCTGGCTGCAGTCACCATCTATGATCTATGATCTTCTTTAGAACTGGTGCTACTTGTACTCACCCTCTGCTCTTGCCCAGTAATGTGGTAAACAACTATTAACCTAAGCTGCTTATCTTCTGGTGTCATGGTGTTATATCATATCCATAAGGTTATCTTGCCAAAGATACTGGAATGGGTTGCCAGTTCCTTCTCAAGTGAACTGTAACCTCTCTGCTTTGACCTGCCAATTTTGGGTGGTATACCTCACAGCTTAATTGAAGTACACAAGCCCCTTCACCATGAGGTTAAGTAAGGTAGCGATCCAGAACAGGTCTTATCTTACTTCTATCCTACTTGCTCTCTTAAGCCTCCATTCCATGCCTCCTGGAGAATGAAAATAAATCCCAGGCACGTTATATCTGCAATGTAAGCATGTGTACTATGAGTCCCGGAACTTTTCACATAAATATTTCCGAGTTTAGATGTAGAGTTTTTCACTTGTAGGACAAATAGCTTGTGTGTACATACAACGTCCGGGTTTAGTGATATATAAGATTTCCCAGCCAAACTCTGTGGTTATTTAAACTTATCTGGCATCTACTGAGTAAACTCCAGCTGGTTACTTATCCTGCAAGAGAAAGATTACTTAGAATGAGAGGAGTTTCTGATTGTACATATATTCTTCTATTACCTATATATAATTAACGTATATACACATATTCAGTTTATATATTACTGGTTGTCACTAGATCTCAACAACACCTACCTACCTACCCTATACCCAAACTCCCTCACACTAACACATATCCCCACCCACACATATATATATATTTCCCACCCATATTCCCTTGTAACATACACCCTATTGCATCCAACACCCATTGACAGATTGCATCTTACCTCTCACACATACACCCTCTTTTGCCTACCTCATAGCATTACCGTTGCACTCTACACTTTTAGATAACACTTATTAATATACATAGCACATAAAAAAAATTATTTAAACATATCTTTACAAATGGAAGGAGAGAAGGTGATATGTATTGCTAAACCTGAAATAGGAAACATACAATGTAAAAAGTTATTTATCTCAAATAAAATCAATGTTACATAAAAACTAAAAGATATTTGCATAAACATTTTGTGAAAAAATACCTATACTACTAATCTACTGATAGTTTGGATTCCAATTTTTAAACAGTATTTGTCTTAATGAACCATTGTAGTACTCATACACAGTGCTGGATCTACCTTTTTGGAGCCCCTAGGCAGTGAAGTAGAGGAGCCCCTGTGAGTGAATATGCAAGGTATGTACTGACCCATTTTGCCTTTTCTGTGCGGGTAAGTTCCTCTTACTGTTGTAACTCTCTTGTTCTAGGTGGTTACCCCCTAATAGCCAGTCTATAAACTGCAGTATTTCATTTCTTTTAAGCCAGGTAACATTTTTTTTTTTTAAAGTTGCACGCCAAATGGCCTAATTGGTAATCCCGCCATGATCATGCAACATGTTTATTTATTTTTTATTTTAATAACTTATTAGTAATATAGTCAGGATTTGAAGAAAGCAAATTCAATGTCACTTTTTACACTTACATTTGTACTGTAGTGTTGCAGATTCTAGCAATTGGTGTTCAGAGTGTGCAAGAGAATCCGCCAAGATGGGTGTCCTAGAAATTTGTCTTTGTTAATTACAGACTAATGTATGTAACTGGCGGGTAAATAACCTCTACTATCCGCTGGACACGTAATAAGGGTCGAAGAGATTCAGATCTGCCTAAACCTGCAGTATTAAAGTTTAAATGTAACTTTAGAGTTATAATGAAAAGTTTGTCTTTAAATATTGATTTTATTAAATAAATAAATGAATGATATTGTATGATCATCATAGTGATCCCATATTTACATGATTGTACCCTGTTAAAGTCCTATATCCTGTTGAATTACTTTTATATTTATAAACTTACTATTTAATAAAATACTATAAACACAGCTGAAACTACATTTTAACCATACTAATCTCTATAAATTGAGGAAAATGTTGGTAAGTCTCTTCATTCCTGTTTTATTTTGTTTCACCATGGAATCCCTTGTTATAGTATCTATCCGCAAAACATTATCGTGGCATCAACAACCATTTCCAATCTAATATATCCCATTCTCCTCCTATTCAGTACACAAGTCTGACAAGTAGATCAACAGTATAGGGCAAAATTATATAAAATCTAAATAGTTTTGTTTCATTCCATGGACTACGATAATAATTAAAAATAAAATTTTAAATGTTAAAAATAATATACAAAAAACCTTTTGGGGAAATTGGTTGAAACTCTGTCAGTTTGATATGTGTATTGTCAACACTATTTTACAAAGATTTCCATAAGTGGAATGCCCTAATTCACATTTGTAGATACTTTTAAGTATTCATATACTTAGGGATACTTGTGCTTTTTATTAAATGTACATTATACAAGCAGTACAATTATACTTCAATTTCTGACTTTCCCCACCAGAGGTAAAGAATTAACTGAGGGACTTGTCCTAAAATTTCTTCATGTCTTGAACACTACCAAATTCTTAAATTACAATGTGCTATTATACTGTACGTATTTGCTGATCACATTAGATTGTGTTCCTCAATCCTGACATATTGCAAGTGGGCTATCAACCCTACAAAATATGTTTTAAATGGGTTGCTTATCCCTACATAATTGCAAAGATGAAAAGGATCTGCATATATCAAGATGTAATATAATAATGCTGAGGAAAATATTTTATTTATACTTTTCTCCCATCATATTTCCAATAGTAATGTTTTATTTCTATTATTCTCCCATTATGTTTTCACTAACACTGAGGAAAATATTTAATTTATACTCATCTTCCATCCATTTACTTTAGCACATTGTATTTTGGAATAATATCCTTCTCAGGACCCATCATTGTTATTATTATTATTATTATTATTATTATTATTATTATTAACTAGCTACTTGCCCTTCAAAAATGACTGAAGTTAAATTGTAAGCCTGGCAATGCTGTTTGCCACGCAATGCGAGTCTCTCCCCCTCTGACATGATGATATATTTTTGTTAATATTTTTTATTTTTCTATATCATATTCCATATTTATGAAAAACAATTAATTGATTTAGCAGTCAATGTATTCATTGTTATAACATGCAACGTGTATAGTTATATTTGTAACCAACTCATAAACCATAGTTTGTTTAAATTGTTAACATATTTTATTGTAACCTATAAATCAATATTCTAAGAATGTGTAAACTTTTTTGCAAGCAATATTTATATTGTAAAGCATTACATGTTATTTAACAAATGTGTAAATGTTTATATTGAATCCAGAGGAAGGCAAATACAAAAAACCCCAGTGAAACTTAGCCACTCGTCTCAAAGCGATCAGATTACACCCTGGATCAATACTGTCTCTGTAATTATACAGTAAAAGGCTACAACCCCTAAGTTTATACAATAAAAGCCAAAACAAAATACAATGGAAGTGCTAATTCGAAACCCAGCAGAACATGACTACAAAAGCAAAATACATACATTAACTTTTTAAGTACAAACAGTAAAGGAACAAACTATATACAATGAAACCACTAAGTATAATATTTTCCAAACATGTTCTACTGTTGAATATGGTTCTTAACAACAGTACCAACTCTTACTTTTGTTGCGTGCTTTGTCAAATTTTGTGAAGGCCTCTTTTATGGGTATGTCATTTTTTGGGCAGTTAGTAGGGGATCCTCTAAAAAGAGCCCAACAGACAAAAAATCTTGTCTTTGGCATGTAACCACTGTTATGTTTGTGGAATTTTCTTTTTAGAAATAGCGATTCCTTTAAAAAGAGCCCAACAGCCGAAAAACGTTGTCTTTGGAATTAAACCACTTTTCTGTCTCATTAGTATTCTTAACCGTTTTGTGCCTGTGTTGAAATGTCCTTTTTTTTTTTATGGTGAAAGTGTCACGTATAATTGTTCATGTTGAGCTTGTGGTATCTCTAAAAAGAGCCCAACAGACAAACTTTGTCTTAGGAATGTAACCACTGTTTAATTTCTGTATTAATTGTGTGTTTTTTTCTCAGCTTGTTTTAGGGATTTTTTTTAGAATTTAAAACACCTCATAATAGACAATAATTTTAGTAAATACTTGACCATCTTCTAATAATTCACCCTGACTTTCATTTTTTTTTAATAAAAACTTTAATTTTTAATTGATTTTTGCATCTTGAAAATGCCACATAGAGTTGTCCATGGGCAAATACTGTTTTTTCTATAAAGAGAGTTAAACTTTTGTCCTTGTGATTTATTAATGGTCATTGCAAATGCCATGATAATGGAAAATTGTATCCTTTGAAGTACAAAAGGCAAGTTAGTCTCACTTGGAGCCAAATATATTCTTGGTATGAAAACTGGTTCACCCTTATGGGTACCATTCAGAATTTCTGCATGTAGGAAATGGTCTCTTAAATCCTGAACAATTAATCTGGCCCCATTACAAAGTCCTTTTTTGGGTTCATATTTTTCAGTAACATAATAATTGCTCCTTTTTTGAGTTGCAAAACATGTGGTGGCATTCCAGATGGAGTTAATGAATTCAGAAATTCAGTGGTAACATTAGATTTACTCTATTTGTTATCAGCAAGAACAGAATCTGCACTTAAGTATTTTTTTTTGTGCCATATATTAATTTCAAAATGTTGTTATTCAGATCCAAAGGCTCTTGATTTTTAGATGTTAATATTACTTTATGTGCAAGCTCAGAAGAATGTTCTGTTGTTATTTCATTTGGAAATATAGCTGATATGAGTGCATCTTTGCAAATCATTTCTGCTGGGTTTTCTGGTAAATTTGGTATTACATTGTTTTTTCCTCGCCAATTTTAATTAGCCAATTATTTAATTTATTTTGCCCTTCAGATCTCATATTTTTTTCTAATCTATGGTGTGTAAATTCTTTTCATAGTGGACTTGACTTTATTTTCACAATATCTGATCGATTTCCACTGACAACCACAGGTAATGTCTGAAATCTCCATTTAATAATATGACTTTTCCACCAAAATGCAAATCATTACCCATGACTTCACGCAATAAACGATCAATAAATTGCAGAGCATGGCACAACATCCTTGTGGCCTCATCTATGATAATACATTTACATTTTTTAAACTTATTTGCTTGTAATGATTTCATTCTAATGTCCGACACTGATGTTTCTAAAATTGGAACCGGAAGCTTAAATCCACTATGTACTGTTCTGCCACCTTCTAACAATAGTGCAGCTATTCCAGTTGTGTCAAAGGGAAGTGCTATTTCACCTTAACCTCTAATTGAACTCATCAATAAGTTATAGAAATAAGTTTTTTACAATCCACCGGGCCCATATAGATAAAAATACTGCTCTTTGAGCGAGTCATCATCTACTGCTTGTTCTATTGCATTGAAAGCGTGCAATTGCAAATTATTTAAAGTCAACATAAAAAAAAAGAGGTGCTCATCAGAGAACGAACTAACCTTAATAGGTTAGTTCTATAGCCATGATAAGCTACTCTGAGAGCAACCTCTTTTAGCTCACTTGTGCCCTTCACAGGGAGAAATATCCTGTAGTATATCAGTCCGGTCCAACTCAAAAGAGTGAACCAGCTCCGAAATACCAGGCAATTCTACCCTGAACAGGAGAAACAGCAAACCCTCAGACGCGTTTCGGCCTTTATGGGCCTCGTCAGTGAGGTGCAGCTGAACTCCCTAAGGCACAGTGAGCAAGGGGTCCACGTCTGGAGTCCCCTATTACCTTTAGGGAGACTAAACCCTAAAGGTAATTTGCATATACAACATAAAAAAGTCAGAGGTGCTCATCAGAGAACGAACTAACCTTAATAGGTTAGTTCTATAGCCATGATAAGCTACTCTGAGAGCAACCTCTTTTAGCTCACTTGTGCCCTTCACAGGGAGAAATATCCTGTAGTATATCAGTCTTATTATTATTATTATTATTTAAAGTCGCAATTCTTTCTTAATGTTTTTGTTTTTCCACATCAGTGCCATAGTCCTCAAAGTTTATATCATCTATAATTCCTGGATCTGGGAGATTAAAAGTTGCACAACTTAAGCCATGACATAGAAAGGCTTGTTGAATTTCCATCAATACTTTTAATCCCACGATGGACTCGTTGTAATGTTTCAAAAAGTATTCATACATATTTATTTTAAATGTTTCCCACAAGGCTAATGCATTAGGAACATTGCAAAATATGCAAATGAATTCAAACTGTTCCCTCATCTGCCGTGGCATTTTACATACAGCTGCTTCTTCTAGATATCTCTCCCATTCTGTCTCATCAGCAAGGAAGTTTCTATGTCGCATAGCTAATTGAAATGTGTCATAAAGTCTGTCACTGACAGTTCTAAAGTGTTCAAAACTTTGTCCCCCAGGAACATTTAGTAAACGTAAGCAGAAACGTTCAATGTCTCTTGGACTTACTGTATACATTCTGGGAATCATTTTATTACCACCCTTTTGTCCATGTTTCGATAAGCCATTTACGAAAACATAATGATATGGAATCTCATTGTATAAGTATTCCCTTGCCTCCATATCTTTGGAATTTAGGATAAACCAAGCAGTAAGTGTGGTTTGTCGATGTTCATTTTGTGCCAGAGCATTTTCTTCATTACCATTATGAAAGTAAACTAAATGTCTTTGTGGCAAATGTACATATAACCAGTATACTGAATGTGAGCAATCATGCATTTCAAATTTTAGAAGCCGCCACATTGCTTCTGGCGCACTGACATAGCGAGCATCTACATGAGATGCCAGTTCATCATGCACTAACTCATTGTCTTGTTCATTTGGTCAAATTTTCACCACCATAGTTGCTGCATCATATCCTTTATAAATATATTTGTAGACATATTTAGTTGATTTAATAGAAATGCAAGCTTCCACATTTATGTGTGCATTATACTTCATTAGGGGTTGTGGATTATATGGTACAACATACGTGTTATCTAAATTTTTCCACAAATTATTGCCTTTAGACCTTTTTGTCTTCTATACAATGGATATCCATCACAATTTGGAAAATCTTTTGTACAATTTTTATTTTCCATACATGGTGATTGTGGATTTAGCTTTCCACATGGGCAATGAATCATACCATGTGTTACATTGTCATATAGTGTGGCATGTTTTTGTAGATGTGGTAGTTCAGCAGTAATTACTGAATCCACTTTCTCTGTAGTTTTCAATTTATGATTTTTGTCAAGTATTATAAGAATACTAGCGACTTGCCCATCAAATATGACGGCAAGAAAATTGTAAGGCAGGGAATGCTGTTTGCTACACAATGTGAGTCTCTTACACTCTTAACCTTTTTGTTATCTACAAAGAAGTACAACAATTATAATAAATGTGTTTATTTTTTTAATATGCAACTTGTATTTCAACAACTGCTAAAGCATATTTTTTTAACAATATTAACCTTTTTAATTGTCATGTATGCAGGAATAATATAACAATGGATGAAGTTTGTATGAATCCGTATTGTAAACCATTACATAATGCTTTGTAACATGCAACTTGTAGTTCAACTACTGATAAACCACATAGGTATTAAATCTAGAGGAAGGCAAACAGTAAATTGTATCAAAGGGGGAAAAAATGTATTTAAATTTATGAACAAATGGTCATCCTCCTACTAACATGAACCCTTAATTATATACATGAAACAACTTTCCGCACCGTTTAAAATACAATTGTAACATTACAAACAGTAACTTAATGTACTAACATTTAACCAGGAATTGTAAAGAAAATGCAATGTAACTGTTTTGTGGGGCCAATCATGCCAAAAGGTCACTTCCAAGACATACCAATATGTTGCTTTGTTTTTGCTGTTTGTTTGCTTTTGCACTTTTTTTGTTATTCTTGTTGTTATTGAAAATGGCACATAGAGTTTCCAATGTGAAATAGTGGTCCTCTTAAAAGAGTCAGCCAGACATCTATGTTCGTCCACCGAGTATAGACCACTGTTCTCTATGGTTTTTTTTTTGCCATTTTATAGTTTCCTATGTGAAATAGTGGTCCTCTAAAAGAAGTCTGAGTGACATCAAAGTTCGTGCTTGAAATAAAACCACTGTTCTCTATGTTTGTTGTTTTTTTTTATTGTCAATTTGTGGTTGAGACAAAAGCACTTTTCTTTTTTGTAATGTCTGACTTTGTTTTTTTTCAATATAAACTTTAATGTCATCTTGATTTTTGCATCTTGAAAAAGCAACATAGAGTTGTCCATGTGCAAATACAGGTTCCTGTAAAAAAAATACCCAAAGACTTAAAAGAGGCCAAAAGAGTTAAACGTTTGTCCTGGTGATTTATTAATGGTCATTGCAAATGCCATGATAATGGAAAATTGTATACTTTGAAGGACAAAAGGTAAACCACTCTCACTTGGAGCCAAATCAATTCTTGGTATAAAAAATTGTTCACCTTTATGGGTACTATTCATAATTTCTGCATGTATGAAATGATCTCTTAAATCCTGCACAATGAATCTGGTCCCATTATAAAGTCCTTTTTTGAGATTCATATTTCGCAGTAGCATGACAATTGCCCCTTTTTTTCAATTGCAAAACATGTGGTGGCATTCCAGATGGTGTTAAAGAATATACTGTATAAATTCTATACTAAAGTTAGATTCACTGTCTATGTCATCAGCCAAAACTGAATCTGCACTGTAATCATTTTTTTGGGGTGCATTGATACATTTTAAAATGTTGTTATTTAGATTCAAGACATCGATATTTTTTGATGTTAATATCACTTTGTTTGCAATGTCTGAGTAATCCTCGTTATTGATCGTATTTAGAAAGATTGCTGATATGAGTGATTTGTTGCAAATCTTTTGTGATGGAATTTCTATGGTATCATCAGGTAGATTATTTTTTTTGATGTTTTCCTTCTCCAATTTGAATGAGCCAATCATTGAATTAATTTTGGCCTTCAAATCTCATATTTAGTTCTATTTTCAGGTGTGTAAATATTTTCCACAGTTTACTTGTCTTTAGACATGTTTCAATGATGTCAGTCCTATTTCCCTGTGGCACAACAGGTAATGTTTGCCTAAAATCTCCTCCTAACAACATCACCACCAAATGGCAAATCATTATCCTTCACTTCTTTTAATAATCTATCAATACATTTCAAGGCATGACACAACATCATTGTTTCCTCATCTATGATAATTAATTTACTTTTTTTAAAATGTTTTGCTTGTAAAGAATTCATTCAAATATCCAACACTGATGTTTCTTAAATCAGAACTGGCACTTTAAATCCACTATGCACAGTTCAAATGGCACAAATGGCAGTGTTCTTTGACCCTGTGCTTGATTGTAGCTCATCAAACAATTATACAGATACGTTTTTTTCTGTTCAACCAGGGCCATCTAGATAGAAATATTGGTCTTTGACCATGTCATCATCTGTTGCATTTGTGATGGCATTAAATGCTTGCAATTATAATGTACTAGCGAATTGCCCATCAAAAAATTACAGCAATGAAATTGTAAGTGAGCTAATGCTGTTTGGTGTATAATAATAAATTAACTAATACATTAATAAAGTGATATACTTTACCTATTTTCAAGTAATACATGGATGAAGCATTCTGTTGAAGAGCTGGCAATCTGTTTTGATGTTCCTGCAGCATTAGTGCTGTGGAGCTGCTGTGTAAGCATGATGAATGTGTGTAGTGTAATAGTGTGCGTGCGCAAGACAAAACCGTTAGCGTAGCTGTGTACTTCCGCATTGTAGAAGTTATTGTTCTAAAATGGCGGCTAATGTGTGGTATGCGGCTGTGGCGGAATATCCGTAGCTGTTTTGTGGTGTTTTGCGTGTTTCTGATGGTGTTTTGCGTGTTTAGAGTCCTGTAGCCCTACTAGCGTTAGCAACAACTCGCATGCTCACAACTATATATGTGATTTAAAGTTGGAATTTTTTGGTTTTGAAGCTCAGTGTCATAGTCTTTAAAGCTTATTTCATCTATAAGTCCTGGATCAGGCAGATTAAAACTTGCACAATTTAACCCATGACAAAGAAAGATTTCTTGAATTTCCATTAATGCTTTTAATAGCGCAATGGTCTCATTGTAACAGTTCAAAAAGTCTTCACAAATATTTAATTGAAATGTTTCCCACAAAGCTAATGCATCAGGTACATTGCAAAAGATGCAAATAATTGTAACATTGCTCTCTCATTTGCTTTGGCATTTTACATAGTGCTTCTTCTTCCAGACACCTATCCCATTTTGTATCATCTGCTATGAAGTTTTGATGTCTTGCAGGTAATTGGAAAGTATCATAAACTATGTCATTCACTGTACGTAAATGTTCATAACTTTGTGCACTGGGAACATAAAAAATATGTCCTCTTAAACTGAAACGTTCAATGACTCTTGGACTGACGGTATAAATGCTTGGGATAATCTTATTAGTATCTTTTTTTCGTTGTCGCCATTTATGAATACATAGTGATATGGAATCTCAATATATAAAAAGTGTCCTCACAATTTAATTTAAACCAAGCAGGAGGGGGTGGGGTTTTTGTTCATTTTGTGCTAGAGCATTTCTTTCATTCCCTGCAGTAAAGCAAACAAATTGACTTTGTGGCAAATGTACAGCTAACCGATACACAGCATGTGACCGATCATGCATCTCAAATCTGAGAAGACGCCACATTGCTTCTGGAGCACTGACATAGTGCGCATGTAAATAACATGAAAATTCATCATGTAAAATTGGATTGTCTTGTTCATTGTCTGCAACTTGCACAACAAAATGTGCTGCCTCAAATCCTTTGTATATATATTTACACACATATTTTATGGATTTGATAGAAGTGCAAGCTTCCACATTTATGTGTGCATTGTACTTCATAAGCAAATGTGGATTGAATGGAACTACATATGTATAATCAACCTTTTGGCCATGGATAATAGCTGTTTGTCCTTCTCTTCTTTTTTACAAAGGTTTTTTTTGTTTTGGAAACTCTTTTGTGAATTTTTTATTTTCCATATAAGGTGAATTTGTATTTATATCTCCACATGGACCACAAATCATTTAGTGTATAACAATGTCATAAAGTTTTAAATATTATTCTGGATGTGGCAGTTCAGCACTAATCACTGAATCCACTCTCTCTGCAGTATTCAATTTATCTTTTTCTTGTAGAATTAAAAGTATATGTGCATATGGCAGGCCTCTTTTTTTAATTCAATGGTATAAACAAAGGCCACACATTTCCCAAATAACTGTGCTTTAGTCAGATCATGTATTAATGAATTTAGTTTTATTTTGAATACTCTAGCCACTAAATCTGGTGAATCAGAAGTATTTTGGCCAAGTTTCAAATTTTCCTTGATCTCTGGCCATTGTGGATTACATGTGAATGTAATGAATAAATCTGGTTTTCCAAATTTAGTCAAAGTAGCCATGTCATCATTGTATCTTTTTTGCATATTGCGAGGAGATCCTTGGAAAGAGGAAGGCAAAATGATTGCTCTTCCAGCTGGAATGTCTCTGTTGTTAGCCAATTCAGTGACATAATCCATCAATCCATAATATTGTTCTATGCAGAGCTTGTTTTGTTGAAATTTGATAAAATTTAGATTATTAGCTTTGACTTGTAGATATGGATCAATAATCCAGTGTTGTGTGAGTTTCCCCCCACATAAAATAGGATTAAAATTATCCTGAATAGCAGTTTGTGCCACTTTATATTCCAGCATAGAAATATTGTTTCTAACACAAACTTTACTATTGGGATAACTTTGCAATTGTAATTTTGGTTCCCATCCTGGCTCACCCTTTGGAAAGAAAATGGGATATGTCATTGGATCTAAATTTCAACTTAATATATTTATGTTTATAAAAGGTTGCTCTTCATTGCTTGGATATATACTAATATCCCGCTGAAATGCTGGTTCACCATCATTTTTAAAGACCATGGCAACAATATTTACTCTTGGCATTGACAATTGATGTATGTGAGCATGTTCCTGTTGTTCTTTTTCAACCTCTGCTAATTTTTTGCATGCTTGACTATATGGGTTGTTGGCCATAACTTTATCCAGCTGTTCAAAGACTACGGATAAACATTGTTTATTTTTAGGAAGCGTCATCCGTTGTTCAACAGCTTCCATTGAATCTAGGACATATAACTGTGCAATTTTCCTTTTCTCTTCTGCTTGTGGGTGTAAATGTGAAGTCCGGTGGTAAATTTGTCCTTGTACTCTAAAACAGTACGGGCCATGTCCTGGCACATTTTCTGCTAATGTAGCACCCATTGAACCAATTAAACAGCACTGCTATAAGACCTGATGTTTTTTTTTTTTTTTATTACTATAATTTGGAAATTTTGGATCACTCATTATACTTTTTAAATATTCTGGAAATGTGTGTCTTTCGGGAAATCTTAACTTTCCTTTCTGACAGCAACTAATAAACTGTCCATCAGTTGGTCTTTCCTTAAGCCAACAAATCGCAGTTTGACAATTATAATATGTGATGTGCCTGTGGAAAGCCTCTTTTCTGGAATGTAATGGTATAAACATAAGCCAAACACTTTACAAATAAGTTACTGACGGTTATGTTATGAATTCAGGCTGATAATTTTATTTTGAAGACTCTAGCCACTATGGGCCTCATTCAAACACAATTTGGCCAATTGAATAGGGCTCTATATAAGCACATGGGATATTTGTTTATTTTAGTTACTGAAGACCTTCCTTTTGGATAAAAGTTCACTAACTAAAAACGGCTGTAAAAAAAATATGCTATAGGCTTATATAGAGCCCTATTCAATTGGCCAAATCGCATTTGAATGAGACCTTAAGTCTGGTCTGTCGGAAGCATTTTGTCCATGTTTGAAATTATCAACAATTTCTGGCTGGTATTGATTACATGTAAATGTAATAAATCTGGTTTGCCAAATTTAGTTACAATAGCCATAGCATCATTGTATCTTTCTTGCATATTGCGAGGAGATCCTTGGAAGTAAAATGGTAAAATGATGGCTTAAGATGGGATTAGATTCATCACTAATGGCAGTTTGAGCCACTTTAAATCCAAGCATGGAAATACTATTTCTGGCATGTTGTTAAGTGTTTGGATAACTGTCAAGTATTAATTTGGGTTGCCATCCTGCCTCACCAATGGGGTACAAAATTGGATACGTCATTGGATCTAAATTTGTACTTAATATATTTGTGCTAATGAAAGGTTGCTGTTCATTTCTTGGATATATTCTAATATCCCTTTGAAAAGGTGGTTCCTCCTCATCATTTTGAAAGACCATTGCAACCTCATTAGGTAAGTTATAACGTTGTTTATCAGAATGCCAATCGCTTCTAAGAACCATTCTGACTCTAGGTATTGGCAACTGATTTTGTTGTGCCTGAATGTGTTGCTGTTCTTCAACTCCTGACAGTTTTTTATAAGCTTGAGTGTAGGATTTTTTCCATAATCTTATCAAGCTAATGAAAAACAGTTGCTAAGCATTTTGAATCTTCAGCAAGCGGCATACATTGTTCCACAGCTTTGTTTGTATCTAGTACATGTATTTGAGCACATTTTCTTTGCTCTCCTTCCTCAGGGTGTAAATGGGAAGCACAGTGATAAATATGCCCTTGTACTTTGAAGCAGTAAGGGCCATGTCCTTCAACATTACCTGCTAATTTAGCACCCAGAGATGCAAATGAAATGGCACTATTATAAGATTGTATATTTTGTTTAAAATCTTTGTAATTTGTGGGTCACTCATTATACTTTGTAAGTATGTGGGTGTCACAACCTACTATGATGATGGAATCTAGAGTATCCAAGTACTCTTATTCCCAGTAGGTTTAGACCTAAGTTTGGGTGACTCTAGACCTATGGACAGTCTTTGTCGGTACAAAGGCATAAGTCCCAGCTTGCTTTGGTAGTGTACCTGGGAGCACCTTGGTAGGGAGTCAGAACAAGCTCCTCTACAAGAATATGCCTCTGGGTCATTAATACATGCTTAGTCAAAGTATGAAAATTAAGAACACTTTATTTTGGAAACACACAGTATTTAAACAACTCACAAAACCAGTACAGGGAGTGGCTGCCCCCTTGTCCAACCCTCATCTTCCTCTTGGCCAATGGGGTAATCTCCAGAGTAACTTGGTTACCTCTGGCCAATGGACTAGAGGTAAGCTCTGGGAACTTCCAGACCCCTCCCATGGGCCGCCCACTAGGTGTGGCTACCTAATTTGTCTCTGGCTCTTAAGGGAGAAACATCTATGTGCTCCTGTACTATGACCCTGATATTGGGCTGTAGACCCCATGGGGTTAAGGTGCCTTAATGTCTGTACAGACCCCTTTGTTCTGGCCTTGCTATCACTTCAAGTGTTTACTTTAGGTGATAGCTGGAAGGCAGATGGGTGATCTACTCAGGTTACTATCTGTATCAGACCCAATATGGATGACTGCACACAACATGGCTCCCACATTACAATACGATATATTTACAGATAATACCACTACAACATTTTATAATCCACAGCATCTCTTCCTTTCCCACATGTTATGAGTTGAGGCAGTACTTCCCATGTCAGTCCACTTAATGTGTTATGACGACTTTATTAGTGGTGACGTGGTAAACTGCCTCTTCTCTGAATGCAATAACAGTGGGACTCTGCCCTGAATATATAACATTATAACAGTGGCTCTGGGAGCCCAAAACCTAACAGTTCCAAACCCCAGATGGCCCCTGGCTGATTCATGACAGTGGGGAATTATTTTCTTTATGGAAGTTTTACTTTCCCTTTTGACAGCAACTAATGAACTTACCATCTTTTGGTCTTTCCTTTTCCTTTTCAAAATGATAAGCCCCACAAAATTGACAAAGCACATTCAACATACCACAATTGTGAGGCTCTACAGTTATATCTGTAAATAATGGACTATCCTGGTAAGGTTAGTCAACATTATAATGGATATCAACATTATTATCATTAGCATAATCTTCACATGTGAACAATATTTTTTATTTTCCTATCTCTCTTACACAGCCTTTTTGATCCTGGAGTATGTCTTTTGGTGTAAATCCGGTCACACTCTTCTTCCCGTACTCTTTCCTTAGATTCCTCCAACTGTGCTGTCTCCATCTTTGTTTTTGGATCCTGTCCATATGTTCTTTATATTCCGTACTGGTTTTTGCAACTATAGATTATGATAATCACCCACTTGTACATGAAGGAATGATTTTCTTTAGCTTACCTGAAGTTGTTATTTATTCAGATATGGAAGTTCCATTTACACAGTTGTCAATGTGTTGGTCCAATCTGTGAAATAAACATAATTTTGAATGTATTTTTTTATGTTTTATTTGTTTTGTTATTTGGGTATAAATTATGTTTTGTTTTTTTTAATTAGTAAATGTGAAATTGTAAAAATCAGCACAATATAGTCTATAATGGTAGTTTACACAACACAACCCTCCACATGAATGAATTTTGTTAAAAATAATAATGTTTGTAGTTATTAATTTACTTGATATTGTTTAATGAAATATAGTGTTTTTTCTTTTGCAGAAAATGCCAGTGTAGCCAGACAGCTGCAAAGTGTAAAATAATATTTTACAATTTACTATCTATTCTTTTTTTTTAATGTACCTTGTTTATGTTTTTTTTTTGTTTGTTTATTTGGGTATAAATTAATTTTGTTTTAAATTCGTAAATGCAAAATTATTAAAATCTGCAGCACATAGGCTATAATGGTCGTTTACAGAACACAAACCTCCATATGAATTAAATGTGTTTAAAAACTGATTCTTTATAGTTAGTAATTTACTTGCTATTATTTAATGAAATATACTGGATCTTTTTTTGCATAAAATGCCAGTGCAGCCAACTTATGTGTCAGTGAGAAACTGACAGCAGCAATGTGTGAAATAGTATTTTCCAATGTAGTATTTATATATATTTTTTTTCTTTATACATTTCCATTTAATACAAATTACAAACTGCTATTGTCTTCACTTTCATAAAATAAAATACCCAAACACCTAAAAATGTATTATTAAATTTGTGATGCATAAAAAAATGTAATTGACTATAAGGGTTGGGCAAGTAGGCAGTAATAAAAAATGACTATGAAATTAGTAAATGCAATAAAATATACTGTACCAGGTCATTCTAAGTTGACAGCTTTCAATTCATGCACATGTGCCAGTCTGTTAATAAACGTGAACTGTAACCAAAGTGTGTGTCACTGTGAAATTGACAGACACCTGCAAAATGTAGAAATATATGGAAAGAATTACTATATATAGTTACATAGTTACATAGTTACATAGTAATTAAGGTTGAAAAAAGACTTTCAGTCCATCAAGTTCAACCTGTTAAGATCTCCTCTGATCTGCAATATGCGGATTAGTTATTAATTAAATTATTGATTAAATAATTATTAATAGTATAGTATTGGAGAATGAATGAAGAGTTAGTCCATCAAGTTCAACCTTTTTAGATCTCTATTGATCTTTTTAATTTGGACTATTTATTATTATTGTTAATTGTTAATTATTGTTAATTGATCCAGAGGAAGGCAAACATAAAAAAAAAAAACCCATTGAAACTTTGCCAATTGTCTCATAAGGGGAAAAAAAAGCAAAATTCCTTCCTGACCCCAGAAACTGGCGATCAAATTTCTCCCTGGATCAATATTCCTTGCTAGTTATCTAGGATAGCCTTGAATGCCCTCTTTATTCAGAAATATATCTAACCCCTTTTTGAAGTTGTCTATCGAATTCGCTGTCACCACCTCCTTTGGTAGAGAATTCCACAGTTTAACCACCCTAACTGTGAAGAACCCTTTTCTTTGTTTAAAGTGAAATCTTTTTTCCTCGAACCTCAACGGATGTCCTCTTGTCAGTTGAAAATCTCTTGCTACAAAAAGTTCACTTGACAAAGCCTTATATTGACCCTGGATGTATTTAAATAACGTAATCATATCTCCTCTTAGACGCCTTTTTTCTAGCGAAAATAAGTTTAATTTTGCTAGTCTTTCTTCATAACTTAGCCCCTCCATTCCCCTTATTAGTTTTGTAGCCTTTTGTACTTTTTCCAGCTCTAAAATGTCTTTTTTGTGAGGTGGTGCCCAAAATTGTACTCCATATTCCAAATGAGGGCGTACTAGAGATTTGTATAGTGGCAGAATTATATCTTCTTCCCTGGCTTCTATACCCTTCCTAATACATGCTAATATTTTATTTGCCTTTGCAGCCGCTGCTTGGCTTTGAGCGCTGTTACCTAGGTGGTTGTCCACTAGTACTCCCAAATCCCTTTCAATATCTGATACCCCTAGATTTGCTCCATTAAGATTATAGATTGCTTGGCTATTGTTCCTTCCCAAATGCATAACCTTACATTTATTTGTATTAAATCTCATCTGCCATTTAGCCGCCCATTTCTCTAATTTATGCAAATCCTTTTGTAGGGAAAGTACATCATTATCTGATTTTATTACCTTGCACAACTTAGTGTCATCAGCAAAAATGGAGACACTACATTCGAGTCCTACTTCAATGTCATTAATAAATATGTTAAAAAGGAGAGGACCCAATACTGAGCCCTGAGGAACCCCACTTATCACATTAGACCAATCGGAGTATGTTCCATTTACAACAACCCTTTGCTTCCTGTCTTTTAGCCAGCTCTCGATCCATGAGCAGATATTTACTGCAATTCCTGTATCCCTTAGTTTGCTCACTAGTCTTCCATGTGGCACTGTATCAAATGCCTTTGAAAAATCTAAAAAGACTACATCCACTGAGTTGCCCTGATCCAAGTTCCTACTAACCTCCTCATAAAAACTAATTAGATTGGTCTGACACGACCTTTCCTTCATAAATCCATGTTGACTGCTACCTATGATCCTGTTCAAATAGACATATTCTTGTATTCTGTCCCTTATTAACCCTTCTAAAAGCTTCCCAACTACAGAAGTGAGGCTCACTGGTCTATAATTCCCCGGATATGCTCTAGATCCCTTCTTAAATATAGGTATCACCTCTGCTTTTCTCCAGTCATCTGGTAGAGACCCTGTAGTGAGCGAGTCTTTAAAGATTAGATATAATGGTTTGGCTATTGCAGAACCCAGCTCCCTCAGTACCCTTGGATGTATTCCATCAGGACCTGGGGCTTTATTAACATTTATTTTCTCCAACCTCTTTTGTATTTCTTCCTGCGTTAACCAATTATTTAGTGAAGGTAGTGTAGCCCCATTATGTTGCAGTGTCCCAACCACTGGTACCTCCCTTGTGTAAACCGACGAAAAGAACCTATTTAGCTCATCTGCCTTTTCCTGGTCACTAATTATCAGATGGCCTGTGTCACATTGTAATGGTCCTATCGATTCCTTCCTGGCCTTCTTCCCATTAATATATTTATAAAATATTTTAGGGTTAGTCTTACTTTCCATTGCAACTGACTTCTCATTTTCTATTTTAGCCAGTCTAATAGCCCTTTTGCAAGCCTTGTTGATTTCCTTATAGTCACATAAAGATGCCTCTGTTCCCTCCTTCTTGTATAATTTAAATGCATATTTCTTTTTCCTCATCATGATCTTTAAGTCATTGTTAAGCCACATGGGATGTGATTTACTCCTATTTATTTTATTTCCACATGGTACATGCTGATGAGTATGTTTATTTAGTAAGGATTTGAATGTTGTCCATTTATTTTGAGTATTCTTCCCTGTAAGTTCTTTGTCCCAGTCTATATGTTGTATTGCTGCCCGTAGCCCATTAAAGTTAGCCCTTTTAAAATTTAGAGTTTTTGTTGGCCCCTTACAACTCTGTTTTTTGTATTCAATCTCAAATGAGACTGTGTTGTGATCACTGTTCCCCAAGGGTTCCCCTATTTTTACATTTGATATTATATCAATATTACTTGTGATGACTAAATCCAAGATGGCCCCATTTCTAGTAGGTTCTTGTATTACCTGGGCTAGATAATGATCCCTGAGTGTACTCAAGAACCTGCTCCCCTTAGCTGAGCTGCTGGTCTCGTTTATCCAGTTTATATCAGGGTAATTAAAGTCTCCCATTATTAGAACTTGCCCATGCTTAGCTGCATTTCCAATCTGTAACAATAATTGTATTTCCTCACTTTCAGCTATATTTGGGGGTTTATAGCATACTCCCACCAATATGCATTTAGAATTAGCTCCTCCACTATTTAGCTCAACCCACAAGGATTCAATGATGCCGTTAGTGCCAGCATAAATATCTTCTCTAACTATAGGCTTAAATTCAGGCTTAACATAAAGACAGATCCCTCCTCCTCTTTTACCATTTCCCCTATCTTTCCTAAATAGGTTATAACCATCCAGATTAACAGTCCAGTCATGAGATTCATCCCACCATGTTTCCGTAATGCCTATTAAGCCCCATTTTTCTTGTACTGCTAATATTTCTAGCTCATCCATTTTCCCAGGCAAACTTCTTGCGTTTGCCATCATACACTTTATGTTGCTATGGCTCTGCTGATGTGAAGTGCCTGCCACTGTATTTGAGGCCCCTATTAATATCTCCCTACTTTCTATAGTACTCTATTGTATATATTATACTCTATTATTTTTTAATGACATGTACATTTACTATCAATACTAAACATATACAGCTTACAATATAGTAAATGATGTGACCATAAAATATAATATTTATTAAAAAAATGGTTTGTTAATTAAAATTAATTAATTACTCAATAATAATACTTTAGCACTTATTTTCTAATCTATTTCATAAAACTCATATAAATGTAAATTACAATGTGTAAAATTATGTCAGCATAAAATATAATATTTAGCATAAGGTAATTATTTTTTTTTCAATTAATTAATCAATTAATAAATTAATCAATAATAATAGTTTACTATTATCTTTCAATATATGTGGTAAAAATCATCAAGAGGTAACAATCTCTTAATCAATTGTCCCCAGAAAATGTCCAGTCACACAGTTCATCATCTGAGGAGAAAGAGAGAAAATTCTGGAAAGTGTGCAGTATTTATAGAGTGCTAGCACGAGGACAAACTTGCACATGCGCAATTTACCAATTTTCCATCATTTTGAGTTTCAAATGGTAAAATGTTCTATGTTCTGCGGGCCTCGCGTTGATCGACTGCGTGCCTCGCATGGTCGGGCTAAGTGTTACTGGCTTCATGTAACACTTACTGCCTTGCGAATGGTTTCGGCCTCGTTTTCAACAGTTTTGCATTTTTTTGGTCCACCATTTTTTTAGTTGCTTAACCGATTTTTGTTCGATTAAAGACTATAAATAAAACTCAAATTCACTGGTGTGAGAATACCTGGCTGCCCCCCTGTGCTGTGTGTGAGTGTGTAAGTGAATTAGAGGCATATTTTGGGTCTTTTCAATTTAGTGGTTCGGCCGTTAAATTTGTAATTTCCTGCGGCTCCGCAGTGTGCAAGGGCCGCAGTTGCATCTACAGGCTTCAGTCCTAAGTCCTATGGGCCTCCCGATGAGTACCTGTGGTGCTCATGGTGAGCCCTGCAACTAAGTCATCGTAAGGCCTGCAATGAGTGCCTTCGGTGCTACGCCGCAACGTGACCAACGTTCTTGGTCCACAACTGCAGTGCCTTGCAAAAGTATTCACCCCCCTTGGCATTTTTCTTGTTTTGTTGCCTCACAACCTAGAATTAACATTGATTGTTGAGGATTTGCATCATTTAATTTACAGAACATGCCCACAACTTTTAAGATGTTTTTTTTTTATTTTTGTGAAGCAAACAACAAATAGGACAAAATAACATAAAAAAGGCAGTGTGCCTAACTTTTCACCCCCCTAAAGTCAATACTTTGTAGAGCCACCTTCTGTGGCAATAACGGCTCCAAGTCGCTATGGATAAGTCTCTATGAGCTTGCCACATCTTACCACTGGGATTATTACCCATTCCTCCTTGCAAAACTGTTCCAGCTCCTCCCACATACCTTTTTGCAAACTCAAAACGTGCCATTTTGTTTTTTGCTGAAAGTAATGGCTTTCTTCTGGCCACTCTGCCATAAAGCCCAACTCTATTGAGCATGTGGCGTATTGTCGTCCTATGTACAGACACTCAAGTCTCTGCTATGGAACTCTGCAGCTCCTCCAGGGTTACCTTAGATCTCAGTGCTGCCTCTTTGATTAATGCCCTCCTTGCCTGGTCCGTGAGTTTTGTTGGGCAGCCGTCTCTTTGCAGGTTTGCTGTTGTGCACTGTTCTTTCCATTTGATTATGATAGATTTGATGATGCTCCTGGGGATCATCAAAGATTTGGATATTTTTTTATAACTTAACCCTGACTTTTACTTCTCAACAAAAAAGGTGTGTATATGTAATAACAGATCAATTCACTAATTATGTGACTTCTGAAGGTAAGTGGTTGCACCAGAGCTTTTTATGGGCTTCATAACAAACATACTCACATGCCAATTTTTTGTTTTCTATTTCTAAAAAATAGTTTTATATACAGTATACATATTTTTCTCATTTCACTTCACCAACTTAGATTATTGTGTTCTGATCCATCACATACAATTCAGATTAACAAAACATTGAACTTAAGGCTGTAATGTAACAAAATAGGTAAAAAGTGAAAAGGTAAATACTTTTGCAAGGCACTGTATATATGTGATATTACTGTATCCCTGTTATTATTTTTGTAGACATAGAAATTATCTCTTGCTAAATTTCAAACTCTTTATAATATGTTATAAGATCTGTCTACCCCCCCCCCCCCCTGCAGTACCTGGCTTCACTCTGCCATCCCCATGCCATTTTATGATCTGCATTACTTGTTAAGACCTCCTCCTTCTCAATTTCTTCATTGCTATCTCTCTCATTCCTTTCACTCTCTGTTCTCTCTCTCTCCGTGACTCTATGTC
This sequence comes from Discoglossus pictus, assembly GCA_027410445.1. NCBI lineage: Eukaryota > Metazoa > Chordata > Amphibia > Anura > Alytidae > Discoglossus > Discoglossus pictus. The sequence continues at coordinate 170,863,922 of CM050164.1, forward strand.
CCTCACATTATTTTCCCTTTCTTCTTTTAGTGTTTTTTAAAATCACCATCTTGGCCTGTCTGCTCTGGGATAACTCTGAAAAGCAATTCGCTACATCCTTGCCCCTCTCCCTCCCATCCTTTTTCAGATTCAGTTTATACAGGCATGGAAATCACTTGCACCTGAACTATCAGCAGTATATGCTATCCTAATATGCCATTCCTCCACCCTCCATACCCACCCAGATTACCTGTCAGCACTCTCCCCTGTGCTTGACACAAAACCTCTGCTAGGTAAAGATAATAACTCAGTAGCACCACAGTCCCCGTATTAGATTTCTGCTGTATCCTCATATATGGAAACATCTTCCAACTTTTTACATCTTCTACCCAGGAAATCTCAGTGCCTGCCCTACACCAACAGAAGTAACTCGGAGACAGGGCCGTCCATCTTTTGCCATGTTTAATATTGTATTTTTTGTTGTACTTAACCCTTGTATAGTGCTATGGAACATGTTGGTGTATTACAAATAAAATATATAATAATAATAATAATATCAGTGCCCAATTTCCAAAGTGTTGATCCAGCCAAGTCAGAAATTAACCCAAAACCTGCAGTCTTCCATTCAATGTACTAATAACTCTATTTTTTGCTTCAATGTTTCTTGTTAACTAGATGTTAGTTTCTTGAATTAATTACTTTGCTACAGTGTGTCTGCACAATGTTACATTCAAACCAATTTATTCCATACAAGCTGATTACGAAAACCAATTATGATAGAAGCAGTAGCCTAAAGCCACTCTCTTCACAATCACAATCTTCATTTATTGATCACTCAGTTCCTTTCTTATTTATGACTCCGTTTCTTCATTTTCATTTTTATGTTTATTCATCCTTATTGATATTCACTGCAAAACTTCTACAAAACTTCTAAAATAGAGAATCCTCTTAAATTGTTCATTACTGAGTCAATATTGAACTTTACCCCAGTTTAAACTTTCTAACTGGAAATCCCAATTACTAATACAGATTGCGTTACATGGAGCACTTTTCCTCCCACTACTGTCTAAAGCAGTGATTTTTCAGACTCCTTGTTGCTGCTAATGCATTTAACCCATTAGCTCAGTAACAACCACAATTCTATTTGGTTTGTACATTTGACTGCTGATAACCTAATCTGTTTCAAAAGCAACCATTATCAAGATCAACAACTAGTCATTGCTGCAGTACTAGGGTTACTGTTTCTTTCTTTTACCACTGCTGTGGTCCAGTATATCATTAAAGCATTGCGTAGCAACTCCATTAGCTATAGGCGCCATACACTTTGCCTACGTGTAACACGTATTCCTCCGTCTATTCCTACTTGTAACTTTTGCTGTTGCCATGGAAATGCGGCAAACTGCAAACTGGGTAAATAAGTGAATTATGTGCTGTGTCCTGTTTGGAGGTTTCCCAGCACCATTTTGATAATTGGGGAGATCACATATTATAATTGTCTAACTACGATTCGTTGTCACGCTGCGTTGCGTAGTGCGTACGACTTAGCGATGAGCGAGGCAAGCCGTTAAACTGTACCACTTAGCCGATCGTCCGACTTTGCGATGAGCGCCGCAGTACGACTTTGCCATCGCCTGGCGAGCCTCGCATAGCGAGGCGAGCCGTTAAACCGTAGCACTTAGAAAAAAAATACGAGGTGAAAAAAATTACGAGATAAGCGGCGGAACTAAAACAGGAAAAAAAAACACTAAATACACACTAAAAAATAAAACAAAGGTCACTTACAGCATGGGGAACCAGGCAGGACGTGTGGAAGTGAGTTGGAACTGCAATTTAGATTGATTTAGCCGAGTTACAAAGATCGAAAATTGGCTAAGCGAGAAAAAAATGGCCGCCGAAGAAAATGACAACGAGGCTATACTACTACGAACTGCGTAAAACACAGCCACAGACGTATGTGTTCGAAAAACAACGAGATAAAGGATGCGGATTAACCGCACAATGAGTAAAAAGACAGTAGCGAGTATATTTAACGAAACAATATTACCGATTTACGCATTAACACAGATTTCCCGCCGAAAACAACGCATTTAGTTTGCGCAACTGCGGATTTCCCGCCTAAAACAATGCATTTGTCTCGCGCACAAAGCCTATATATAGGGCGCATTTCACACATGACTGACACTTTCTCCTCAGGTGATGACAGTCTGACTCGATGTTTACTGATGCCGGGAAATCGCAAGAGATTGTTAGCTCTTCAGTATACTGCTTCAGCATTATTACATTAAAAAAGGTAAATATATTATTTATAATTATTAATTAATAAATTGGTACTTAATAAATAATAGATAAGAAATGTAATTAATATAAAAATAATATTGTGCTTATTATTTATAATTATTAATTAATAAATTGGTACTTAATTAATAAATAAGAAATAAGAAATGTAATTAATATAAAAATAATATTGTGCTTACCTGTGTGTTAATAACATTCATAATGTACATTAATTAATTAATAATATCAAAATTAAGAATGTCAATAAAAAAAAACATATTTATTAATTAATTATTAATGTACATTAATTTAACAATTATTTTGTTATATGTCGTGATTACCTGTGTGAAACAATTGTTAATAACATTCATAATGTACATGAATTAATTAGGAACACATTGATTCATTAATTATTAATGTACATTAATTTAATAACTATTTTGTGATATGTCGTGATTACCTGTGGGTAAGAATTGTAAATAACATTCATAATGTATCATTACTAATCATTAATATTAAAAAAGGTTAACGTTTAAGAATGTGCATAAAAAAAGGAACACGTTGATTAATTATTAATGTATGTACATTATTTAAATAATTCAGTTCTTATATATTTTGTATAAAATAAACCAAAAATAAAATATAAAGGCTATATACTCATGCTTACATGTTGATGTTAGATTTAGTCACACATTAGTTTAATATTAATGAACATTAATTGATTCTTAGTTCATTAGTAATGTACATTATTTTAAGAATTCAGTTGTAACATACTCATTTTAAAATACCACTAAAAAAAAAATAAAGGGAACATGCTTATGTGTTGATGTTATATTTAGTCAGACATTAATTTAAGATTAATACAGATTCATTGATTCTTATTTAAAGACTAACAGTAATATTGAGTGTATGTTTATAATCTATGCTTTCATATGTGTGTTCATGCTGATTGATTGATATATTTATTTCATGTTTTTAATCTATGTAAAAATAGGTATGTTAAGCCTCATTGATTAATACAGATGAAGTAACATATTATACATTAATTTTAATATTTTGTATAATTGCAGTGAACTCTACGTGAATGACCAGAGATAGTGACGTTTGCACACTTTGAACATCATAAGGATAATTTGGACAGGTACAGAATTTTAATTATATTACTACGGCAAAATATTAAAAAATATGAGGTTTTTAATGTAGCCAAATATATGTCTGTTGATGTTCATTTAATGATATTGATGAAGCAAAAGTTTAAAAAGATTATCTATTTGATTTTACAGTTTATTCGGATCTGAAAGGGAATAAACAGACAGTGTGACGTTTGGAGCCTTTGAACAACATCAACATCATCCTCGCAGGTATAAAATTTTATTTTGTAGTGACGCATAGAAAAAGGCTATGTATTATATATTTGGTGAAAATGCAAAAAAAAAAAAAGGATGGTATGCTGTGAATTCAATCAAGAAGGAATGTCATTGAAGGATTAATAATATAAAGATAGATATGTGCAGCTATTTCCGATTTCATATATGTTAATAAAATACTTTGAAAAATGGTTTCATTTCTTTCAGACTAAAGTGCAACAATTGAAAATGTTTTATTAGTTTATTCATCTACTTTAATCTAAAAGTACAAAAAGGAAAAAAATGTATAAAAAACAAAGAACAAACAATAATTACATCTCTATTTAAAATTACAGATTAAAATGGCGGACAATGGAGAAGACAAAATTGAACGCAAAAGAAGATTGGCAAGGGAAAGGAAGCAAAGGTGGAGAGATGCTCAGAAACCGGAAACTTCACAACGCTTGCGAGAATAAGATCGACAGAGACTTTTAAATAAAAGAAAGATGAGTAAGAAAGCCGCAAGTGAGTGTGTTGGGGCTTCCAAGAAACGTAAAAGTAAACAAAAACATCTCTGTGAACCATTGTCCAATGATTCTAATTTGCAGAATGATTTAAATGTAGACACACAAGAAAAAAATGTATATATAGAATGTGGTTCTGATATTTATGTTGAAGAAATGCATGATAATGTGTTTACTACTGCAGTACAAGTAGATACTCATTATTGTGGGTTACTTAATGTGGTTTGTCAGTTTTGTGGGGCCTATCATTTTATAAAGGAAAGACCTACTGATGGAAATTTCATTAGTTGCTGTCAGAAAGGAAAGGTGAAACTTCCACTAAGACACCCATTTCCATATTATTTAGAATGCATTATGAGTGATCCAACATTTCCAAATTATAATAATTTCAAACAAAACATAAGGTCTTATAACAGTGCAATTTCATTTGCTTCAATGGGTGCAACATTAGCAGAAAATGTACCAGGACATGGTCCTTATTGTTTCAGAGTTCATGGTCAAATATACCACAGAACTTCACATTTACACCCACAAGAAGGACAGCAAAGGAAATTTGCACAGTTATATGTCTTAGATACGATGGAAGCTGTGGAACAAAGAATGACACTTCCAGAAAATAGACAGTGTTTGCGCATAGTCTTTGAACAGCTGGAAACAATTATGGAAAAAAACCCATATAGTCAAGCATACAAACAATTAGCACAGCTTGAAAAAGAACAACAGGAGCATGCTGAAAGACATCAATTGCCTACACCAAGAATCAATATGGTGTTAAAAAGAGATCGCAACACTGATCAAAGAAGATATAATTTACCTACTGTAAATGAGGTTGCCATGGTGTTTAAAAATGAAGATGGTGAACCACCTTTTCAGCGGGATATTAGAATATATCCACGCAATGAAGAACAACCATTTATCAACATCAATATATTAAGCTGTAATTTAGATCCAATGACATATCCCATTTTCTTTCCAAATGGGGAACCAGGATGGGAACCAAAATTACAATTGGAAAGTTATCCCAATACTAAACTTCGTATTAGATCTAATATTTCCATGCTGGAATATAAAGTGGCACAAACTGCTATTCGTGATTGTTTTAATCCAATTTTACATGGAGGAAAACTCACTCAACAATGGATTATTGATTCATATTTACAAGTTGAAGCCAATAATCTAAATTTCATTAAATATCAACAAAATAAATTACGAGTAGAACAGTATTGTGGATTAATGGATTATGTGGCAGATTTAGCTTCCAACAGAGACATTCCAGCTGGAAGAGCAATTATTTTGTCATCCTCTTTCCAAGGATCTCCTCGCAATATGCGAGAAAGGTATAATGATGCCATGGCTATTGTTACAAAATTTGGAAAACCAGATTTATTTATTACATTCACGTGTAATCCACAATGGCCAGAGATCAAGGAAAATTTGAATCTGGGACAAACTACTTCTGACCGACCAGATTTAGTGGCAAGAGTATTTAAAATCAAACTCAATTCATTAATACATGATATCACAAAAGCACACTTATTTGGACAATGTGTGGCTTTTGTTTACACCATTGAATTTAAAAAAAGAGGATTGCCACATGCTCACATACTTTTAATACTGCAGGAAAAAGACAAGTTGAACACTGCAGAGAGAGTGGATTCAGTAATTTCTGCACAATTGCCAGACCAAGAAAAATATACAAAACTTTGGGAGATTGTTACACATAGAATGATTCATGGCCCAAGTGGAGAGATGAATCCGAATTCACCATGTATGGAAAATAAAAAATGTACTAAAGAATTTCCAAAACAATTTCAAATGCAAACTTATGCAAATTGTGATGGATATCCTTTGTATAAAAGAACACAAGGACAAACCGCTATTATCCGGGGCCAAAAGGTTGATAATAGATTTGTTGTTCCATACAATCCACATTTGCTCATTAAGTACAATGCACACATCAATGTGGAAGCTTGCACTTCGATTAAATCAATTAAGTATGTGTATAAATATATATACAAAGGATATGATGCAGCTACTGTTGTTGTACAAGGTGCTGAAAATGAAAACGAAAATCCAATTTTACATGATGAACTATCAAATAATTTAGATGCTCAGTATGTGAGTGCTCCTGAAGCAAAGTGGCGCCTTTTGAAATTTGAGATGCATGATCGGTCACATGCTATCTATCGTTTAGCTGTACATTTGCCTCAAAGTAAGTTGGTTTGCTTTACTCAAGGAAATGAAAGAACTGCATTATATCAAAGTGAAGACAGAGATACTACGCTTACTGCATGGTTTAAATTAAGGATACGCAGGCCAGACAATTTTTATACATAGAGATACCATATCACTATGTATTTGTAAATGGTCTATGGCGACAACGAAGAAGAGATACACATAAAATCATACCACGCATTTATACCGTCAGTCCAAGGGACATTGAACGTTTCAGCTTAAGATTACTTCTGCTACATGTTCCCGGTGCACAGAGTTTTGAGCATTTACGTACAGTGAATGACATAGTTTATGAGACATTCCTATTAGCTGCAAGACATCAAAATTTCATAGCTGATGATACAGAATGGGAGAGGTGTCTGGAAGAAGCAGCACTATGTCAAATGCTTAAGCAAATGAAACAACAATTTGCATTCATTTGTATATTTTGCAATGTACCTGATGCTTTCACTTTGTGGGAAACATTTCAATTAAACATGTCAGAAGATTTCTTAAAACGTTACAGAGAACCAATAGCTCTGTTAAAAACATTGATGGAAATCCAAGAAATATTGTTGGCTCATAGATTAAATTGTGCAAGTTATAATTTACCAGATCCAGGACTTATAGATGACATCAATTTTGATGATTATGACACTGAGCTTCAAAAACAAAAAAACCCAAGAAAAACTGGCAACTTTAAATAATTTACAGTTAGAAGCATTTCATGCCATCACAAATGCTACAGATGATGAAATGGTCAAAGACCGGTATTTCTATCTAGACTGACCAGGTGGATCAGGAAAATCTTATCTGTACAATTGTTTGATGAGTTATATTCGATCACAGGGTCAGATAGCTATGCCATTTGCAACAACTGAAATTGCTGCACTTTTGTTAGATGGTGGTAGAACTGTGCATAGTTGCCAGTTCCCATTTTGGAAACATCAGTGTCAGATATTCGACTCAATTCCATACAAGCAAAAAAATTCAAACTAACTAAAGTAATTATCATAGACGAGGCAACAATGATGTCATGTCATGCACTGCAATGTATTGACAGATTCTTAAAAGAAGTGATGGATAATAAGTTGCCATTTGGTGGAAAGGTGATGCTGTTAGGAGGCGATTTTAGGCAAACATTACCTGTTGTGCCACACGGAAATAGAACAGAGATCATTGAAACATGTATCAAGACCAGTAAACTGTGGCAAATATTTACACATCTCAAATTAGAATTAAATATGAGATCTGAAGGCCAAAATGAATTCAATGACTGGCTCATTAAAATCGGAGATGAAAAACATCCAGAAATACAGCATTTACCAAATGATACCATTGAAATTCCATCAGTAATGGTTTGCAATGAATCACTCATATCAGCCATATTTCTAAACACTCTTAATAATGAGGATTACACAGACATTGCAAACAAAGTAATATTAACATCAAAAAATATCGATGCCTTGAATGTAAATACCGAAATTTTAAAATACATCAATGCACCACAAAAGAATTATTACAGTGCAGATTCTATTCTGTCAGATGATAAAGACAGTGAATCGAATTTTAGTATCGAATTTATTAATTCGTTAACACCATCTGGAATGCCCCCACATATTTTACAATTGAAAAAAGGCGCAATTGTTATGTTATTGCGAAATATGAATCCAAAAAAAGGACTTTGTAATGGGACCCGATTAATTGTGCATGAGTTAAAAGATCATTTTGTACATGCAGAAATTATAACTGGTACCCATAAAGGTGAACAAGTTTTTATACCAAGAATTGATTTAGCTCCAAGTGAGAGTGGTTTGCCCTTTGTCCTTCAACGGAGACAATTTCCAGTTATCATGGCATTTGCTATGACCATCAATAAATCCCAAGGACAAACTTTTAAGTCAGTTGGGATTTTTTTAAAGGAACCAGTTTTTGCACATGGACAACTCTATGTGGCTTTTTCAACGTGCACTAATCCAAAAGAAATTAAAGTGCATGTTGAAGAAAACGAAACTCAAGGTCATTTATCGGACAATGGATGTGTTTACACCAAAAACATTGTCTACTATGAGGTGTTGGAAAGATAGAGGACAATGGTTTCATTTTAATGCCAACATTTTATGGGACTCAATATGATTGCACAAAAACAACATTTCACGTAAAACATCCAAAGAATGGACAAAAAAACATAGAGAACAGTGGTTTGACTTCCAGTACAAAATTTAAGTACTCTGGGACTCTTTAAATACGGGAACACTATTTCCCTTATGAAAATCTATGTGATATTTGCAGAATGGACAAACTGAAAAAAAAAAAAAAAACAGTAAAATATCCTTTAAACAGATTGGAATGGGTTCAAAGTTTTATATTTACATGATTGGCCCCACAAAACAATTAACTGACTTTTTCAGGTGTACAAGAGTTAAATGTTATTGTTTGATGTTAAAATTTCAGATGTTAAATATGTGTTTTTGGAATTTTGAAAAAAGTTTGGTAAATATATATGTGGTATAGTCAAATATGTATTGTTAGTATAAAGTTTAACTATTTTAAGAATAATTGGAAATGGATTATTTAAAGACAAAGTATTAATTCAGGGAGAAATCCGATCGCCAGTTAATGGGGTCAGGAAGGAATTAATTTTTTTCCCTCTTTGATACAATTGGACAAATTTCAATAGAGGGTTTTTATTGTTTGCCTTCCTCTGGATTCAATGCTAATTTAGTTTAACAAGAGTTTAAAAAATATGTTACAAATGATAAAAAGCAAGTTAATATAGTCTGCAGTTACTCAGTGATAAATATGTATTTAAAAGTGTTAGTATTGTTAACAAAATGGTGAACAAATGTTTCATATACAAGTTGCATGTTACAAAGTTTAATGTTTATGAAATATAAGTTGAAAATTAAAAAAATAAAAAGTTAAAAAAATTAATGTGTTTTTATTTTTATTTAAAAAAAAGGGACAAATGTAGGTTACTCATTTTGTGTTGCAAACAAATTTCACAACATTAAATTTTTATTGACCGTCATTTTTTGACGGGCAAGTCGCTAGTATTATATATCTATAAAACAAGTTATAAATAACTTATAGAGTTTAACTGTCTATGGACAAAGATGGGATGTTGGCTTTGTGTAATATACTCCTTTTCGTTAAATATACAATCCAATGGGTCTAAGTTGATCTCAATTTAGACCTTGGATTTATGTGAGTAGTTCCTTAAGGGACTTATGTTTATTTCAATTTGGGATTATGGTGAAGAGGTATTTATTTGATTATAGGATGTTATATATACATATTCACTAGTCATTCACAGCACTTATTTATTTTGGTGTAATTGTGTAATAATCTTTTATTTATCAATTATATATTAAATATTTACCCCTACTTGTTAAGGGCTATTGATATTAGTTATGATTTATTTTATGATTTTTGGCCTACATTATACTAACTTCTAATTAATGGAAGTTCACCCATGACACATTATAACCATTATGAATCATCACACTGATATTTTTACAATTTACCTTTCATACTCAGTGGGTGGTATATATTTCACATTACTTAGGCATAGAGCTTTTTTATAATATTAGCACAGTAAAAGTATTTTTTATATTTATTAGAGGTGGCATTGCAATAATGTTCAGTGTTTACACTGAGTGTCTTTGTCTTTCTTTGACACATTGGCTATTTATAATTGCTTCACTTTGAGACTAATGATATTTATATATCTTATGGAATAAATATAGCTAGTCTCCATAATGTCTCTGTTGTTATATCAATTCTCTCTTTTATGATATCTTGACTATGATACTACTTGCAACTTGCCCGTCAAAAATGACGGCAATAAAATTTGAAGCCTGGCCTGCTGTTTGCCACACCTTGCGAGGCTCCCCACCTCTCTAACCTGCCTGCCTCGTGAGGAGCGCCTTTGGCACTCATTGCAGGCCTCGCAATGAGCGCCTTTGGTGCTCGTAGCAAACTCCCCCTCTACCTTGCTGGCCTTGTGATGAGTGCCTTTGGCGCTCATCACGGGCCTTGCAATGAGCACCTTTGAAGCTCATTGCGAGCCTCTCCCATCTCTAGTTCCTCCCTGTGTCTTACCCCCATCCCCTGTGTCTCTTTTTCTGCCCTTCTCCCTCCCCTGTGTCTCTTCCTTCTCTCCCTCCCCTGTGTCTCTTCCCCCTCCTCTCCCTCCCCTGTGTTTCTTGACCCCTCCTCTCCCTACCCTGTGTTTCTTCCCCCCTCTCCCTCCCCTGTGTTTCTTCCCCCCTCTCCCTCCCCTGTGTTTCTCCCCCCTCTCCCTCCCCTGTGTTTGTTCCCCCCTGTGTCTCTTCCCCCTCCTCTCCCTCCCCTGTGTCTCTTTCCCCTTCCTCTCCCTCCCCTGTGTATCTTCCCCCCTCCTCACCTGTGTGTCTCCCCCTCCTACCCAGTGTCTCTCCCCCCACTCTCTGGCCCTTGCCCCCTCCTCTCTCTCTCCTCTCACTCCCCTGTGTTTCCACCCTCCTCTCCATCCCCTGTGTGTCTTTCCCCCTTCTCTCACTCCCCTGTGTCTACCCCCCTCCTTTCACTCCCCTGTGTCCCCCCCCCCTCCTCTCCCTCCACTGGGTCTCTCCCCCCCTCCTTTCCCGCCACTGTGTCTCTCCCCTTCCTCCCCTGTGTGTCTCACCCTCCCTCCCCTGTGTCTCTTCCCCCCTCTCCCTCCCCTGTGTCTCTTCCCCCTCTCCCTCCCCTGTGTTTATTCCCACCTCCTCTCCCTCCCCTGTGTTTCTTGACCCTCCTGTCTCTCCCCTGTGTTTCTTCCCCCCTCTCCCTCCCCTGTGTTTCTCCCCCTCTCCCTCCCCTGTGTTTGTTCCCCCCGTGTCTCTTCCCCCTCCTCTCCCTCCCCTGTGTCTCTTTCCCCCTCCTCTCTCTCCCCTGTGTCTCTTTCCCCCTCCTCTCCCTCCCCTGTGTCTCTCCCCTCTCCTCCCCTGTGTGTCTCCCCCCCTCTCTGTCCCTTGCTCTCTCCTCTCTCTCCTCTGTGTGTCTCTCCTCCCACTCTCTGGCCTTTGCCCCCTCCTCTCTCTCCTCTCACTCCCCTATGTTTCCACCCTCCTCTCCATCCCCTGTGTGTCTTTCCCCCTTCTCTCACTCCCCTGTGTCTACCCCCCTCCTTTCACTCCCCTGTGTCCCCCCCTCCTCTCCCTCCACTGGGTCTCTCCGCCCTCCTCTCCCGCCACTGTGTCTCTCCCCCTCCTCCCCTGTGTGTCTCACCCTCCCTCCCCTGTGTCTCTTCCCCCCTCTACCTCCCCTGTGTCTCTTCCCCCTCTCCCTCCCCTGTGTTTATTCCCCCCTCCTCTCCCTCCCCTGTGTTTCTTGACCCTCCTGTCTCTCCCCTGTGTTTCTTCCCCCTCTCCCTCCCCTGTGTTTGTTCCCCCCCATGTCTCTTTCCCCCTCCTCTCCTTCCCCTGTGTCTCTTTCCCCCTCCTCTCTCTCCCCTGTGTCTCTTTCCCCCTCCTCTCCCTCCCCTGTGTCTCTTTCCCCCTCCTCTCCCTCCCCTGTGTCTCTCCCCTCTCCTCCCCTGTGTGTCTCCCCCCCTCTCTGTCCCTTGCTCTTTCCTCTCTCTCCTCTGTGTGTCTCTCCTCCACTCTCTGGCCCTTGCTCCCTCCTCTCTCCCCTCTCACTCCCCTGTGTTTCCACCCTCCTCTCCATCCCCTGTGTGTCTTTCCCCCTTCTCTCACACCCCTGTGTCTACCCCCCTCCTTTCACTCCCCTGTGTCCCCCCCGTCCTCTCCCTCCACTGGGTCTATCCCCCCTCCTCTCCCGCTACTGTGTCTCTCCCCCTCCTCCCCTGTGTGTCTCACCCTCCCTCCCCTGTGTCTCTTCCCCCCTCTCCCTCCCCTGTGTCTCTTCCCCTCTCCCTCCCCTGTGTATATTCCCCACTCCTCTCCCTCCCCTGTGTTTCTTGACCCTCCTGTCTCTCCCCTGTGTTTCTTCCCCCCTCTCCCTCCCCTGTGTTTCTCCCCCTCTCCCTCCCGTGTTTGTTCCCCCTGTTTCTCTTCCCCCTCCTCTCCCTCCCCTATGTCTCTTTCCCCCTCCTCTCTCTCCCCTGTGTCTCTTTCCCCCTCCTCTCCCTCCCCTGTGTCTCTCCCCTCTCCTCCCCTGTGTGTCTCTCCCCCCTTGCTCTCTCCTCTCTCTCCTCTGTGTGTCTTCCCCCTCCTCTCCCTCCCCTGTGTCTCCCCCTCTGTGTCTCTCCTCCTCCCCTGTGTGTCTCCCCACTCCTCCCATGTGTGACTCCCTCTCCTCTGTGTCTCTTTCCCCCCTCCTCTCACTCCCCTGTGTTTCCACCCTCCTCTCCCTCCCCTGTGTGTCTTTCCTCTTCCTCTCACTTCCATGTGTCTACTCCGCTCCTTTCACTCCCCTGTGTCTCCCCCCCTCCTCTCCCCCTGTGTTTCCCCCCATTCCTCTCCCTCCACTGGGTCTCTCCCCCCTCCTCTCCCTCCACTGTGTCTCTCCCTCTCCTCCCCTTTGTGTCTCCCCCTCCTCTGTGTCTTTCCTCTCCTCTCCCTCCTCTGTGTCTCTCCCCCCTCCTCCCCCGTGTGTCTCCCCACTCCTCTCCCTCCCCTGTGTTTCTTCCCCCCTCTCCCTCCCCTGTGTTTCCTCCCCCCTCTCCCTCCCCTGTGTTTCTCCTCCCTTTCCCTCCCCTGTGTTTGTTCCCCCCGTGTCTCTTCCCTCTCCTCTCCCTCCCCTGTGTCTCTTTCCCCCTCCACTCCCTCCCCTGTGTCTCTCCCCTCTCCTCCCCTGTGTGTCCCCCCCTCTGTCCCTTGCCCCCTCCTCTCTCTCCTCTGTGTGTCTTCCCCCTCCTCTCCCTCCCCTGTGTCTCCCCCCTCTGTGTCTCTCCCCTCCTCCCCTGTTTGTCACCCCACGCCTCCCATGTGTGACTCCCACTCCTCTGTGTCTCTTCTCCCCCTCCTCTCACTCCCCTGTGTTTCCACCCTCCTCTCCCTCCCCTGTGTGTCTTTCCCCTTCCTCTCACTTCCATGTGTCTTCCCGCTCCTTTCTCCCCCCTGTGTCTCCACCCCTCCTCTCCCTCCACTGGGTCTCTCCCCCCTCCTCTCCCTCCACTGTGTCTCTCCCCCTCCTCCCCTGTGTGTCATCCCCTCCTCCACAGTGTCTCTCCCCTCTCCTCCCCTTTGTGTTTCCCCCTCCTCTGTGTCTTCCTCCTCCTCTCCCTCCACTGTGTCTCTCCCCCCTCCTCCCCTGTGTGTCTCCCCACTCCTCTCACTCTCCTGTGTCTCCCCCTCCCCCTTTCCCTCCCCTGTGTCTCTCCCCCCTCCTCCCCTGTGTGTCTCCCCCTCCTCCCCAGTATCTCTCCGCTGTCCTTCCCTTTGTGTGTCCCCCTCCTCTCTGTCTTCCCCCCTTCTCTGGCCCTTGTTTCTCTCCTCTGTGTGTCTTCCCCCTCCTCTCCCTCCTCTGTGTCTCTCCCTCATCCTCCCCTGTGTGTCTCCCCACTCCTCTCACTCCCCTGTGTCTCCCCCTACTCCTCTACCTCCCCTGTGTCTTTTTCCTCCTCTCCCTCCCCTGTGTCTCTCCCCCTCCTCTCCCTCCCCTGTGTCTCTCTTTCCCCCTCCTCTCATTACCCTGTGTCTCTTCTCCCTCCTCTCACTCCCCTGTGTCTCCCCCTCCTCTCCCTCCCCTGTGTCTCCTCCCCCTCCTCTCACTCCCCTGTGTCTCCTCCCCCTCCTCTCACTCCCCTGTGTCTCCTCCCACCTCCTCTCACTTCCCTGTATCTCCTCCCCCCTCCTCTCACTCCCTGTGTCTCTCCCCCTCCTTTCCCTTCCCTGTGTGTCTCCCCCTCCTCTACCTCCTCTGTGTGTCTCCCATCTCCTCTCCCTCCCTTGTGTCTCTTCCCCCTCTTCTCACTCCCCTGTGTCTTCTTTCCCCCGCCTCTTACTACCCTGTGTCTCTTCTACCTCCTCTCACTCCCCTGTGTCTCCCCCCTCTCCTCTCTCTCCCTTTCTGTGTCTCACTCCCTCCTCTCCCTCCCCTGTGTCTCCCATCTCCTCTCCTTCCCCTGTGTCTTCTCCCCCTCCTCTCATTCCCCTGTGTCTCTTCCCCCTCCTCTGTGTCTCCCCCTCTTCCCTTGTGTGTCTACCCCCTCCTCCCCAGTGTCTCTCCCTTCTCCTCCCCTGTGTGTTTCCCCCTCCCCTGTGTCTCTCTTCCCCTCTGTTGCCCTTTCCCCCTCCTCTCCCTCCCCTGTGTCTCTTCCCACCTCCACTCACTCCCTGTGTCTCTTCCCCCCTCCTCTCCCTCCTCTGTGTCTCCCATCTCCTCTCCCTCCCACGTGTCTTCTCCTCCTCCTCTCATTCCCCTGAATCTCTTCCCCCCTCCTCTGTGTCTCCCCCTTCTTCCCGTGTGTGTCTCCCCCCTCATGCCCAGTGTCTCTCCCTTCTCCTCCCCTGAGTGTCTCCCCCTCCTCAGTGTCTCTCCTCCCCTCTGTGGCCCATCCCCCCTCCTCTCCCTCCCCTGTGTCTCTTCCCCCTCCACTCACTCCACTGTGTCTCCCCCCTCCTTTCACTCCCCCTGTGTCTCCCACATCCTCTCCCTCCCCTGTGTCTCTTTCCCCCTCTCACTCCCCCGTGTCTCTCCCCCTCCTCTCACTCCTCTGTCTCTCCCCCCTCTCCTCTCCCCTGTGTCTCCCCCCTCTCCTCTCCCTTCCCCCTATGTCTCTTCCCCCTCCTCCCCTTTGTCTCTTCCCCCCTCCTCTCACTCCCCTGTCTCTTCCCACCTCCTCCTAGTGATCTAGACATTCTTTATATGCTTGCAAAACAGCCATATTGGAATATAGTGAAAATGGAGTAAGTACACTTGTTATCAGTAAAAATAAGCCACATTAGAAATGCAAGCACACACAGCAAATGTACAATTATTAGATTGGCAATAAATTGTGAGAAGGCAGAAGTGAATATTGTAAGAAATGTAATGCCTTAATATGCTCAGGGTAAGCCTTTTCAGTTTGTATATTGTATTCAATGTTTGGACTGTCAGGTGAAACAGATAGATTAGTTTTTTTTTGGCATTCTTAATGGATAGGACAATAAGGACCTCATTCAATTGCTACATTTTAGAGATCCGGGCTCGCAAATCGAGGTCGCTAGCTACTTTGCTATTCAATTGCCTTCTGTTTGCATGCTCCAAATGGGTTACTTACTGCGATCCATTGCAATTCGTCAAATCGCAAGTTACTTCCCTCAAAGCCTTTGATCTGTCATGGCCGCAAGAGTTGCGGCCTCTAAGATCACAAATCGCTATTCAATTTCTCAGATTGCTAGCCCATAGATCATGGTACAAGCCTGCCAAATCGTAACACTACTAAGTCAAATATATATTCAAGCAAGCACTGTAAAGCCCTGTAAATGATGGGGAATACATCATGGGTATTAAAAGCACTACATTCACAAGCTGGCAAATGGCTTCTACCCAATACTGTAATTTGTGGCCAAAGTCCTACTGGCTTGAAGAATGAGTGCCTTGCTTGGAGGTCATTCAAGCCTGGGCTTGAATGACCTCCAAGCCAGTAATCCGTTCTCCAAGCCCGTTGGACTTTGGCCACAAATTACAGTATTGGCTACTGGCGATGTGCCAGCTTGCCAATGTAGTACTTCTAATCCTCATGTCCCCCCTAATGTTCCCCATCAATTACAATGCTGTACAGTGCTGCATTAAATATATATATGCCTTTAAAGATCTCTAAGCCGGTACAGGCATTGTGATTTAGATTCCACGCCGCGGCTCCTTAACAGCCTGCGGCACACTAATGCTTACCCCCATGCCGCGGGGGTACAGTAAGTACCCCTGCAGCAACTAACATTAACCCCCCATGCTGCCGATTCCCCATCGGGACCCCTGCACTGTCCCTATAATGCCGGTCTGGACCTCTGCTGCATTAAAAATGCAAATTTCCCACTACGCCGGTCCTGAAAGGACCTTAAAGGTCCTTAAAGGACCTGCGCTAAATAAAACAATTAACCCCTGCCACTGGGGTACGATAAGCACCCCCGCGGCACCTACAATTAACCCCATCACTCATGCTAGGTGTGGGTTTTGATTTATTGCAATGGGGATGTGTTTATTTGCTGTTGTATTTTACTTTTCTGTGAGTATTTTTTTTTTATTTTTCTGTAGTGGTGCTTTTTTATTTTGTGAATTTTTTTTTTTTTTTTAATGGTGCTCCTTTTTTATTTTGTTTAAGATTTTATTATTTTTTGTAATGGTGTTTTTTTTTCTGTAAATTAGTTTTTTTTTAATTTGTTTGTAATTAGTGGGGTGTGGGGGGGTTTAATATTGGGTTAGGTAGAGTAGGTGTTAATAGGTTAGGGTAGGTGTTAGGTAGGTAGGGGTTAATAGGCTAGGGTAGAAGGGGGTTGATAGGATAGGAAGGAGGGGGCTTCATTAGTTAGAGGGGGGTAGTTTAGATTTAGTGGTTTATTGGGGGGGTATTGGGGTGGTAGTGTAGTATAGTGTTTATACTTAGTGTCACAGTGGGTCCTGGAGGACCATCAAGGCACTTATGGGGTTAATGTTGGGGTTCTAATTGTCCCATGAGGGTCCTTATAGACCCTTATTGGACTGATAAGGTTAAAGTGACGCATAAGAGATTGGGTTACATGGAGACTTTTGGGGGTCTGTATAGACCCCCATAAGAGATAGGGTTAAATAGGCCTAGATGGGGTTACATATGCTTAGATGGGGTTAAAGAGGGACAGTTGGGATTGATGGGGTTTAGTTAGGCTTAATGGGTTATGCTTAGGGTTAATAGTGTAGTGTAGCGTTTGAACTTTGTGTCATGAGGGTCCTGGAGGACCCTCCTGGCACTTATGTGTTAATATAGGGGTTAATAGTGTCCTATGGGGTGTCTATATAGACCCCTATTGGACTGATGGGGTTCATATTAGGTCCTGGGGTGTACGTATAGCACCCCCGTGGCAGGGGTTAATTGTATTAATTAGCGTGGGACCTTTAAGGACCTTTAAGGTCCTTTCAGGACTCGTTTGGTGGGACATTTTAATTTTTAATGCAGCAGGGGTTTAATGAATCGCAACCCCCGCTGCAAGGGTTAATGTGGGACCCTCCTGGGGTCCCGATGGGGACCCCGCAGCATAGGGGGGTTAATGTTGGTTGCTGCCGGGGTACTTACAGTATCCCAGCACCTTGAGGTGACCATTAGGGTTAATGTGGTCCCTAAAGGACCTGCGCTACAATTATAATCAACCCCATCACTCATGATGCTCTGTATATCCCCTACTTAATCCTATCAGTCCCATAAGGGTCTATACAGACCCTTATGGGGCAGTAATTAACCCTCACATTAACACTTTAAGTGCCATGAGCGTCCTCCAGGACCTGCATGACACTAAGTCTATGCACTACAGTATACTACACTATTAGCCACCCCAATATACTAATACATCTAAATTAACCCCCTCTACATAATTAACCCTATTTAACCCTCACCATACTTAATGAACCCTATCACTAACCACTTAACCCTATCTAGACCCAGTTATCCTATCTAGTCCTATTTAACCCTAACTAGACCAATTTAACCCTAACTGGACCTATTTAACCCCAACTGTAATCCCCCTCTACCCTACCCTATTATCCCCTACACTACCTAACCTATTATCCCCTACACTACCTACCTAACTCTTACCGTACCATATTAACCCCTACACTACCTACCCTATTAACCCCTACACTACCGACCTAGCTATTACCCTACCATTTTAACCCCTACACTACCCCACAGGGGTGTATCCCATTCTGTTTGGCTGAAAGCAATAGCAATCAGAATGGGTTTTAGAGGGGGTATCCCATTTTGATTGGTTTGACAGCGATTTTAGCCAATCAGAAGGCGCAATTTTGTTTTTTTTATATCAGAGCATGAGCGGGAACCTCCATTTGGGGTGGAGCTCCACAGGGGAGGAGCTGCATTACTAGTTTTTTTTTATTTTTTAGAATGGCTGTATTTTTTTGGAGGGGCCTTGCCTGGGCCGGAGGAATGAAGACCGGGGCATCACTGGACATGGCTGGAGGGGCATTTTCGCTAGGTAAGTAGAATATTAACCCTTTTGTTATTATAGTTTTTCAGTATATGTATATTGACTGTAATGTTTCTTTTTGTTTTAGGTGTGACAGGAGGACTGGACATTTTTGAGGGGCCTTTCCTGGGAAAGAAGACTGAAGACCAGGGCATCGCTGGACACCACTGGAGGGCCAGTTTGTCCAGGTCAGTGGGCTAATTAATCAATTTCTTCCAACAAGTCGTAATTCTTTTTTTATTTTCAGCAAGTCTGTTTTTTATTTTCAGTAATTCTTTTTTTATTTGTCATAGTTTTTATTTTTTTATTTTCAGTAGTTAGTGGTTTGTTATTTTTTGTAATTAGTGGGGGTGGGGGTCTGTATTTTCTGTAATGTGTTTTATTTTATTTTTTGTACTTAGTGGGGTATTAGGGATTTTATTAGGGGGTTAGGAAGGTAGTGTAGGGGTTAATAGGGTAGGTAGTGTAGGGGTTAATAGGGTAGGGTAGGAGTTAGGTAGGTAGTATAGGGGTTACTAGAGTATGGGAGATGGGGGTTAATAGTATAGGAGTCTACTGGGTACAGTTGGGGTTAAATAGGTCTAGTTAGGGTTAAATAGGACTAGATAGGCATAACTGGGTCTCGATAGGGTTAAATGGTTAGTGATATTTTAAGAGTACAGTTTTTTGACAAAGTGAATGAGTTGATATTTCATTAAATTGCTTTGCATAACATTATTTTTTGTCAGAGGTATTCTTTACAATATTCGATCAGTGTTTTCTGTATTTTAAATATGTCCCAGAATTGGATATAAGAGGCTCAATCTTTAATATTTAATCTGATTAGTATTATTATTTATTTTATTTGTAAACCGTCAACATATACCATAGCACTATACAGTGGATTAATTACAACGAAAAATACAGTATTAAACAAAGTCAAAATTGAAGGGCCCTATCTTTGAGTTTAAAGTCTTACATACATAGAGCTTTCTTATAAAGACAAGATTGAAAACACGCAAACTTACAAATTAAAGGGAGTGGGAGGGACAGAAACCTTTGCAGAAAACACAGATAAGAATTGGAAGAACCAAGAAAAGAGAGAAAGTAAAATAAAATGAAAGTGATAGAGAATAAAAGAGAGATGACAATTCTGTTGATGAAAGACAGGCATTGAGGTACCTGTGTAGAAGATGTGGGAAGTTGGGTAGATATTTCCATTTAGTAGGAGACAGTAGAAATCTGATAGAAGGGGATTTTACCTAGCAGAAGTTTACCTAGCAGAAAAGAGTGCTGAAGGAGAATAACCATAGTTATGGTGGGGGGAGTGGTAACATATTAGGATAGCTTACACTGCTCATAGGTGAGGGGTCAAGTGATTTCCATGCCTCTATAAATTGAATCTGAATAGGTGCAGGTGGGTGAGGGACACAGAGAGAGGGAAGCTCTCTTAGAATTTCTCCCAAAGCATACAAGGCCTATATGGTGATTTCATTTGGCACGAAAAGAAGAATGGGAGATGGTGTGAGGGACAGAGAGAGATAGGAATGAGAGAGAGAGCAATGAAGAGACAGTAAAGACTTAGTACATGTGAGAAGGAGGAGATCTTGGCAAATTATGCAAGTCATAAAATGGGGGTAGGGTGGGGAGAACCAAGCCAGATACAGCAATGAGGGTACACAGATGTTATATTTGAAATATTACTAGAAATAATTTCTATCTACCAAAAAATAATAACAGACATACATTAGTAGTAATGTTTATATTGATAATGGCTCTTGAGATGGGCCAATTTCCATGGTCCCGTTCATACCTGTTCTATATGTTTTTCCATTTCATAACCAAACCTTCCACTTTAGACTCATGCTTGAAACTTGTGATCTACAGAATGTTTATTTATTTGAGGAGGCTGACAGGAAACTGGAAAAATTATATTGCAGATATCTTTAGATTGTAAGTAGAGAGTTTTCAATCTTGTACAGTGCTTTGGAAAAAATCACTTTCTACAAAGATTCTAAGCTCAAAACAGGGCCCTCCATTTTTTGCAGTTTGTTAAAATTTATATTTTTCCTTGTTCATTTCCTCTGTATAGCGCTACGGAATATGTTGGTACGTTACAAATAAAAGTAATAATAATAATAATAGAGACTCGAGATGTAATGATGTTTATTGTTTTATTTAGAGCATACAAATAATTATTGTTTATTGTGTACAGCTGTATGTGGATCCAGCAGAGAGGACTAGCCTCTAGCCCTACACAAGTTACTGATTAACTGACAACAAAACATGAGGCATCTTAGTATAAATACGTTCAGCAACCATAAAATAAACCAGAAGGTTGTTGTTGTTTTTTTCAAGTAATGATAATAAATCATGGATAGCATTACAGACACATTGTTAATGATGTTGTGTAATGAAGTTATAACATTTATTTAAACTAATCAGTGTTCTATTCTTCAGAACAAATATTCTTGGAAGAGGGAGAAGGAACAAAGTTTCCAAAATACATTACAGTGAAAGTGAAACAATCAGAAAAATCACATCCTAAGAAATTCAACCATGAGAAAGTCCCAAGGAACTGATGTATTAAAGGGGAATGCAACGGTTTAAAAATCACTGTTATTTTGGAGTCATCTACTCCCAATTATGGGTAAATTATTTCTTCATACAACTCTATCACTCAACCGGTACAGTGCCCTGACATACTTTAATCAGAGTTTTCCAGAAGGAGGGTCTAACATTTTTGCAAAAGAAAATGGATTACAAGTGTGACCTTTAACCTTTGCAGAGGTTTTTTTTTCAAGTACAAAAAAACAATCCTTTTTCGTAACGTTTAACCCTATTAGTATTAATGACGAGTTGAGCTCTTTTTAATTTGCTGAAAGCATTAGAGTTTTGAAGCACAAATGTTAGAATATACAATATTGTTATTGTCTTTTTTAAATGACAATTCAAAGCAACTTTTTGAAATGTAATGTCTTACTTAAACAATTAAACCTACTCTTTTAATGTAAATTCCATGTCTCTTAGTTATGTATAGAAGAGATGGGAGAAAGTACTTAAAATAGTTATGATATGGATTTGAACTGTGTCCTGGAGTTTTATATTCTTACCTCCACCTACTGGCTAGATGGGAAGATGTGTGCTTCAAGACTTTATATTGTGCATGCTATACAACAGACAGTGCCTCATATGTATATGTATAAGTATATGTGTGTATATGTGTAATATATTTTTATATGCAATATATATAACACATGCAAATATATATAAAATTGATACTTATTTGGTGTGTGTGTGTTTTAAATGTGAAGTGGTAGAGAAAGTCAATAAAAGTCCAAGGTGTAAAATAAAAGGAGGGGGAGGATACAAGAGTCGGATAATAGGGGAGAAAATGGGTAAGACAACGAAGAGGAAGAAAAAAAAGGCAGAGGGAGAAGGGGACATTTAGAAAATGTTTATAAAATCGAAATAATCTATTAATGATCTGATGCGCCACTGTCAGCGAGGGCAGATATGGAGCTGATATTACCATTGCGCACACTACTGTCATAATTAGATTTTTAACAATCAATGTTTTCAGAGTTACAGTATATTTATGAAGAGCCATTTCTGATACAGGTTTTCTATTTATGAATACATATATATGTGGTGCAGATAAGGTTGGCCAGAATTAGATTTAGGAGCAGGTATGGACACTGGAGTAAAGTTTTGCCTGGTTAGTCCCCAAAGTACCATGATTAAATGGAGACATGTTGTTGTTTGGACGCTTTTTGATTCTAGTTTATGTTCCTGTAAAGAGAAAAACAAACATGAATGAAATATGGGGTGGCATGTTTTGGTGTCATGGGATAATACTTTTTAGTTAGTTTTTATTTTTATTTCAGTCTGTTCCAGAGTTAAAAGTATATTATTTACAGTGGATATAAAAAGTCTACACACCCCTGTTAAAATGTCAGGTTTCTGTGCTTTAAAAAAATGAGACAAAGATAAATCATTTCAGAACTTTTCCACCTTTAATGTGACCTATAAGCTGTACAACTCAATTGAAAAACAAATTGAAATCTTTTAGGTGGAGGGAAGAAAAATAAAAAATAAAAATAATATGGTTGCATAAGTCTGCACACCCTCTAATAACTGGGGATGTAGCTGTGTTCACAATTAAGCAATCACATTCCAAATCGTGTTAAATAGGAGTCAGCATACACCTGCCATCATTTAAAGTGCCTCTGATTAACCCCAAATAAAGTTCAGCTGCTCTAGTTGGTCTTTCCTGAAATTTTCTTAGTCGCATCCCACAGAAAAAGCCATGGTCCACAGAGAGCTTCCAAAGCATCAGAGGGATTTCATTGTTAAAAGGTATCAGTCAGGAGAAGGGAACAAAAGAATTTCAAAGGCATTAGATATACCATGGAACACAGTGAAGACAGTCATTATCAAGTGGAGAAAATATGGCACAACAGTGACATTACCAAGAACTGGAGCTCCCTACAAAATTGATGAAAAGACGAGAAGAAAACTGGTCTTGGAGGCTACCAAGAGGCCTACAGAAACATTAAAGGAGCTGAAGGAATATCTGGCAAGTACTGGCTGTGTGGTACATGTGACAACAATCTCCCGTATTCTTCATATGTTTGGGCTATGGGGTAGAGTGGCAAGACAAAGCTTTTTCTTACAAAGAAAAACATCCAAGCCAGGCTACATTTTGCAAAAACACATCTGAAGTCTCCCAAAAGCATGTGGGAAAAGGTGTTATGGTCTGATGAAACCAAGGTTGAACTTTTTGTCCATAATTCCAAAAGATATGTTTGGCGCAAAAACAACACTGCACATCACCAAAAGAACACCATACCCACAGTGAAGTATGGTGGTGGCAGCATCATGATTTGGGGCTGTTTTTCTTCAGCTGGAACTGGGGCCTTAGTTAAGATAGAGGGAATTATGAACAGTTCCAAATACCAGTCAATATTGGCACAAAACCTTCAGGCTTCTGCAAGAAAGCTGAACATGAAGAGGAACTTCATCATTCAGCATGACAACGACCCAAAGCATACATCCAAATCAACAAAGGAATGGCTTCACCAGAAGAAGATTAAAGTTTTGGAATGGCCCAGCCAGAGCCCAGACCTGAATCCGATTGAAAATCTGTGGGGTGATCTGAAGAGGGCTGTGCACAGGAGATGCCCTCGCAATCTGACAGATTTGGAGTGTTTATGCAAAGAAGAGTGGGCAAATCTTGCCAAGTCAAAATGTGCCATGCTGATAGACTCATACCCAAAAAGACTGAGTGCTGTAATAAAATCAAATGGTGCTTCAACAAAGCATTAGTTTAAGGGTGTGCATACTTATGCAACCATATTATTTTTATATTTTTTCTTCCCTCTACCTAAAAGATTTCAGTTTGTTTTTCAATTTAATTGTACAGTTTATAGGTAACATTAAAGGTGGAAAAAGTTCTGAAATGATTTATCTTTGTCTAATTTTTTTACAGCACAGAAACCTGACATTTTAACAGGGGTGTGTAGACTTTTTATATCCACTGTATATGGACTGATCTAGAAAACCTTTTGAAGGCACATATTTGTGCATGTACATTTATGCTGTCAATGCATGCTCAGTCTGGCACTAAAATGTTTATTTAACATTTAAGATCAATTAAAGGGCCAAAGGCCTATGCATGCAATCCTTTAGGTAACAGGTTGCTTACCACTGTCATAACTGTGCACAGCACGCAATGTACAGTCTGGTGACCTGAAGTTACACCAGTTCTCCCTGGATCTCAGAAGAAACCTGATCATGTCGGCTCTCGTAAAACCTAGACTGGTGTCTGACACCTATAACTTACATACATAACATTAATTTTGTTTGCTAAATATGACAGATAATGCTGGTGGTGACTTTACCGATATAGGGCACTGTTCACTGCCATTGAATTAAACAGGAAAAGCTGCCACATGGAAATAAATCACCATCACTGCATATTTTTCACAACTTATTTTTAATTATCAAAAACTGTTTCAGGGAAAATTTGAAGCAATGTACATGCAGTAAATGTGTGAAAACATACTGCATGTCAGTTATTACCAAAGGAAACTGTGATCTGTAACCTCACAAGCAATTAAGCTGTGAGAGGTCAACATAGAAAAATATCATCTGCACAACCATTTTTCAGCATATCAGGTGGTCTTGAGAGTAATTTGAGAGAACAGACAGTACAGACCAGCTGCTGGAAAAAGTTGTTTATGTTTTTAGAGATTTGTTGATTCATAGTTTTTCTGTCTGTGTTTGGATAGTTTGTCTGTATGTGTTTGGATAGTGATGTGTTGGTTAATGTGGTTGTGGATCTGTATGCAGATGTTTGTATAACAGTATGTGGCTTGTAAATTATACCGGTTGAGTGGCAGAATAAATCTGGTGAAACCCCATGTATGTCATTGATCTTCTACCAGTTCTTAATGTACTTTTCACCTCTACATGAGTTGAAAACTACACTGGTGGATAATTTCAATATAGTTGCTTTGTTTGCTCTAGGGAAATGTATGGGATTGTCTAAAAAACACTTGAAAAATGTTTACATGTGTTATAAATATATGACACATTAAATTAATTTGTTCTAATAATAACTGGCTGGTGTTGAAGAAGTTAATGTGCAAAAAATGTCTTTGTTTGTTGATATTCAAGATTCCTCACAACAAATTGTTATCAATCACAAGGAGCAATTGATTGAGCTTTCTTGCAAAACACCCCACTGGTGGAAAAACATCAAATGGGGTTTTCCGAACAGGCTTCAAAGATGGATATGCATTATGGACATAGTGCTGGTAATAACATGCACCCAAAGAGACTTGGGTTCAAGCAAAGGTGACATTAATGATTTCTTGGACTTCAGTAACATCTAGTGGTCATTCACCACAGGATGACTGGACATAAGATTAAGAATTGTTTGGCTGGGACAATCTTCAAGGTGTGGCTATGATGAGTATAACAGGACAACATCTACCGATCTAGAGCCCGATTCAGTTGAGCAATCGTAAGTTACTGAAGCCCGTAAGTGAAGCCCTAAGTCAATTTGCTATTCAATTGGCATCTTTTTGCGGGCTCCAAATGGTTTACGTGTTACGGGCTTGAAAACGTTGTGGTTGTTAAATCCGGAACTTACAGCCTCCCGAAGCCCTTGATCTTTCCCATCTGCAAGAGTTAGGATGGCTAAAATTGTAAATCACTATTCAATTGCTCCACTTCCCCAAGCCCGCAAATGTTCTAACACCCGTAAACGGCAAATGTAGGAGAAAATCCTACTAGTGCTAAAGAGGACCCGCACGAGGGTTTAACCCTTGTCAGTAGCACTGTAAATGCAAATAAGAAAACAATACTGCACTGTAAATGATGGGGAAAGTGATGGTAGACTTTGCATAACAGTTTGCAAATTGGCAATAAAAAAATTATTTGTTTATGTGTAATTTCGGGAATCAATGAGTTAAAACATATCAGGCCACCCACTTTTATTATTTTGTATTTTGCGGTTTTGGAAGTCTGATCGCAAGTCAGACCCCTAAATGCTAATTGATTGACATGTAACCTCCATGTTTTACTGACATCATGATGATGGTCTCATTTTCTGTTTTAAAATGGGTAGTTACTGTCTTGCTTAATTGATCATATTCCCTCCCAGAATTGCTACGTATGAGTGCATGGTTTATGGTTTTGGCTTTCAGCCCGTAACTTATGGGTTTGTTCAATTGAATAGCACCAGACTTGTAGCAGACTGCAAGCTCGCAGCAAACCAGCAGACATATGGCCTATATACTGTGAAATGCAGGCTTCAAATTGAATCGGGCTTCTAGTTTGTAGAGTCTGTAGAATGATCTGTAGCAAAGGAACCTGCCCATACTCAGAGATATTAGTATAATATAAGTAGAGCCTTGTATGTTAGACACTTCCATCCCCACTCATTGTTGTATGTCAATAAACCTTTTCATTTAGACGTTTATAGTGTATTTGGAGTTTATTCAAGCAGTCGGATGTAAGTTAGATGTTGGTCAGGTTATAGGTCCATTATTTAAAAAGTGACTTTTAGCAACCTGTTTCAAATAATTTAAAAAGCAGGTGGAAAATGGAAAAAAAAGGAAATCGTGTCACTTAAAAGATCCCTGTAGTAAAAATGTAAAATAAACCATTTTCAAAAACTAGACTGGAATATTGGCAATTTGTTTTTAGAATGTAAAATCAATAATACAGTCTCTAATTTATTATTTGTAAATGCAGTTATACTGCTATGGAATGTATGTTTTTTTCCATTGAACTACTTCCTGAGGTGAGTGGAGTCATTCAGTACACAGGAAGTTTGTATCTGCATATATCTTCTATTTCTCTCATTAGCTCTAATTGAAGCTCATTAGTTTACAAGGAGGCACCCTGTTGAGACAGAAGTTACAAAGTTCACTTACACATCAAAACTTAAAATACAAGGCACCCAACACAAATACAAATTATAGGCCATGTGAAATGTTGTATTTATATTAAACACAACCTTTAATTTGTAACTAGTATCTTCAACTTAGTGGGGTTACCATTTGCTTTTTGTCTTAACATAGTTACTTACCTGGGGCCTCATTCAATTGCGATGTGGCCAATTGAAGAGGGCTCTATATAAGCACATAGCATATTTTTTTTAAATAAGTTTTTTAGTTAGTGAAAACCTTGCTTTTGGATAGATGTTTACTACCGAGAAACTTATTTAAAAAAAATATGTTATGTGCTTATTTAAAGCCCTATTCAATTGGCCAAATCGCAATTGAATGAGGCCCCTGGAATGGAATTTGGGTGTAGATAAGAGCTCTATTGTGTTATATTGAAACAACAATAACAGTATGAATACTTAATACTATTCTTAAATCACTGGCAAGCTTCAATATAACTCTGGGCACATTTAGAGACTGCATTGTTGTGGTGCACACAGTCTTTAACGTACAACATGGAAGACCCCTGACACAAGCAAAATCTGCTACACCTACGAACATTTCTAAAAAAAAAAAATGCACATTGTTGCTAATGTTGTAAGATTTTTACATACTTCACAAATGTCACATCTTTCCCAAACTACAGTGATCTTTTAATATACAAATATATAAATATAACTGGTTGCCCATAACTATTCAAACCACAAAGAAAATGTATTTGTTCAGAAGACAACATTTAAACTCCTGTACATGATTAAAAAAAAACTCTTCAGTAAAGTGAAGTTCTTAAGAACACAGAGACAGTACTTAATAAATAATATTTTGTTATATCTAATTACATATTATATTGATAAATACAATTATACCTTGAAATCAATGTTTATTTTGTACTCGATTATTACTTAGTACTTGATTATTATTTAAGAAAAGGATAAAAACACTTTATGTCCTATACATTATTAATAATTACCAGGTTGGAAAACAGGGATTACAGGAAGAATG
This sequence comes from Discoglossus pictus, assembly GCA_027410445.1. Taxonomy (NCBI): domain Eukaryota; kingdom Metazoa; phylum Chordata; class Amphibia; order Anura; family Alytidae; genus Discoglossus; species Discoglossus pictus. The sequence continues at coordinate 170,891,779 of CM050164.1, forward strand.
AGACTGAATATGACAGAGCACTCAGTTGCAGCCACATTAAATTTGAAGCCCTTAAGTGCAACGTGAGACCCACACGGCTGCTGGCGCAAACCAATAAACCATTTCTTGAACGTTGAATGCGAGTGAGCAAATAGTCAAACCCGTAGTTACGGTTGTAGATGGAGCCAAAGGCAAATGAGATTGTCATAATTACTTCACTGGAAAATGGAGGTGGGATTTCAAAGTCTTACGGTTTTCAATTACGAGTTATGACCCACATTCCAGAAATAATGGAATATTGATAACACCGTAAATATGATATTCTATCACATGCAAGTTACAGCATATGTATTAACACATTGATTGCCGGGATCGATATAACACGGAAATCAAACATAAAATAATTCTAAGACCTAACATCACTTTCCCTGTTAATAGAAGTACAGTAGTGTGTGAATATGTGTATTTAAAATGCCAAGGATTGGACTTTACCCCCCTTGCAAGTCCTCTCTAGCACTTGTTATCTTCATGGCTCCATTTGCGTGTTACAGGGTTGAAGGCAAGTGAAATCGTTGCAATTTAATATAATGGTGGGAAATGTAGCGGTTAAGGGCTTAAGAGAACAAAGGATTTGAGCCTACAAAGTTTCACGTCCCACGTCCCATAGCCTTTTTTCGCTCCAAACCCGCAGATCGGCAGCGGCTTGCTTTACCAGGCCAATTTAATAGCAGTAAGTCTTACTGGCTACATTACGAGCTATGGTTTTACACATTAGGGGAATTTAATAGGGCTTTTGTTCAATCATATTTTGCACCAGATTCCAAAAAGACAAGGCTATTCATTTTTTTATCTTTTTAAGCTTCATATGTGAGTGGGACATTCATCATTTATTTACTGACATACATTTCTTTGCCAACATAATGTGACTGTAGGGCAGTCAAATCATGATAGGAATTACTCTAATACGTTTGCAGAAAACTGACATTATTTAAAAATATGTAACCCCTTAATATCCCAACTGTAGCAGGCTTTTAACCGCTTCAGAAATTGCTTGTGACAGTGGTAGAAGGCACATTTGACAGCAAAAATAAAATGAAACACAAACTAAAATGGATCCAAGAAGATCCTATCTACAAAATATGTACTATTTAGAAAGAGAGATAGATGAAAGAGAGATAGAATGAAAGACAGAAATAATAATAAAGTGGAGTATCAATGGTACAGCAATAGAGGGGAAGAGAGATGGAAAGGAAGGGAAATTGGATAGATAGTTAAGGGAGTTGTGGTAGTGGGCAAACCCGTGTGTTCTCTTGATTGGGAGATCAGGCTCGGCTTCAAAAATACACAGTGCATTATATTTCTCTGAAAGCTACAAATAAGACTTAAGTATACTCCTAAATAATACTCTATACCTCTATTACCAATTACGTTAATGGTTTAAAGCACTGTGAGGCCCTTTTAAAGACTCAGGGCCTCATTCCATTATCGGCCGTAGGAGATGCGGGGCCGCAAGAACCGGCCGCAAGCTATTTGCCTATTCTATTCCCTTCCGGCCGGGGATTCCGGCAGGCTTGCGGCCGGCGCCTTGTTATCCCTTGCGGCCGCAGGCGCCGGAGGAAAGCCTTCGATCTTAAACGGCCGCAAGAGTTTCGGCCGTAAGAAAATCCTGGTTGCTATTCAATTGCTCTGGGAACCCTCTCTGCAAGGCTAAAACCGAGCCGCAGCTTACTTGCACCAAAAAGGTCCCGCAGGCACACAATTAAGCACATTTTAAAGCCATAATAAAGCCATCCTGCACTCTGAGGAGACTATAAAGTGATTGTAGGTGTTAGCATTAATAGCACAACATTCCTCTACACTCAAATCCGTAAATACATTTTATTTTAATTTATATCAAATATCCATGTAAAAAGTCCAGAGGGCTTGGAGCACCTCAGACCCGCCCAGGCTGCGGCTGGAAAATAAACAGTTAATGTAATCTCGGATTTGGGCTGATGTGCAAGCTTGAGAGGGGGTTGCTATTAATCCTCATGTCCCCCATTATGATCCCTAGCATTTACAGAGCTTTACAGTGCAGTCTTGAATTTATTTTTGCATTTAAAGATTTCTGAGCTTACGGCCGATTGCAAGATATACGGCCGGCCGTAAGGGGATAGCCTTGCGGCGCCGTATAATTGAATTGCAAGGTAACAGGAGCCCCGCAAGGAATCGCAGCCTTGCGGCCGATTTACGGCCGACAATGGAATGAGGCCCTCAGGGGCTACATAAGAGACCTTCCAAGACAAATAGGTTGCACATCACTAGAATAGAGAGAAACAGAATGGGAACTGTGCTTTTGCATACTTCACAAATGTTACATCTTTTCCAAACTACAGTGATTCTTTAATATACAAATATATAAATAGTTTAACAACTTAACTCTCAAGGTGAATACAAAACCACATAGTTGATTTTAATTACTTGTTTCAGCAAGAAGTGTTTGAGAATAAATATAATGCAATGACCATACGGGAAATGTGTGAAACAATTGTCACATTACTGGTATTCATGCTAAAAATGTGAGATCTTTCCATATGCAAATAATATCTTGAGTCATTATAGCAGGAAAAAAAATGGACCGAGTAGTAATTTTCTAAAATGTAAAATGACTGCTATGTAAGTTGTGGTGATGGTGTGACAGAACAAGATGTAGAGATCACCAAACATGTTATTTATTCATTTTCCCATCATTTGTGAGAGGGCGACCAATTCCTTTATGATTAAATGACATGCACTATTTTAGTGAGTATAGTATGGTTGCTGGTATAACACAAATAGACAGTTATTTGAGGTTTTGAGAGCTCTTGAAAGTTTCAAATCCTAATACATATGTCTTAAAAATAAAATATGAATGTATACATTCGAAAGACTTTTCCATTATTTCACTGTTTAGTACATCTTGTCTAAGGTGATTCCATACATCTGATATTGCAAATAGTTTAGTATAAGAGGGTTTGCTTGTGGGGTCATTTTTTTTTACACTATATTTTTTCATTTTAAACAATTTCAACAATAAATTGTGTAATGCAATATCATTACAACAAAAGTGAAAAAAGCAACATATTAATACAATTGTGCAAGGCACAGGAATAACACAAGGAAAAAAAGAGAAAAAGAGAAATGGACGGGGAAAAAGGTAGAACAATAAAGAAAATTGTGCAAAAGTCCACAGAGACCTTCCCTTCCACCAGGGATGCCATTTAGTTTCAAATTGAGCTAGGGAGCCTCTCAATCTAGCTAACAGTTTTTCCATTCCAATTTTTTTCCAAATTTTATCTATAACAATGTTCAATTTTGGAATTTGTGGGGATTTCCATAGTTCTGCAATTGATCTTTTTTACGGGTAAATTAATCTGTGCACCTAAAGCATTTTGTTTGATTGTGTATTGCTCCCAGGGTTGAAATAATAGAAAAAAACATGGATCAAGTGGTGGTTGGATTTCCGAGCAAGTTATTATTAAAGAATTGATTGAAACCTATTTTATTTTTATTTTTGGGCAAGACCACCACATCTGTAAATAAGTGGTCATTTTATACGTAAATAAATTAATGGATTAATACTGTAAGGGTGTTTTTACCATTAACCTTAAATATAAATAAATTGCTAATGACAACTTAAACAATCAAAATTAAATTAAAAATAGAACTGTTCAGGCAAAGTAACAATGATGGCCTGAAAGTAATAAAAAGTTGCTCTTGCAATCCATAAACGGATGAAACATTTGAGCAAAGCTTTGGTTGGATTATACAATCCAGGAATCGCACCCACGTGCAGCCATCTCAAGGTTACTGCCTATCATCAGCATGGGGCTGGATCCAAGCTTGTGTAGTTGATATTGTAGGAGATAATTCACAACAACAATTATTTAATATATGGTGGGCAAAAGAGCAATAGAAGCCCTCCACCGTACAGTAGTACAGTAAATAAATAGTACATTTGTGTTCACATTTGAATGTCTAAAACAAGTTGGGTAATGGATATTTTGGCAGGGACATGTACGTGGGTGGGTACAATCCAACCCTAGCTTTCCTCAAAGCTGTTTGATACAGCAGGCATATGCTTAAGGAAAGCCATGTTTCCTATGGTTATGGATTGCAAGAGCTTAGCATTTGTGGGCACATTTGCACATCCCTGCCAAGGTTCCCAGAATGCAGTGTAATAACTGTATTTCTCGTAATTCTGGGCATGAAACAAGTTTTTAAAATTGTTTTAGACATTCAAATGTGAACACAAATGTACTATTTATTTACTTTACTATTGTACGGTGGAGGGCTTCTATTGCCCACCATATACTGAATAAAAAAATATATATATACTAGCGACTTGCCCGTCAAAAATGACGGCAATAAAAAGTGAAGCCTGTCAATGCTGTTTGCCACACAATGGGAGCCTCTCCCGTCTACTTTACTGGCCTCGTGATAAACGCGCCTCTCAATAAGCTCCTTTGGCGTTCATTGCAAGTCTCTCCCCAAGTCTACTTCCTCCCTTGTGTCTCATTTCCCCCCTCCTCTCCCTCCCCTGTGTCTCCTCCCCCCCCCATGTTTTTACCACCCTCTCCCGTGTCTCTTACCCCCTCCCCCTTCAGTGTCTCTAACCCCCTCCCCTGTGTCTCTTTCCCTCCTGTGTCTCTTTCCCCCTCTCCCTCCCATGCATCTCTTTCCCCCTCCCTGTGTCTCTTTCCCCCTCCCCCGTGTCTCTTTTCCCCCTTTCCCTCCCCTGTGTCTGTTCCCCCCCTCCCCTGTGTCTCTTTCCCCCCTGTCCCCCCTCCCCATGTGTCTGTTCTCCTCTCCCTTGTGTCTCTTCCCCCCATTTCCATCCCCTGTGTAGCTTCCCGTCCTCCTCTCCCTCCCCTGTCTCTTCCCCCTCCTCTCCCTCCCCTGTCTCTTCACCCTCCTTTCACTTCCCTGTGTCTCTTTCCCTTCTCCTCTCCCTCTCCTGTGTCTCTTTCCCTCCTGTGTCTCTTCCCCACCTCTCCCTCCCCTGTGTCTGTTCCCCCCTCCCCTGTGTCTCTTTCCCCCCTGTCCCCCCTCCCCATGTGTCTGTTCTCCTCTCCCTTGTGTCTGTTCCCCCCATTTCCATCCCCTGTGTAGCTTCCCGTCCTCCTCTCCCTCCCCTGTCTCTTCCCCCTCCTCTCCCTCCCCTGTCTCTTCACCCTCCTTTCACTTCCCTGTGTCTCTTTCCCTTCTCCTCTCCCTCTCCTGTGTCTCTTTCCCTCCTGTGTCTCTTCCCCACCTCTCCCTCCCCTGTGTCTCTTCCCCCTCCCCTGTGTCTCTTTCCCACCCCCGTGTCTCTTTCCCTCCCTCTCCTCTCATGTCTCTTTCCCCCTCCTGTGTCTCTTCCCCCTCTCCCTCCCATGCGTCTCTTTCCCCCTCCCTGTGTCTCTTTCCCCCTCCCCTGTGTCTCTCTTCCCCCTCTCACTCCCTTGTGTCTGCTCACCCCTCCCCTGTGTCTCTTTCCCCCTGCCCCCATGTGTCTGTTCCCCCCTCCCTTGTGTCTCTTCCCCCCCATTTCCATCCCCTGTGTCTCTTCCCCCTCCTCTCCCTCCCATTCATCTTTCACCCTCCTCTGTGTCTCTTCCCCCCCCCCCCCCACTCCCTCTGTGTCTCATCCCCCTCTCCTTACACACCATGCGTGGCTATCAACGCGCTATGCACATGCGTGGTTAATGCCGCGAACAACCCGATCGTCTTGCGACTGTGATTTGTTGCAAAGTGTGACAAAGAATCGCAGTTTGACAATTATAAAATGTTTATTTTTTTAAACAAACAGCTAAATGTGGGTTTAAGGTCCTGGGAAACTGAGGGAAGATGTTTCCAAAAATAACCTCAAGATGTAATTGAAACAGGCTTTTACATGCTGAGGACTTGCTGCAAATCATTAGTGAGGATGACATGCACATATGTCTGTAATATAGTTCTCTTTGAAATACACAATACCACATAAAATGCAAAAATATTAGCTCTCTGCAGAATATATGATTATTTTTTACCACACTGTCATATGCCTGTGCAGTGGGACACATGCAATACAAGACATAGGCCCCTATTAAATTAGAAGCCTGCAGTGGCCGCGGCAAAGCCGCAAGCGCTGCAGGCTGTACATTTCATGCAGTTACATAGTTTTAAATTAGAAAGACATTTGCGGCAGTGAACACGATCATTTCATGCAGTTACATAGTTTTAAATTAGAAAGACATTTGCGGCAGTGAACACGATCATTTATGCAAACCCATAGTTCCGGTCTAGACGGAGCCAATAGAAAAATTGTTTGTCATAGTGACATCACTACGGAAAAGGAAGTCAGAGGTCAATCAAATGCGTGATTGACATTCGAGTGGTGATCAACCCCACAATTCAGAAATAATACAATATGAAAATATCAATAAATATAATATTCTAGTCCATGTGAGTTCTATTATATGTATTAACACATTGAATGCCAGTATCAACATAACACCGAAAATTAAACATACATTTTTTTTTTATTGCAGATTTGATGGCTTTAGAATATTCTACTATTAATATTAATACCTAATTTCACTTTATTTTTAATTTAGGTACTTATATTTTTATATATTTGCGGTTTACGTGCTTGTCCGCAGGTGCGGCTTTGTGAAATTGTTACAATTTAATAGTGATTTGCGGTTTAACATTTACAGCCTTGAAAGATCAAAGGTTTAGCTGGGACGTAGCTCAAAGTTTCAAAGCCTGTTGGGAATTTCAGCTTCTAAGACACAAATATTTTATGGGCCGCAAAAAGAGGCTAATTTAATAGCCGCGGGCTGTCACAGCTCAAATTCTTCCAATTTAATAAGGCACATACTGTATCTAAATTATTTCATCACAAATACAATCATACAAGTACATATTTATGTTGTTTATAATATTTAGGAACTTTTGTTAGGGCCATGATAACATGCAGATACAGCACATTGGTAATATATATATATATATATATATAATGTTTTCTGTCATATACAGTGTCAGGCAAGTGGGCATGCCCCAAGCTCTTACCAGGTGATCTATTAACCACAATAATTGACACAGACAACATATATTGGATGAAAAACAGACCATAGTGTTAATTAAAAAGAACATAGTGAAGAATAGTCAAAAACCAAACAAACAACTGAGGAGAGGAGCCAGGCCAGAGACGGTACCCACTCTCAGGGCCTGCTAGTATGATACAGCCATACCACCATAGGATATCACTCACCCACTTTACCACTGGCCTAGAGACTCACCTCTCCAACTGCTGCTGTGAAAACATATTTAAATTAATTTATCACAAATCTCTCTCTCTCTCTCTCTCTCTCTCTTTATATATATATATATATATATATATATATATATATATATATATATATATATATATATATATAATATAAATAACAAGGCAAAACCACATAGTTAGATATACAAAAATAAAAATCCCAAACATAATGAGGGTATAAGGAAAAAGGAAGCCAGCATTTCACAAGGAAGCTAATGTCAATAGCCCATCATAGGAATCATTCCTTAATCTCAAACATACCAGTTGATTATGCACTGGATCAGGGAGGAGGATTTGTGAGACAGAATAGAACGTGTCTACATGGGTAAACGGGGATACCACTTACAGGCCAATAAGAAAGAAAATCAAAAGCCTACCTGAGCCGTTGATCTGTTCCACATAACAAACCCCTCTTACCTGAAGAAGTGCATAAACAATAAGAGATACGTGGGAAAAGGATCTCCCCGGGCTCACTGTCCCTGTTGCCTCACCCTGGCTTCTTATCTACAGCAAGTTCAGAACAGAATCGAAAACATTTATTTATTTTGGAACTGCGGAAACTGATTTTGACTACTAATTACATTATCTTTAATGGTAAATACTACAGCCAGTCCAAGGGCACAGCATTGAGCACATCTTGTACCCCAAGCTATGCTAATGTGTTCTTGGGCTGGTGGGAAGACATGTTGTTTTTCACTGAAGAGCTGGATGCATTTTCAGTTTATATCTTACTCTGGCTTCAATTTATTGATGATATCCTGATCCTCTGGGGAGGAAATAAGGAAGACTTTGACAGATTTGTGGAAGTACTGACAACAAAAGTAGGTCTAAAACTGACCTACGTGATTGATGGTAATTCCACTCCCATCCTTGATTTGCTGATCTGTAAGGATGTCAATGGACATATACAGTATACACTAAATGCTATCGAAAACTGACATCATCTAACGCTTTACTAGAGTGGAATAGCGCTCATCCTAAAAGGCTAAAATGGGGGATACCCAATAGCCAATACTTGCAGATTCTCAGAAATTGCACGTCAGTGAATGACTTCAAGATTGAATCAGATAAATTACGCCAAATATTCAGATCAAGGGGGTATCCAAATCGATGCCTGAAAACTGCCTACAGTAGGGAGCTGGGATCTTTTGGTTTATGCACAAAAAGGGACAAAAGAACCCCAGAAAAGGAACATAACTCGATCAATCTTTCCCTTTTCAAATTACTGGAAAGACTTTCAAAAAAGTTTGAATATGTACTGGAAGATCCTAATGCTTAATGAAGATCTGCAGGGCAGCATGAAAAAATGCCCCTCGGTTATTTATCGAAGATCCCCCAATTAAAGGTAAAGGATATTCTAGTCTGTAGCCACTTTGAAAGCCAGAAGAAAGCTATGAGTTGGTTATCACCCGTGAAGGGATGCTTACGGTGTGGAAAATGTTCAGAATGCAGATATGTGAAACAGCTAAAACTCTTCAAGCATCCAACTATAGGACACAAATATGAAATTAAACATTTCTAAAACTGTTCCTCCAAGGGAGTGATTTATATTATACTCTGTTCGTGCCAGAAGATTTATGTAGGGAAAACCTGCCGCCAGTTTCGGCATAGGATCTGGGAGCATATTTACAGTGTGGAAAAAGAAATGGACACTCCTTTATCACAACACATTAGACAATTACACAGTGGTGAAACAGATTGTCTTAAATGTTGTGTCATAGATGCTATGATACTGAAACAAAGAAGGGGGGACATCAACAAAATGTTGCTACAAAAGGAGTGTAAGTGGACCTGCAAATTAAAGTCCCAGTCACCAAAATGACTAAATGAAGGGTTCCCCTTTAAGACATTTTTGTGACATCTGAATCTGTATATGCTTGGCATATCCTAGTGAGGTTATATTAGGTTGTAGGTCTTTATGGATGCAGCCAGAATCAATGTGTAGGCTCTGTGCCCCTGTCATTTAGATTTTGGTCAAGGCAGTATGGGTGATTTGAGACATTAAGCTATATGTGAATGGTTAAGGAATAAACTATTCTAACTTAAATTTAAGGAATGATTTACCACCATCAAAGGATATATTATGCCCAATGACCAGCTATATAATAGAGCTTACTTTTAGTAGCTCCATAAAGATAATCAAAAATTAAAGTCAAATAACTGTCATTGAGGAATAGTATTAAACTTGGCTCTATATATTTGTACATCATATATTATCAGTATATGCATTTTGATTTACTTATCAGGCATCATATCTGGCCTTGCTCCAGAAAATGTTCTGTTGAGGGGTATAACCAGTAATTGCAAATTACTTGATTAATATGTGGCAGCATTAATTATAAAGGCTTATCTCAATATATGTATCCTAAATTATAAATAAATACTAAAGAGGAGGTATCTTTAGTATTTTAGTATTTTATATATGACAATTGATATATATATATACATATTAGTTTTATGTCCTCAAGGCGTTCATATGATTAACCTGTAGCTTTATGGTAGCTAACTCAGAAGAGCTATGTAGTCACTATTTTTGATATAACATACCATCTTTATATGCCTACAAGAAACGGATTGTGATTGTGTAAGACATATTACTTTAATTGAGACAATTATGACAGGGCTTTACGCTCAGACAGAGATTCCTCCCCCCAGCTAACCACTCCCTCTACTTTCTCCAAACTATCCCCGGTCCTGCCAGGTCAAAGGGTTCCACCCTCCAACCGGGGAAACCTGGGAGGGGTCCATAGCCCTCCATGATACAAGCACATCCCAGGTGATATATTAACTACAGTAATTGACACAGACCACATTTATTGGATGAAAAACAGGCCACATAATTTATTAGAAAGAACATAGTGACAGATAATCAAAATACAAATAAACAACTGGGGAGAAGCCAGGCCAGAGACAGAACCCTCTATGACCTACTATGATGGGTAGGGTAGGGACTCACCAACTTCACCACTGGCCTAGCGACTCACCTCACAAACTGCCACAGTGAAACTACAGAAAAGCTCCTGCTTTCTTGCCCTCATAAATTCCATGGCCCACTGCACACCGTCCTTGAAGGTAAGAATCAAGAGTTCGAGCCATCCTCATTAAGATGCACCCCATCCAAGGTGACTCATGCACCAAAAAGGGGCCATTAACAGCTGGACATTGGATTGAGCAAGTAAACTACTATCTCCTGTCCTCTACCATCCTGGTCAATGTGCTAAAAAAGACAAGAGAGAAAGCTGTACAGAGCAAAAGGGCATCTCAAAAGGAGGGAAAAGGTTAAAGGTCGTCTACCATCCTGTCTGGCCATACTTCTGGTTAAACCCTTTACCACTTGTTTAACCACAAATTCCTTCATAGGTCCTTAAATTTAAAATAAAATGCCAACTAATGAACAGGAAACTCCTTGTTCCTTACACCGTAAGAGGAACCATAACAAGACCTCCATCCTCTTAACCTCTATGTCAGTTCCACCTACCAACCGGGATAACTGATACCATCTATCACAAATCTTCTTATATGAAAGCCACGTGGACAGAGCCGTAGATTGTTTCACCAACATCGCTATCTCTCTGCTCCAAGTGTCCACCCTTGATTCCGGAGCAAACAGTCTGAAGTGCTTGTGCTGATGGAGAAGCAAGGCATCAGCTACGCTGTTCATAGTATCGATGAAGCAGACAAGGAATTTATTGCCTGCACCACTGCCATATTATCTGACATAAAAACTATTTGTCTATCCTTCAAATCATCTCCCCACAAAAACATGGAAATCACTATGGGCAAAAGTTAATGGAAAGTCAGATTCCTTGTTAGACCAGAGGAGACCCACACTGCGGGACAACTTTCCACACACCGCCAGCTGTTAAAAAAGGCAAAATTAATGTATGTTCCCAATGCATCTGTGTATAGTTCGAGGTCAACATTGGTATGTCTCCAAGGATGAATAAGTGCTCTTTCATTAAAAGAAGATAGAAAAGCAAGCCTTGTGTTAACATCTTCATTTATAGGAGATGACACTCTGATGAAATGATGAGGAAGGAGGATACCTGCTGTTGCCACAGACAGCTTTCTACAAAATACCCTTTCCATGGGAATGACACGACAGGCTAAGTTCATTGTGTCCAGTATAGACTGAAGACACTTTAAAGTAACTCTCTTAGCTTCCCTAAGGGCAGTTAACTCAGCAGACAAGCCATTCAGTATATTTCGATACCCAAGAAATTCAACTTTGTAGTAAGACCCTCTCTCTTGTCTCCAGCTAATGGAACTCCCTCAAAACGACAACCCAAGAGATGATGACTGTCAGGGTGCATTGGTAGGAGTTGAAATGCAGACTCGACATCAACCTTGGCCATAAGGGTACCTGTTCTCGTCTGACGAACCAAAGATGTAGCTGTATCAAAGTATGCATATGACACTGATGTAAATTCCTCATTTTCATCACTCACAGAATCACCTTTGGGGCAGTTAAAATGATGGATCAACCTAAATTGGATCAACCTGCCCTTCTTTTGGTGGGTCAGAGCCTGAATTAAAGGACCACTATATTTTAAGAAAAAACTCACGCAAGTATAGCAAAATTAGAGAAAATTACAATTTACAATATAATATACAATATATATATATATAACGACTCCATCTGCCATCTTGTCTGACTTGAACACATACTGCTACCTTGGTATTTATCTTGGAAGAGGGGGAATGGAGTTGTAGGATGAATTTGTTAAATCATTGTATCCTTCACAGATGTGCAGAATCAAACAGAGGTCCTGCAGATATGTAAACTTCCCTCTCACATACAAAACATTTACCAAAGTATCACAAATGCCTCCAGGGTCCAGCATCAGATTTTTTTTTCTAACTAAAGACTAACTTTATAACATTTTACTTGCTAATTATGCTCTTTGTCAGACTCAAATATTTCAAACACATATATTTTTAAAACATACAGTAGTGGTCTTTTAAGACAAAATCTGTGATTGTTACCTGAATGTTGCTCTTTTAAAGGTATATGTAAGTGAGGTGGGTTATGAATGCATCCTGTAGAATGCATCATAACCCACCTAGCAAAAAATGTTTGCATGAAAAAATGCAAACATTTTTTGCAGAAAAGAAAAAAATGTGCTGGGGGTGATGTAGACACCCCCAGCAACTGAGATTTGAATATTGGATATCATTTTTAATCAGATATCCAATATGCAGCACATGCACATGCTGATTGGCTCTCGGAAAGTGTCTGAAATCATGTGACTTCCCACAGTAGGGAAGACTTCAAGTGCTAACTGAGCATGCCTGCACAATCCAAAACGATACAATGTATAACGTATGCTAATATTGGGAATTTCATGGGGTGTCAGCATTGTGAGAAAGCAGTTTGCAAATGCAAGAAACTCAGCAAACTTCAGGCTAACAGTTTAACTGTTTACTTTTAATTTTTTTAATGCAAATATTTTTTTTCAGACTCTTTAAATTCTCCAGATGCATTAATAACCCAGATCACTTGCATATGCCTTTAAATTCTCCAAGATTAAAGGGATTTCTGTTTGAAAAGTCAAGTGTGTCTGTCCAGTGGCGGAGATAGTACATGGTGGGAAAAAAAATTCCCCCCCCCCACCTCCCACCAGGAGGGGTGAGGGAGCATCTAGTTTTTTTGTGCTTCCCGGGCACCTTTATATGTATGTATATATATATATATATATATGTGTGTGTGTGTGTGTGTGTGTAGGAGGGCAGCAGGAGGCCACGAGGCCCAGCGAGGGGTCGAGGAGTGCCACGGGAGGCACATGAGGGCCACAGGGGCGCAAGGAGAGCCGCAGGGGGGTCGAGGAGGGCTGCAGCATGGTTAGCAGTGGGCCCCTCAAAGGCTCAGGGAGCCTTGCACCTGTGTCTGTCCTGTATTGTATATGTGTTTAGAGCAGTGTGCACATCTCAAGGTCTACCTAAAATGTTATATTAAATATCCCTCTCAGAGAAGATTAACTCTCCAGGTAGGAGTTATGAATCTTGTCTAGTTAGCTAAATACTCCTCCATGGTTGGGGAGAGTGGAAGCAGTCATTTTAAAACTGATTGTTGTAACTAACATTGAGCTTTGCGGGCTGGTTGGCTAAAACCTTGAAGAGACAGCTCAGGAGCCAATCAGAGTTGTAAAATGTGACAATTATATTGATTTATCTTGTGTTTAAATCCCCAAATGTTGAGAGGGTTTGTAGCAATAAAAGTCAAGTGTTAAAACATTTACACATATATTTAGTTTCTATAAGTGAACTCGTTCATATAAGAGTACCGGTACCTTGTCTTTAAATGAGACAACTGCCTTTAATTATATATATAGATGTAATAGCTGAACTTATTAATAATAACTTAATAATAACTTATTACGAATATTGAGAGGTATGCTATATATTGCTTTATTCTTACTTTTAATCTCTATTCATTGGTCCTTGCATGCCTTGGGCCTCATTCAAATGTGATTTGGCCAGTTGAGTAGGGCTCTATATAAACACATAGCATATTTTTTTACAGAAGTTTCTAGTTAGTGAAGACCTTGCTTTTGGATAGAAGTTCACTAACTAAAACATTCTGTAAAAAATATGCTATGTGCTTATATACAGCCCTATTCAATTGTCCAAATCACATTTGAATGAGGCCCCTTGTCTCCAGAATCTATTTAAGTAAAAAGCAAGACAGAGACAGTTTTTCATCGTCAGCTCCAGCGTGCCATGCCGTGCCAGTGGAGGGGTGCTGTTGAGAAGGCTGCATTGCTCTTCTGTGTAAAGCTCTCAGTCAGACACCATCTTTTTTTGAGGAATTTCCCAGAAATTATGGTTGCCACATTTCAGTGTTGTGAAAAGCATAAGGGTGGTGGTCAAAGAGATGAGAACAGCTGGGTGGTCTAATTGTTAATTTACTGTTGTTTATACACTTTATGTGTATATTTTTGTGACTGTATATTATTATAAATCTGGAGTTAATCACTAATTGTTAAATTATTTTAAACAGGAAATAAATCAATCCATGAACTGGTAATCTATATTAATGGTCATGGAATGCACATTTTTCGCGCATGCATGTAAAAAAAACCATGTTTTAAAACTTATAAAAGTGACTTTCAACACAAAAAATATTATTAAAACGTGTTTAAAGATATTGGAAACTAATTCCACAAGAAATACAAGTACAATTTTAGATATCATTGGCAGACATTTGTGACTCATACATCTGTATTGCTGCACAATAGGGAACAAACCCCCAAATACAGTTATACATTCAAAGCAGTATATTCTGCTCCAGTAGCTTCATTTAAAAAAAAAAAAGAAACACACTGTTCGACATTATCAGATGGTCTGTTTAGATGCAACAGATTAAAAGGGAATAAACTTAAAGGGTCAGTGTGAAAGTGGTTTCATGTTAAATCTATTTTTTAGTACATCATTAATTAAAGACTGTTTACCTCATTAATGACTGCCGATGTACCTCTGCCCATCTCTCTGATGGCCCCGAGCACTGCATAAAATAAAACTATAATTTCAGCTGATATACCATTAATGAGGCAAGATGGATAACCTGTAGCACACACACCTTGGAGATGCAGGAAATTGTAACCTTATCCCATACAGCATGCTCCAGGTTACTGACCCTGCCTAATTAATGTTATTTCAGATAAATAATGCTCCATAGTGCTCAGGATAATGAGAGAGGTGGAGAGGGGTACAGCTGCAGTTATTTATTAGGTAAACTGTATTTTTAAATTATATTTTGTGGCAAAAGATTTGCCTTGCTGCTTTTTGCACATTTATTTTCAATGGTAATTAATGGTGAACTAAAAAAATATATTTAACATGACAAGCACTTATACTGGCCCTTTAAAAGTCCCTTTAAAAGTATATTCGTACAACTTTATAATAAGCACTTATATATAGTAGATAAACTTCATAAATATTGATTTAAAAAAATAATAATATATATATATATATATATATATATATATATATACTACATCATAAATATGTAGCAAGCATTTATTTAAGAAACATATATAAATAAATAAAACCTCATTATTAGTAATCTAATACAATATAATTAATTATTTGATAAAAGTAATTAAAATGTAAATATTATAATTGACATATTCTAACATTTATGTTTAAAAGGTAACTTCTAAAGTGATTTAGTATAAGATATATTTCTATTCTATACAGTATTTCTATTATTATTATTATTATGAGTGATTAAATGAGCATTGTGAATATTACATTTTTTGTTACTAACCAAACTTGTCTTTTTCTTTTAAGTGTATTTGCATCCTTTTTCTTTCTTTTCTTTTTCATTTTCTCATTTTGTTAACTCCATATGTACAGCCATAATAAATTGCGATTCGGCCAATTGAATAGGGCTCTATATAGGCACAGAGGATATTTTTTTACAGAAGTTTTTAGTTAGTGAACATCTATCCAAAAGCAAGGTCTTCACTAACTAAAAACTTCTGTAAAAAAGATATCCTATGTGCTTATATAGAGCCCTATTCAATTGGCCAAATCACAATTTAATAAGGCTTTTAATATTCTATAATTCTCAACGAGTGGATTTATCAGTAAACATTTAGACTATCTAAACATGTTTTAGGGGGATTTTTTTTCTAAGTCTTTTCACAGAATAGATGTGACTCAAAAATGTCAAACTTTTATAGAAGGTGGTTCTATTATAAAAGGGTTAAACTAGCTGCTTGAATCTGAAAAATACATTTATTTAAGGGTCTTTTGTAAAATTGTTATGCAGAAATGTTGTAGGGTCAAGAGTAAATGTACCAACTAACTATGAGGCTACAATCCTGGTAATTAGCTCTTTATTTATAGGAAGCATTTCTCCATTTGCCAAATCTGTGTTTAGCTTTAATGCTGTGAGATACAACATGCCCATAGCTATCACTGGTGTTAAAAAGGTTATCAATATTTGAGGTCCTTTTGTATTGCATGTGCCATTAATGAAGTCTTTGTAAATATATTAAACTGCTGACCACTGTCATAATTGTACACAGAACACAGTGTACAATCTTACTAATGATTAATGTTGTGGTGTCACTGTCTGTACATAATTGGGAATATGATCATGTGGTTTGTCTTCAGGTCCTCTAACAGGCCAGTGCCTGACAGTCATCACCCGGCAGATAGAAGATTATATTTGCTAACTGTGACAGGTCACAGAGGTGCACTGTTTAGACATCCAAAAGTCTCAAGCTGTAATGCTGTTTACTGTTGTCTCTTAGAGATAAGATGAAGCATCTTGGCTGAAGATCAAAAACAGTCCTATTTGTGGCGACTCATAAATGTTGCTGCTAACGAAGCAACGCAATACATTACAGAGGTATCTTACAGTGAAAAGGTTAATTGGCCACAGCAGATATCCCAATTATGGTAGCATTGTAAAGTAACAATAAAAATATGATTAATTACAATTAAATGATCAAACAGAAAAAATAAGTTTAAATTTACAATATTTGCCTGTCACTCAGCTTTAGAGATCCTCCCCCCAGATTGGCCTTATTGTTAGTACCTACTGTAGTTTTCAGTGTATAAGATGATCTTTTTTTACTGAATTTGGACCTTTAAATTGGGGGAGGGGGGGTGTCATCTTATACACAGAATACAGCGGAGGGACCATGCGTGAGACGCTAGATGTCGCTGTCTCGGTCCCTCCGCTGCTCTCCCAGCTCTCCGGCACCCCCCGCAGAACCTCCTCAGGACACCAGGAGCAGCAATGAAGCCCGGAGCCCCATGCTCCCTAACTCCAGGGCTGGGGCTGGTGTGTCTCGTGCTTGTGTGTCCCGTGCTTGTGTGTCTGGTGGCTTGCTCTCTGACCCGCTGGGCAGTGAGGAGGCTCCTGCTGGCCTAGGAATGTGTATGTGTCCTGGAGAGCTGCTCCTGAACCTGGCACTGCTGGCCATGCTGGTGTACGGAGCCCGTCCAGGTGTCCAAGAGTATGACAGCACCAGCAACCCCAGGGAAGCACATTCTGTGGGCCAGTTAAGGAGGGGGCACATGGATTTATAATGAGTTGAATTTAGGGGGGGTCAGTGAATGTGTGACCCACGTGAGCTAGTTCTATCGGCTTGAGGGCCCTATGGGATATTTGCAGGCAGGGATTGGCTTAATTAAATACTTTACTAAATTTTGGGGACAAAATCATAGGGGTCATCTTATACATGGGGTCATCTAATACACAGAAAAATATGGTAATTACGGAATGATTGATGAATGGTTCCCTGAATTAATAGCTCAATTTTGCCTATGGCTTCTGAAGTGTCAATCTGTAAAGAATCAGATTATATTGATACCTCAGTAGCCATAGGAAAATAAAGACACAAATCTATTAATTCATTAATAAGGTATTGATAACAAGACTTGTCAGATTAAAGCATCACTTGAGCTGAGTGACAAAGTGTAATAAGTTTAAAGTTGTTTTTCTATTACTAAACTTAACTTTTAAGTACATACAGAATATTTCCTGCATATAAACATTTCTATGAATACAGTATTTCATGGCAATGCAACTTCAGGCAGCCTGCTGCCCCCTGAAAATGTGCTGACATCGTTCTCGGGTGAAACACATGAAGTTTTTGCAAGAAATTATGCACAAGGAACTAGATATTAGTTTGATGACTGGTAGCTACATAATAAAATCACAAGATGATGATGATGCACAAGTCACAAGAATGAAGTGACAATATGAACCTTTCATAATGCATCATCAAACATGCATTCCATCCAGGAGACGTAACTATGGTCCACCCTATCTGATAGACTCAAACGTCTGGTTTGTTTATTGATGTTATAACACTAATATGAGTCAATAAACCTCACATTCTCTAGAATGGAATGTCAATCAAAGAAATTGGAAAGCAGTATGAAGAAAACTCCTCCAATTCACTAGTAGGAAAGACATGCACGTGTGGGTCACATCTGTATTGTACATACACACTCAATTTGCTGTAAGATACAGTAGTAATATACACATGTAAGTTTAACAATTAAATGTAACTGTTTAATTCCTAAACATCTATGTGACTTTTACCTTTGTTTGGCTGGAAATGCTCTTGTTCTTTATTAATCCCAACAAACCAATTTCTGAAAGATTGTGTTTTGTTTTGTACATGTAGGCAGCATGCCAAAGAATCAGAGTTGGACATTTTATTAAAAAATATATTTTATTTGTATCCAATGTGACTCCATTTGCAGCTATGATCAAGCAGTACAATTCTCCTTTGCTGCTTAGTCACCATGGAGGAATTCTATATAAGTTGTAGGGTGTGCACATGGCTTCGCACAGAGCTGCTTCTGGGCTCACTGACAGCCTGGCGGAACTATGTGCATTTATAATGTTTTTTTATAAATAACATTTTCAGTTTTCATTCCTTGGCATATTACCTAAACGTTCATATGATGGCCTTTAAATAATTGCTGACATTAACATAGAGGTTGAATCTTTCAGATATTGTGTACATAAAACAACTTTATCTTCTGCATTAACTGTAAGGCACTTAGAGAACATATTTTTGTAATTATAAGAAACTGTTGTAATAACTGGGTCCTTTTCTGTGTTACTGACACAGGGATTTGTACAAAAGTCAGATTTTTACCCCACCTCTGTGTGCTACCGTATTCCATTCTCTCCTAGTGAGTGTATTGGGGGAGTTAAGTTGAGTACTAAGTGGAAGATGAAGCGTTATCGGTAACGTCCCATGTCAGGGAAATGAGGGCAAGATTGAATGAGATGGGGAAACAAGAGTGGAACTGAGGGATCAAAGTAAAGGGAGGGGAAAAGAAGAAAGGTAATCAGGAAGGGTTAATATAGAGGGAAATTGAGGGATTAAAAAGGGGGGTAAAATAAAAGTGACAATGTGAGGGGTGTGAAATGAAAGTGATGAAGCAATGTCTTTTGGGCAAAAATTTTTATTAATTTAATATACGGTACATGTTTGTGTGTGGGCAATATAAGGGAATTGGCTATTACAATTCTGCTGGGTCCCTAGTTGTCTTGTTATGTGTAATATGAACATGCACATTATAATTTATATCTGTACACGTTACTGTTGTGTTAACTGTAATACCATACTATACAGTTTATTTTTACAGTGCATTATTAGATATGCAGCACTATAAGGTATAAATACTTTTGTGGTAATATCTAGTTTTACTGGGATACATTGGTCATGTACACTTCATGGTGTTGTCTATAACAGTGGTTCTCAACCTTTTCTGGTCTGGAGATGTGCTGGTTACCATCCAATGTTCATTGTAGCCTTCTGCTAGATGTAGAATATGTTAAACTTTATGTGACTTACTGAATTTTCATCTAGCTTTGCATAGAGAACAGTTTAACTTCTTATAAGTAACCCACGGCCAAGCAGAGTTAAGGTGAGTAGGATTTTGACAGTGCTAGGAATAGGATGAAAAAGATAATAAGGGGTTAGTATGGGAATGTGTAAGGTAGAAGGGGTTATGACATCAGAGAAGGACAGTATAAGCTTAGGGTCAGCCATTGATGTCAGTGGGGCTATTGTTTTTACACTTTCCCTCCCACCCGCCCACAGGTATTTAGTTGTATAAACAATGGTCTTCAGCAGCGTAAATGCCTGACGTTATAAATAAATAAGTTCTCCAAAACCCACCCACCCCTGATGATCCACTGATCCATGGAATTGGTTGAATTTAGTCTCACCTTTCCACACTCCTTCAGGATTTTGCAGTCATGAGGGAAGCTTTCAAGCAATTAATATTTTCCCTTGCTTTTCCATAAATTTTTCTGAGAGTAAGAATGCAGAGCTGGCATTTTGTTATTTGAAGTGTTGGATTTCTGACTATAGCAGTCAAGATTACCATCCAGTTTATACAGTTTAAATGAGCTTGAGGATTTTTAGAATGCTACAGCTACATCTTCCAGATAGGAGGCACCCCTTCATAGCCATAGTTGGAGATTCCTAAATTTCCACAGCAAGTTTTACTTGTTATCCCCACAATGTAATTGAACTTGGCTGCTCTTTGGTGGTTCAGCTTTGTTTTTATCTGTATCAACATAGTACAATTTCGATTGACCAATTTTAGGTTTAGAACTTTTGAATAGTGTTAATGCATCACTTAATCTTTTTTTATTCCTTTGCACAATTCTTTGATTTTTAGTTTTTTTACTAATGTCAAACTTATCAGTTCCTCTTATTATTTGTTTTGTTTTTTAATTGTTTAATTCCTTTGGGACCTGTATATTGAGTAAATACTTACTCCTTAGCACATATATCACATATATATTGTTAAATTACAATATTCACACACAGGTAACGGTTCGTAATATAATTTAATGTATAATGTATTTATTAATGTATATTTCAATGTAATTAGCTCAATGTGGTGGGTAAAGTAACATGTATTATGCTACTTTGTCCTATACATTATCAGCCTTATTAAATTGTGATTCGGCAAATTTAAAAGGGCTCCATTTAAGCACATATTTTTTTTACCAAAGTTTTTAGTAAGTGAACTTCTATCCAAAAGCAAGGTCTTCACTAACTAAAAACTTCTGTAAATTTGCCGAATCACAATTTAATAAGGCTGTATATTACTATCTTTTTTAAGAGCCTTATCAGTTCCTTAAAATTATATTTGTCCACAAAGTATTTTTTTGTTGATTTTAAGGGAAATAGGGTAATCAACTTTAGTACAGGCACATATGTAAAGAACATATATCAATAACTCTCTAAAAGTATCCTCTCTCTGATGGAAAAAGAAGCAGTGGGCTGGAAAAAAGGGAGAAGGGGGATCTACAAATAGATACAAGCATAAACAAAATATCATAACATTTTAAAACTCAGACTTGCATATTCAATTTACAATATACAGCATGGTTCTTTTTATAGACAAGGGCAAGAGACACTGTTTTTTGCTTACCAACCAGATTTGCGAAGGGGGATTCCTCCCAACCCCTAAAACAAAGGACATGCTCATAGCACCTGGCTAGATAAGGCAGAGTCTATGGGTGAAACATAAATATTTAAAATTTAGATGTATTGTTATGCAAACGAGACACCCCTGCCAGGGAGATGTCACTAGGCCATGTGTAGAGAAGAGAAATTATACTCCTAATCTAATTTTTAATGCCACTGTCAAAAAATGTATTACATAGTTACATAGGGACTCATTCTATTATCGGCCGCAGCCGCTGCGGGGCCGCAAGGACCGGCCGCAAGCTTTCCGGCTATTCTATTCCCCTCAGGCCGGGGGTTCCGGCAGGCTTGCGGCCGGCGCCTTGCTATCTCTTGCGGCCGATCGCGCCGGAGGAAAGCCTTTGATCTAAAACGGCCGCAAGGAAATCGGCCGTAAGAAAAGCCTGGTTGCGTTTCTATTGCTCCGGGAACCCTGTCTGCAAGGCTAAAAACGAGCCGCAGCTTACTTGCAGCAAACAGGTCCCGCTAGCACCAATTAAGCACATAAAATAGCTCAAATAAAGCCATCCTGCACTTTGAGAAGACTATAAAGTGATTTTAGGTGTTAGAAAAAATAGCACATAATTAACTTATACTCAAATCCGTAAAATATATATTTTTTAATATACGTAAAATATACATGTAAAAAGTCCAGAGTGCTTGGAGCACCTCAGACACGCCCACGCCGCAGCTGGAAAATAAACAGTTAATTTGAAATCGGGTTTGGGCTGATGTGCAAGCTTGAGAGCGGGTTACTTTTAATCCTCATGTACCCCAATATGATCCCTAGCATTTACAGAGCTGTACAGTGCAGGCTTGAATTTATTTTTGACTTTGTAGATTTCTGAGCTTATGGCCGGTTTCAAGATATGCGGCCGGCCGTAAGGGGAGATCCTTGCGGGGCCGTATAATAGAATCGCGAGTTAACTGAACCCCCGCAAGGAATCGCAGCCTTATGGCCGATTTACGGCCGATAATAGAATGAGGCCCATAGTAATTAAGGTTGAAAACAGACTTTCAGTCCATCAAGTTCAACCTTTTAAGATCTCCTCTGATCTGCAATATGCATATTAAATATTAATTAATTAGTTGTTAGTTAATTATTAATCAAATTATTATTTTTTTAAAATGTATTAATTGATCCAGAGAAAGGCAAACAGAAAAAAAAAAAAAGTGAGACTTAGCCAATCGTCTCAAAGGAAAAGAAATAATAAAAAAAAGAAAAATTTCTTCCCGAACCCAGATACTGGCGATCAGATTTCTCCCTGGATCAAATATAAAAACCCGGAATTCCCTTTTTAATTAGAAATAAATCCAGTCCCCTTTTAAAGTTATCTATCGAATCCGCTGTCACCACCTCCTCTCGTAGAGAATCCCACAGATTAAGCACCCTTACTGTGAAGAACCCTTTTCTTTCTTTAAGGTGAAATCTTTTTACTTCTAACCTCAAGGGATGTCCTCTTGTCAGTTGAAAACTTCTTGGCACAAAAAGCTCCCATGACAAATCTTTATACTGACCCTGGATGTATTTATATAAGGTAATCATATCTCCTCTTAGACGCCTTTTTTCTCGAGAAAATAAGTTTAATTTGGTTAGTCTTGCTTCATAACTTAGCCCCTCCATTCCCCTTATTAGTTTTGTTGCCCTCCTTTGTACCTTTTCCAGCTCTAAGATGTCCTTTTTATAAAGTGGTGCCCAAAATTGTACTCCATATTCCAAATGAGGGCGTACTAGAGATTTGTATAGTGGCAGAATTTTATTTGCCTCCCTTGCTTCTATACCCTTCTTAATACATGCTAATATTTTATTTGCCTTTGCAGCTGCTGCTTCGCTTTGAGCACTGTTACCTAGGTGGTTGTCCACAAGCACTCCCAAATCCTTTTCAATATCTGATACACCTAGATTTGCTCCATCAAGATTATAAATTGCATGGCTATTTTTCCTTCACAGATGCATAACTTTACATTTTTTCGCATTAAATCTCATCTGCCATTTAGATGCCCATTCCTCAATTTTACGTAAATCACTTTGGTGGGAAAGCACATCATTTTCTGATTTAATTACCTTGCACAACTTCGTGTCATCAGCGAAAATGGAGACACCACACTCAAATCCTACCTCTAAGTCATTAATAAATATGTTAAAAAGGAGAGGACCTAATACTGAACCCCGAGGAACCCCACTTACCACATTAGTCCAATCGGAGTATGTTCCATTTACAACAACCCTTTGCTTCTTGTCTTTTAGCCAGCTCTCAATCCATGAGCAGATATTTACTGCAATTCCTGTATCTCTTAGTTTGCACAATAGTCTACCATGTGGCACTGTATCAAAAGCCTTTGCAAAATCCAAAAAGACTACATTCACTGAGTTGCCTTGATCCAAGTCCCTACTAACCTCCTCATAGAAACGAATTAGATTTGTTTGACATGACCTATCCCTCATAAATCCATGTTCACTCCTACTTATAATCCTGTTCAAATAGATATATTCTTGTATATTATCCCTTATTAACCCTTCTAAAAGCTTCCCCACTACAGAAGTGAGGCTCACTGGTCTATAATTCCGAAGATTTGCTATTGCTCCCTTTTTAAATATAGGTATCATATCTGCTTTTCTCTAGTCATCTGTTAGGCACTCTGTGTTGAGTGAATCTTGAAAAATTAAATATAATGGTTTGGCTATTACAGAACCCATTTCCCTCAGTACCCGTGGATGTATTCCATCAGGACCTGGGGCTTTATTAACATTTATTTTTTCCAACCTCTTTTGGATTACTTCCTGTGTTAACCAATTAGTTGGCAAAGGTAGTGTAGCCCCATTATGTTGCAGTGTCCCAACCACTGGTACCTCCCTTGTGTATACCGAAGAAAATAACCTTTTTAGCTCATCTGCCTTTTACTGGTCATTAATTTTCAGATGGCCTGTTTCACATTCTATTGTTCCTATAGCTTCCTTCCTCGCCTTCTTCCCATTAATATACTTAAAAAATATTTTAGGGTTAGTCTTACTCTCTTTTGCAATTAATTTTTCATTTTCTATTTTAGCCAGTCTAATAGCGCTTTTGCAAGCCTTGTTGATTTCCTTGTACTCCCGTAATGCACTCTCTGTCCCCTCCCGTTAGTATAATTTAAATGCCTGTGTTTTACTCCGTATCTTGATCTTTAAATCATTGTTAAGCCACATTGGATGGGATTTACTCCTTTTACTTTTATTCCCACATGGTATATGCCGATGTGTATGTATATTCAGTAAGGATTTAAATGTTGTCCATTTATGTTCAGTGTTTTTACCTATCAGTTCTCTGTCCCAGTTTATACTTTGTATTGCTGCCCTTAGACCATTAAAATCTGCCCTTTTAAAATCAATAGTTTTTGTTGGCCCCTTAAAATGATGCAAGGTACTATTAGTGGCTGTTGGTTTACAAAATAAATCGGTTATGATATTGCCACTATCATCTTTACAAATGGATATATCAAAAAAATCGACTTTGCATTGATCATACGTGTGTGTCAGCCGGAGGTTTAGGTCATTCACATTCAATTGGTTAATAAACTGATTTAGACTTTCTTCAGAACCATCCCAGATGAACAGGATGTCATCAATATGTCTCAACCATTTACTTATATGATCGAAAAACACTGAGTTGGTATCATTGAATACAAATTCTTTTTCCCACCATCCCAAATAAATATTGGCATATGTGGGTGCACAAGACGATCCCATCGCTGTTCCTCTTTTTTGCAGGTAAAAAGCATCATTGAACACAAAATAGTTATGATTTAGAATAAACCGCAATAACTTTAAAAGGAAATTATTCATAGGGATCTTAGTATTAGTTTGCATCTTCAAAAAGTATTCTACCACTTGACAGCCTGCCTCATGTTTGATAGAAGTGTACAAACTCTCCACATCACACGTTACTAGAAGAGTTTCAGGGTTAGTAGTAATGTAATTTAGTCTGTTAAGAACGTCCATTGTGTCCCTCACATATGACGGTAAGCTCAATACAAATGGGCGTAAATGAATATCAATAAATTTACTAGCATTCTCACCAAGGCTCCCATTACCTGATATAATTGGTCTACCTGGTGGTGTTGTAACATTCTTATGGACTTTGGGTACCATATAATGGGTTGCCATCCTGGGCTTGTCCGAAATTAGGAAATCATACTCTTTTTTAACAATTACCTGGTCATCCCTAGCTTTATTGATTATTCTGTCATATATTTCCACAAAATCAATAGTAGGATCACCCAATAGTCTTGTATAGCATTCTTTATCATTTAGTTGTCTTAGAGCTTCACATATATACATCTCATTGGGCCAGAGAACAATGTTCCCTCCTTTGTCCGAAGGTTTGATCGTAATATCAGTCCAATCTCCAATTTCTTTTAAAGCTTTGTTTTATTGACGATTGTAATTTTTCAATGTCTTGTGTCACTGCTTTTACATAGACATCGACTTCCGAGCAGCTGGATAATGTTGGATTAAAGCGAGATTTGGTTTTGATTTTATGTGCAATGGAGGTTGAAGTAGTTGGTTCGTCTGCCATAACTATGGGCTGTGTCTGCTCATACGAGATATCTTTATTTAGAAAAAAAAAATTCACCAGAAATTTGCGAGCGAACAGATTGAGATCTTTTTAAACTTCAAAGAATTCAAATTTCTTACTTGGAGAAAAGGATAATCCTTTTTGTAATAGTGCTATTTGGGGTTTGGTTAATACTCTCCCAGACAGATTTATAATCTGCATCTTGTCAGTTGTTACCTCCTTGGTTTCCTCTCCCAATTCGCCTTCTGGGTATTGACTGAACCCCTGTATCCCCACTGTCTGTGGTCTCTCAGATTCCTCACAGAATCCCAAGTCTCTTCCTGAGGCTGTCTCTGGTTCCTCTCTATCCTCGATAGAGGGCCCTGATCTAAAAAAAGAAACCAATGGCTTCTGTCTACGTCCTCCAGGGATAGATCTCAAGTCTTCCTCATCGGTTGGTGAGGAGTCTAATTCAGTATCTGAATTATGATATCTTCTGATTGGATCAACTCTGGGGGGTAATTTTCTCCTGCTGTCGTTCCTGTGTGTCCAGTTAAAGATATTGCTACTTTCAAAATCCTGTAAATCTCTATTGTACTTCTGTTTTTTCAGAGATACAATTTCATTTTCTCTTCTATCTAAATCAGCCTGTATTCTCTTATATGTTTTCTTAAACTCATCTAATGTTTCAAATTGTTTCAAAGTTTTGTTTAATCGCGTCATTTCTTTATCAAGTTCTGTTTGTATTTCTTGTTCGTAATCGGCTAATATCGCCAAAAGTGTCTCAGAACAGCTAGTTAAGGCTTGTTGCCATTTTTCTTTATAATTATCCAAGTGGAACGTAAAAGCTGGAAAGGTCTTAATCCTTAATCCTCTAGGTATAAGATGTTTGGCTAGGTATTTTTCATGGCTTACTTTATTCCAGAATGAATTGAGTTGTTTCCTCAATAAGCCTTCTAAGTTTTTTAGACCTAACTTCCAGTCACCATTGATATTTTCAATGGTACACTGTTCAAAAGCTCTATTAACTCCTTCCCGGCGTTTGCTGGTTCTCGACTTATAGTCTGAATCTAAATCTATTACAGCCATAACAATCTATACACCAATGGCAATAGGATTATTACTCTTAGAGAAAGGCTACCTAGTAGCCAGAATAAATATGTTTGAAAAAAGCGAAAATAAAGAGTAAATGTCCAGGGTATTTCGTAGAAATAATTGTAATTATTGGATATGTTCACATATCTTAATAATCAAGTAAGATATCTCACTACTAAGAAAATATCATTGGCAGTGTAAAAAAATCTATGATTATAACAAAAAGAGAAAGGAAAGTACACCTTTAATTCCAATGATATTATTTCCCCTCATGAAATGATCCCATATATATAATGGAAAAATCTAAATCAAATACCTTATATTAAAAATATAATTTTATTAATATACACAATATAAAAAAAACAATAAATATATTAAAATCACGGTAGTCCGGCCATCTACAGAATTAAGTTAAATTTATGCAGAACCAATATATTACAGTAATTCTCAAATCACTCTAATAGTATATCAAAAGAATAAACCCATTGATATGATAAATATGATCAAGAACAAATCAAATAATTAAATCAACACTAGGCTGGTCAGTACCAGTCTGTATTATTGGTTAAATATTCATATTGTCACACAATTAGAGATTATTTATCATGCGCAGATAATATATATGTCGCATACATATTAATTGCTATACAGTCATTAATGCTCAGCAAATGCCACCTTCATTCTGTAGTGGGGAGTGTATAGGCAGGTAGGGGAGACTACAGTTGTACCTCTGTGGCCCTCTGTGTAAATACAATAGCAGATTGACATATGGAGGCCCGCTATTTACCTCCCTGACTACCTATACAACCTAAGTCTATTCTATCTATTCTGGGTCTATGCCCGCCACCTGCCCACTTACCCACTCCAGAATGACCTCTGTGGACTAAAGGCACAGCTAGAAACAGTAGCTAAACCAAGATCCCACACAGACGAGGGCACGCCAGCATGGAATCCAAACCGGAAGTAGACAGCCAAAACCGGAAGTGATCCGACGCGCTCGTTTCGCGCCAGCTTCAACAGGGATCGTGACGATGAAGGAGGCGCTCCATTATTTAAAGGTAAGTGATTGCCAACATTCAGTTCAGATGTGTGGCTATATCTTCGATTAGCCCAGGATCAAAAAGGAGGTCACCGGATCACACCTCAAAGGAAGAGGAAGATGTGATTACATTCTATATCCTCATACAATATTATATATTAATGATTGAAACATATAAAAAGCATATACAGATATATTCAATACTATCATACAGTTCTATTATAACATATAGTATGATCATATTTAAGTCAATGTTAACTTTATCCAATATAATATCTGAGAAGTATGTGATTCGTGACTAATAGGATCAAAGAAAAGACTTTATAATTTTGTTGATATTATAGAAATCTAAGATTAATCAAACAGATATCAAAGACACTTTTTATACATTAAAAATGATAATTACTGTC
The DNA here is from genome assembly GCA_027410445.1 of Discoglossus pictus. Classification (NCBI taxonomy): domain Eukaryota; kingdom Metazoa; phylum Chordata; class Amphibia; order Anura; family Alytidae; genus Discoglossus; species Discoglossus pictus. The sequence goes on from CM050164.1 coordinate 170,920,119, forward strand.
CACGTTATCTCATTACAAAATGAATATTCAACTGATAAATAATAGAATATAAAGAACATGATTATTGTATCTTGGAAATAGAAAACACAGTTATTGACTTTTAGAGTTCTAATTAATGTAATGTAACTGTAACAGCTCAATGTAAATGATGGTCTTCTAATAGCAATGTGGCGGATTATTGGCACAATGTGGTATATGTCTAATATTAATCAAAAGCAAAGTGTTTTGTAAGCTGTCTATCAGATAGCCTAATACCACAATAGCGAGTAATAATCATTATCCAACAAATGCTGTAATGTGAATATGTTTATAGGAAAACACTAAAATTGTTATTTTCATTGAGTCCACTAGGGACAAAAGTATTAAGTAGAGATATCCATTTACTTTCTGCTCTTAGTAATTCCAATTCTAAGTTGCCTTTCCTAATTCCCAAACTATTTTTTGTAAGATCCAACATCTTAAAATAGGTTTTGATTCGTGTTTTTCATGAAAATGCCTTGCCACAGAGGTAAGAGTTTTTCCTCTTATTATATCAGTAGCACTATTGCGTATGTTACCCAGGTGTTCACCCAACCTTTTTCTTAGTTCTCTGCTAGTGATCCCAACATATCTGAGAGAACACAGGCATTCAAGGCAATAAACTACTGAGGATGTACAACAGTTATACAATCCTTTTAATTTTGTAATTTTTCCTGTTTTATCACACATTTGGTCCTGTCTAGACATGTAAGGGCATAAATTACAGTGTCCACATCCAACAGTTCCATTTGATAGTGCATTGGGTTTTCTTTTTTTACAGAAGTGGCTACGAACAAGTTGATCACGAATATTTCTGGATCTTCGCCAACCAGTGGATATCTTATTGCCAACAATTGTTAGCAATTGAGGATCTGTTTTTAGAATCACATATATAGTTGTGAGCGTACCGGTCGTTGCTCACGCTTGCGGGCTCGCGCAGCGAGCCGCGGCCCTCGCGTAGCGAGGTCACTGGGCAAGGGCCTCAGTTGCTGGCATGGAGCGCCAAAGGCGCTCCATGCCAGCAACTGAGGCCCCTCGCGAAGCGAGGGCCTCAGTTGCTGGCGAGGTCACTGGGCAAGGGCCTCAGTTGCTGGCGAGGTCACTGGGCAAGGGCCTCAAACCCTCGCAAACTTCACGTCGCTACTCAAAAAACACGACACACAAATTACGACACTCGCTAAATTTTACGAGGAACGCAAACAACCTACGAAACACGTTACCACACATTACGACCTCGCAAACATCGGACGCAACACGCCGACATACAAACATTTAAAACACAATAAATACACACAACACACACATAAAAAGCTTACCTACAGCAAGAGGAACCATCCAGCACCTCAATAAAACAAGTTACACCTTCATTTAAATAAAAATAAAACACTTTAGACACTAATAAAATCGCTAAGCGAGAGAAAAAATGGCCGACGCACAAAACGAAAACGAGGCTACAGCACTCTCCAGACGTAAAACACCACACCACACTCGCAAAACACCACACGAAACTCGAAAACCACTACAAACCAACAACGGACAATACGCAAAGACGCACAACACACATAAACCGCCATTTAACGCAAATGCGGAAGTACGACACTACGCGCACGGTTTCGACTCGCGCACGCACAGTATTACACTGCACACATTCACCACGCTTAGAGAGCAGCTCCACAACACTAATGCTGCAGCAATGTCAAAACACATTCACATCTCTTCAACACAATGCTTCCAAATAGGTAAAGTATATTCACTTATTAATGTATTATATCTACACACCAAACAACATTAGCTACCTTACAATTTCATTGCCGTCATTTTTTGACGGGCAATTCGCTAGTGTTAATATATTTGTTAGGAATGTTTTCAACCTGTTTCCAATCTTCGCTGTACGTGGTAATAAAACATACTTTTTCATCCTTATTTATTCTTAACTTGGGGGATAATAGTTCTTCTCTTGAAGTATGTAGTGCTCATTGATATCCTTTTTTAATAGAGTTGTTACTGTAGCCCCTCTTCTTTAAGCGTTCACGTAATTCTTTGGCTCTCTCAACAAATAAGTCTAAGGTTGAACAATTTCTTCGAATGCGTAAAAATTCACCTACTGGGATTGATTTGATTGTTGGTGGGAAATGTGAACTGGAATGATGCAAGGGACTATTAGTGGCCACATGGTATATGCCGATGTGTATGTATATTTAGTAAGGATTTAAATGCTGTCATTTATGTTCAGTGTTTTTACCTATCACTTCTCTGTCCCAGTTTATACTTTGTATTGCTGCCCTTAGACCGTTAAAATCTGCCCTTTTAAAATGAATAGTTTTTGTTGGCCCCTTAAAATTTTGTTTTTTTAATTCAATCTCATATGAGACTGTGTTGTGATCACTGTTTGCCAAAGGTTGCCCTATTACAACATTTGATACTATATCAATATTATTTGTGATGACTAAATCTAAGATAGCTTCATTTCTAGTAGGCTCTTGTATAACCTGGGCCAGATAATGATCCCTGAGTGCACTCAAGAACCTGCTCCCCTTAGCTGAACTGCTGGTCTCATTTATCCAGTTTATTTCAGGGTAATTAAAATCTCCCATTATTAGAACTTGCCCATGCTTAGCTGCATTTCCAATCTGTAACAATAATTGTATTTCCTCACTTTCAGCTATATTTGGGGGTTTATAGCATACTCCTACTAATATTTTTTTGGAATTTGCTGCTCCGCTATTTAACTCTACCCACAAACATTCAACTTTATCATTAGGTCCACCATAAATATCTTCTCTGACTATAGGCTTAAATGCAGGCTTAACATACAGACAAATCCCACCTCCTCTTTTACTATTGCCTCTATCTTTCCTAAATAGGTTATAACCATCCAGAATAACAGTCCAGTCATGAGATTCATCGCACCACATTTCGTTAATGCCTATTGAGTCCCATTTTTCATTAATTGCTAAATAATCTAACTCTCCCATTTTTCCTGGCAAGCTTCTGGCATTAGCAAGCATACACCTTATGTTATGAGCCTGTAGTTCTGAAGTGCCTGCTACTGTACTTGAGTTACTTAGTACTACCTCTCTATTGACTATACTACCCCACCCCCCATCTCCTCCCCTATGAGTTGTTAATTCATCCCTTATACCCTCTATACTTTCTACCCCATTACTTATATTGAGTCCCTCCCCCCACCTACTAGTTTTAAAACTCCTCCAGCCTTTCTACCATCCTATCCCCTAGCACAAAAAGCTCCCTCATCATTAAGGTGCAATCCATTCCTGCTGTAGAGGGTGTTCCGAAGTGAGAAGTCAGCCCAGTGCTCTAAAAGCCCAAACCCCTTCTTAGTGCACCACATCTTTAGCCACGCATTGACCTCCCTAAGCTCCTTCTGCCTCTCTGGGCTAGAACGTGGCACTGGTTATATCTCAGAAAATACTACCTTTGAGGTCCTTGCCTTCAGCTTATTACCTAGTTCTCTAAAATCATTCTTTAGGACACTCCATCTTCCACTAACTTTGTCATTGGTACTAATATGTACCAAGACCGCCGGTTCATTTCCAGCCCCTCACAATAATTTGTCTACCCGATCCACAACATGACAAACCTGAGCACCCAGGAGACAGCAAACTGTTCGATTGCTGGGATCTGGGTGACAAATCACCCTGTCTACCTTCCTAATAATAGAGTCCCCTAAAAACAAAACCTGTCTGTTGCTCTGCTATTCTGCCCTCCAACTCCTCTAGTAGAACTGTTCTCCCGGCTGTTAGAGGGAAAAGCTCTATCTGGTATTGCCATTCCTGAATGGACATCCCCAAAGGTTTCACTCTATCTGGGAAATCTGTTTGTGTTTGCCAACTCAGAACTGGCCTGCATCCTCCTGTTCCCCCTGATTCCACTTCTAACTGTAACCCAGCTACCTCCCTGGACATCCTCACTAGCCCCAGCTCCACACTCCATGCTAGGCCCAGCTAAACTGTGCCCAGTGAGCACCAACCCCCTTTCCAGTGGAGCAATATCACTAAGTGCTGCAATTCTCCTCTCCAGATATCCAATTTGAGCTTCCAGAGAGGCATCATGCTCACACCTCTTACAGAGGTATGGACCCTGGATTATCTGTTCCAGTATTGCATACATATGACAGGATATACACTGAATAAGGTTGCCCCTGGACTGACTCATAATTATTATTATTGTCTACAAAATTTCAGTGGGAAAAATAAAGAATATAAAATAATATATTTGTATAAGTTTTCCTCCTTTGCACTATAAATCTGCCCTCCCTTTTCTTTGAAGTCCCTCCTTTTATTTAAACTCGTACACTTTTACTAGAATTGCACTTGATACTAGAAATGTTTGCAAGCTCATAAGTTCGCCCCTTCTCCTGTTTATATTAACTTCTGCCTTCTCACCTGGACACAATTAGTGCACTCTGCAATTTGTCAGCCTTTACTTGTAAAGGAAAATCCACTTGCAAACAGCCCCAAAACAGCTCACAAACCTTTTATACTGGTTTTGTTATGGATTAGGATCAGTACAAAATGAATAACTGTATTTGTGCACCTACTTATATATCTTATCTTTGCAGTATTATCGTATAACCAAGTTTTACTAATAAATGCTGAATCATTGGGAGACTCTAAAATGGAGGATTTGTCACTTCCCTGCCTACAAGATGTAGGCAGCACTATTTCCGGTCTGTTAAGGATGACGAGTCTTACCACACCCTGAGCACAAGGAGGAGAACGCCATCTTCCCTTTGTCCTAAACTTCTGACCAATGAGAGAAAGACTCATCCCCCTGTGGGATGACACCTAGAGACTCCTTAATGCATTAACCCAATGCTTTGCTGAGATTCTGTAAAAGAGGACACCTCAGAACCAATGAATTACTGAATAAACCTGATGTTTTGCTTAATTGTAACTTTTATCTGATTACTAAAAACTATATAAAGGACGGCTGACGTAATAAATTAGGCGAGAGAAAGCTTTATACCAGAACTCTGTGTTGGTGTATTATTTCTCTATGGTGTGCACACTATATAAATATTGGTAATTTGGCCAGGGACAGATATCTCTGAAAAATACTTTGTTATTTCCTAAACAAAATGGCGCCCGAACAGGGACTTGAGGTTTAACCGAACCGCAGAGGACAAGAGGAGTTCGGACGGACTTCATGGGAACAGGCGGAGCCTGATCACCTCCGGTACATGGTAAGGACATGATTAGTACCTTATCCGTGTAGACCTGTTCCTGGGACTCTGCCCGTTGTCCAGCTCCGCTGTAAGGGGAGGTTACAAAAGTACAGGTAATAGCTTGCCTCAAGTCCATTTGAATCCTGTACAAGAGATAGTGATATCTGTCGCCTGTGTGTGTCTGTTGGTAGTGTGATTGAGTGATTGTGATTTCTTAGATATTGTGGTTTGGGGAGCATACACGTGTATGTGTGACAGGCTCTGAAGACGGATGACTTGTTGACTTGTGCCCAGAGACGCACATAACACAGAGAAATTGCACATACGGGCTTGCATATACTTGCCCTGGGGATTGGGATTGCTTTGCATACTTTCCTGGGAAGTGTCTATGCATGCTGGATAGATGAATATCTCTTGGGGGTCAAGATGTTCAAGCCTTGCTAGCCTGATAACCCCAAGAGACGTCTGTCATTCACTACGGGTGGTTAAACGTGTATGTGGGACACAGACTTCAGTGGCAGATTGATAGTGTTGTAAAGCACGATAAGCCCTGAGTGTGTCGTTTTGTAAGCACCTAGTTGTGCAAAGTCCCGAATCACATATCTTTGAATCTAAAGTTTTCTGCAGAAAAGGTTTGCTGATTATAATGTTACATGTTATGTCACTGCTGGTTTTTAATGCATGATGATATGAAATGTGATATGATTATGTCCTGTTGATTTACATGCCTCTGTCCACTATCCTCCTTGCTATCCCTTACCAGCAGTTAAGTGGTTACAGACTGCAAGGTATAGTCCCAGGAGGCCGGTAACGACGGTCTGAGTTTAGAGAAGACGTACGAATTAACCCTTCGTAGCAGACCTTCTTCTTCTTCTTCAGAGCTTCTAGCTCTCTCTCTCTATCTATCTCTCTCTCTCTGTATTACTACCTCGTTAAACCCCTGCTGCTAAATACGTGTTTGCTTTATATAGAAATATGGGGCAGAATCAAGTTAAGGGGGCGTGTTGGCCCAGGATATAGTTAAGAAAAGGGGAGGTGAGGCTGGTGTAAGCCGATGCAAAAAGATGTTTAAAGTGTGTGGTATTACCAGTGTCGTAGGAGGGCATTTGAAGGCAGAAGAGTGGCGTAAAGTGTTGAGAGACAACAAAGGGCAGTTACAAGATTGTGGTTTGTTGCCGAGTGCAGAGATGTGGTACAGAGTGGCTAAAGCGATTGCACAGGAGGGTTGGATAGAAAAGGAGATTGAATTGAAAGGACGGAAAATGTATGTGTATCATGCTCCATGTGAAGTGGTCAGTTCCCCGAATTCGCCCGTTGTCCCCTCCACAATACAAGCAATCTGTCACCCTAATGTACCACAGCTACTACATACTGCCGAACAAAGACATTCCACCCAGCCACAATCAAAAGATGGCGCCCACACACACACGAAGGAGGAGCTGCACTCACCCCCGAATACTGCCCATCATAACGTGATGTCACTCGTCGCATCACCTGTCCAAGGGGCTCCGCCCATTACTCCTACCGCTCCAACAGCACATCCCACTTGCTTGTATCCAGTATTGACTCCAAACGGGACACTGTATTCCCCATATCCGATATTTCCATCTGTGGAGGCACCAATTGTAACAGAACATTCACCAGCAAGTGCTGGGCCCCATAGTGTGCATAGTTCACACAGCTCTGCCATAAGCCCGCTGTTCGCCCCCCTCCCCAAGCCCAGAACACCACTGGAAGCACAAGCTCTGCCCATCAATTATCACCAAGATAGTTCAGACGAGTGGGATGACGACATAAGGGGAGGAGAGGGGGCGGAAGAATGGACAGATAGGAAGTCCAGTTCAAAAGTGAAACCTAAGAAGAGGAACAAGAAAAGGGGAAGTCTAATGTACGTTGCATTTACCCCAACACAAGCCACCTCCCTTATAAACACATTGCCCGACCCTGAAAAACAACCTATGCCTTTCTATAGGAAGATGGCACAGATCCAAAAAACATACTCGGCAGCCTGGAAGGACCTTGTTAGCTTGTGTGAAATCAAGGCAGGAGATTCATACTGGCCTATTATGCGGAATGCAATAGATCCTTATGGTACAAATCGTTCAAAGCATGACTTTACATCAGGCATACAGTTCTGTGATCTGTTAAGATATTGGGCAAAGGACAAATTGGCAGATCAAGCAGTTAATTTACAAGATATCAAACAGGAGAAGGAGGAGTCAGTTGAAAAATTTCATGCACGACTCACACAAGTATTTACAGACCTTGGTCTCAGCCCACATAATACAAAACATACGCAGATGTTAAGTACAGCTTTCGTGCTGGGATTACATGAGACAATTCAAAAGGGCCTATTGACATCCAGGCCAGAATATAGAGTTTTACCTTTAGACACCTTACTGCTGGTTGCTAAAGGACTGGAGACAGCAGCGGCTAAACAACCTGCATCATCAGCGTCTAAGAAGACAGCTATGCTTATGGTGAATTCTGAGGAATCACCACGGAAAGAAACAAGACAGTGTTTTAATTGTGGGAAATCAGGACACCTTAGCAAGAATTGCAGGGCACCCAGGAAGCCAAGACCTAGACAGCAGGGAGATGATACTAATGCAGCGCCTGTACTTCAAGCTACAGCATAGGATGGGGGTGAGCCTGTGTCAGTGTCCCCTATTCTGGCAGTTTCTTCAGGGGATGGCGAGGTAGGACCACAAGCTATTGTGACACTACCAATAGACACAGGTGCAGCCAGAAGCGTTTTAAGAAAACAAGATCTGCCCGATATATCTTACCTGTCTGATATTGATGTCGCTTGTGTAGGAGTAGATGGTGTTCCCATCTCCAACCATTTAACCCAACCTATGCAAATAGGTCCATTTCCAGATGTACTCGCAAGATTTGTAGTATCCTCCACATGCCCTATAAATCTGTTAGGTGCAGACGTTCTTTCCCGACTACAAGCATCTATCTCATTCACCCCAGATGGAACTGTACAGGTGTCTACACCTCTACAAGTCACTGACACATCAGCACTCTGCTCACTGCCCATATTATTACGCATAGATGCCAATAGCATCTGTAATACAGGGCCAGCTGATATCTTGGACAAGATTCCAGCAACACTCTGGTCACAAGGACCGGAAGATATTGGACACCTAAAGGTGCCACCAGTCATAGTGAAACTAAAATCTGGAGCAGAGCTACCACGCAAGCCACAGTATCCTCTGAAGCCAGCACAAATAGATGCGATCTCTCAGCAGATAGAGAGATTAGTGCAGCAAGGGGCGTTGGTCCCGTGTATGTCACCATGCAACACGCCCCTATTTCCAGTAAAGAAGAAATCCAAAAAGGGAGAACCAGTAAAATATCGTATGGTTCAAGATTTACGAGCAGTCAATGAAGCAACCATATTAGACACTCCAATAGTGCCTAATCCGAACACTCTCCTTTCTGGAATACCTCCAGCAGCTGCATACTTTACCGTGGTCGATTTAGCAAATGCTTTCTTCAGTATTCCCCTTGACCCTTCTTGCCAGTATTTGTTCGCTTTCACGCATGATCATAATCAATACAAATGGACTGTAATGCCTCAAGGAGCGCAAAATTCGCCCAGCCAGTTTGCCAAGGCTATGAGTCATATCCTTGACTCCTGGCAACAAGCGAATCCTGACATTGTATTGCTGCAGTATGTTGATGACCTCTTGCTGTGTGATGAAGATCTTCCCACAGCTACAAAGACCTCAGAAAGCTTACTGAGACACTTGGCAGAACAAGGATGTAAAGTGTCCAAACAAAAGCTACAATGGTGTAAAGAAACTGTCATATTTTTAGGACACTGTCTGTCAAAAGGTGTGCATCATCTTACACGCACCCGAGTACAAGCAATAGAAGACATGTCAGTCCCTGAAGGACACAGACCCCTGCATGCTTTCCTAGGTCTTATATCCCACTGTAGAGCATGGATCCTGGAAGCATCCCTTCTGATGCAACCCTTGTATGACGTATTAAAGACGGAGCCATATGAGATGACACAGACAGCTCTGGATAATTTCTAAACCCTGAAGAAAGCTATCTCATCAGCACCGGCACTAGGACTACCAAACTATGATCTCCCATTCAAGCTCTTTGTGTCGGAAAAAGAAGGACATGCAATGGGAGTCTTGACACAGTCCCATGGAAATAGACAACGGCCTATTGGCTATTTCTCATGTCAATTGGATGCTGTGGCAAGGGGAGGACCGTCTCAAGAGTATGACAGCACCAGCAACCCCAGGGAAGCACATTCTGTGGGCCAGTTAAGGAGGGGGCACATGGATTTATAATGAGTTGAATTTAGGGGGGGTCAGTGAATGTGTGACCCACGTGAGCTAGTTCTATCGGCTTGAGGGCCCTATGGGATATTTGCAGGCAGGGATTGGCTTAATTAAATACTTTACTAAATTTTGGGGACAAAATCATAGGGGTCATCTTATACACGGGGTCATCTAATACACAGAAAAATATGGTAATTACGGAATGATTGATGAATGGTTCCCTGAATTAATAGCTCAATTTTGCCTATGGCTTCTGAAGTGTCAATCTGTAAAGAATCAGATTATATTGATACCTCAGTAGCCATAGGAAAATAAAGACACAAATCTATTAATTCATTAATAAGGTATTGATAACAAGACTTGTCAGATTAAAGCATCACTTGAGCTGAGTGACAAAGTGTAATAAGTTTAAAGTTGTTTTTCTATTACTAAACTTAACTTTTAAGTACATACAGAATATTTCCTGCATATAAACATTTCTATGAATACAGTATTTCATGGCAATGCAACTTCAGGCAGCCTGCTGCCCCCTGAAAATGTGCTGACATCGTTCTCGGGTGAAACACATGAAGTTTTTGCAAGAAATTATGCACAAGGAACTAGATATTAGTTTGATGACTGGTAGCTACATAATAAAATCACAAGATGATGATGATGCACAAGTCACAAGAATGAAGTGACAATATGAACCTTTCATAATGCATCATCAAACATGCATTCCATCCAGGAGACGTAACTATGGTCCACCCTATCTGATAGACTCAAACGTCTGGTTTGTTTATTGATGTTATAACACTAATATGAGTCAATAAACCTCACATTCTCTAGAATGGAATGTCAATCAAAGAAATTGGAAAGCAGTATGAAGAAAACTCCTCCAATTCACTAGTAGGAAAGACATGCACGTGTGGGTCACATCTGTATTGTACATACACACTCAATTTGCTGTAAGATACAGTAGTAATATACACATGTATGTTTAACAATTAAATGTAACTGTTTAATTCCTAAACATCTATGTGACTTTTACCTTTGTTTGGCTGGAAATGCTCTTGTTCTTTATTAATCCCAACAAACCAATTTCTGAAAGATTGTGTTTTGTTTTGTACATGTAGGCAGCATGCCAAAGAATCAGAGTTGGACATTTTATTAAAAAATATATTTTATTTGTATCCAATGTGACTCCATTTGCAGCTATGATCAAGCAGTACAATTCTCCTTTGCTGCTTAGTCACCATGGAGGAATTCTATATAAATTGTAGGGTGTGTGCATGGCTGTGCACAGAGCTGCTTCTGGGCTCACTGACAGCCTGGGGGAACTATGTGCATTTATAATGTTTTTTCTTTATCTTCTGCATTAACTATAAGGCACTTAGAGAACATATTTTTGTAATTATAAGAAACTGTTGGAATAACTGGGTCCTTTTCTGTGTTACTGACACAGGGATTTGTACAAAAGTCAGATTTTTACCCCACTTCTGTGTGCTACCGTATTCCATTGTCTCCTAGAGAGTGTATTGGGGGAGTTAAGTTGAGTACTAAGTGGAAGATGAAGCGTTATCGGTAACGTCCCATGTCAGGGAAATGAGGGCAAGATTGAATGAGATGGGGAAACAAGAGTGGAACTGAGGGATCAAAGTAAAGGGAGGGGAAAAGAAGAAAGGTAATCAGGAAGGGTTAATATAGAGGGAAATTGAGGGATTAAAAAGGGGGGTAAAATAAAAGTGACAATGTGAGGGGTGTGAAATGAAAGTGATGAAGCAATGTCTTTTGGGCAAAAAAATTTTATTAATTTAATATACGGTACATGTTTGTGTGTGGGCAATATAAGGGAATTGGCTATTACAATTCTGCTGGGTCCCTAGTTGTCTTGTTATGTGTAATATGAACATGCACATTATAATTTATATCTGTACACGTTACTGTTGTGTTAACTGTAATACCACACTACACAGTTTATTTTTACAGTGCATTATTAGATATGCAGCACTATAAGGTATAAATACTTTTGTGGTAATATCTAGTTTTACTGGGATACATTGGTCATGTACACTTCATGGTGTTGTCTATAACAGTGGTTCTCAACCTTTTCTGGTCTGGAGATGTGCTGGTTACCATCCAATGTTCATTGTAGCCTTCTGTTAGATGTAGAATATGTTAAACTTTATGTGACTTACTGAATTTTCATCTAGCTTTGCATAGAGAACAGTTTAACTTCTTATAAGTAACCCACGGCCAAGCAGAGTTAAGGTGAGTAGGATTTTGACAGTGCTAGGAATAGGATGAAAAAGATAATAAGGGGTTAGTATGGGAATGTGTAAGGTAGAAGGGGTTATGACATCAGAGAAGGACAGTATAAGCTTAGGGTCAGCCATTGATGTCAGTGGGGCTATTGTTTTTACACTTTCCCTCCCACCCGCCCACTGGTATTTAGTTGTATAAACAATGGTCTTCAGCAGCGTAAATGCCTGACGTTATAAATAAATAAGTTCTCCAAAACCCACCCACCCCTGATGATCCACTGATCCATGGAATTGGTTGAATTTAGTCTCACCTTTCCACACTCCTTCATGATTTTGCAGTCATGAGGGAAGCTTTCAAGCAATTAATATTTTCCCTTGCTTTTCCATAAATTTTTCTGAGAGTAAGAATGCAGAGCTGGCATTTTGTTATTTGAAGTGTTGGATTTCTGACTATAGCAGTCAAGATTACCATCCAGTTTATACAGTTTAAATGAGCTTGAGGATTTTTAGAATGCTACAGCTACATCTTCCAGATAGGAGGCACCCCTTCATAGCCATAGTTGGAGATTCCTAAATTTCCACAGCAAGTTTTACTTGTTATCCCCACAATGTAATTGAACTTGGCTGCTCTTTGGTGGTTCAGCTTTGTTTTTATCTGTATCAACATAGTACAATTTCGATTGACCAATTTTAGGTTTAGAACTTTTGAATAGTGTTAATGCATCACTTAATCTTTTTTTATTCCTTTGCACAATTCTTTGATTTTTAGTTTTTTTACTAATGTCAAACTTATCAGTTCCTCTTATTATTTGTTTTGTTTTTTAATTGTTTAATTCCTTTGGGACCTGTATATTGAGTAAATACTTACTCCTTAGCACATATATCACATATATAGTTGTGAGCGTACGAGTCGTTGCTCACGCTTGCGGGCTCGCGTAGCGAGCCCGCAAGAACTGCGTCCCTCGCGAAGCGAGGGACGCAGTTCCCCGCAAATGCGGGTCCTCGCGAAGCGAGGGCCCGCATTTGCGGTGGTGGAGGCTCAACGTCGGCTGTGTTAACACACACATACACACACATGACTTTTTAACAGAATAAACCCAACCGCCCAGCCAACAAAAACCCAACAACGTCCCCGCAAATGCGGATCCTCGCGAAGCGAGGGTCCGCATTTGCGGGGGTGGGAGCATCCCAACATCGGCTGTGTTAACACACACATACACACACACACAACTTCATAACAAAAAAACCCTCAAAGTCGCCTCACACCCGCTTACACCCAGACACACAGACGCAAGACTTAACAAAAAAACTGTAAAAAAGGCCCTTCACACGCTCTTAACACACATACGCACGACTTAGAAACAAATACACTGCGTCGTACACGTAAAAGCTAACTGCGTATATCGCAAAAAATACGGCAACATCGCAACAAAATACGGCCGCATCGGAAAAAAATACGGCCGCGAAAGACCCATTCCAACCGCCGCGCATCAAAACATCACAAACAGAAGAAATAAACACAACAAACACATAAAAAGCTTACTTACAGCACGGGGGGGGCATCCAGCACCTCCAAAAGTTCATTTACACGTCCATTTAAGTCCAAAACAAAGAGTTTAAACGGCCGAAAATCGGCTAAGCGAGAGAAAAAATGGCCGCCGAACAAAACGAGGCTCCAGACGTAACTACACTACACTTACTCGCAATAATGAAACACAAACTATGCGGAACGGATCACACTCATATTAAACACCATTTTAACCACTACTACGCACAAAATGGCGGATGGAACGCAAATTGGAAGCTGGAACGCAAATAGCGCATGCGTATTGCGTTCTAACGGTCTAACTATAAATACTGCCTATTTGACAGAGAAAAATACATTTCTCCTCAGGTGATGAACAGAGTGACTTCAGACATAACTGCTGCTAAAACTTGAGAAGATAATTCTTTCCTAATTTACTACTTTACATTGTGCAAATTACAACTGAGAGGTAAGCAATAATATATTACATTTTATTATCAAGACAGGACATCAAAAAAAAAATTTAAATAAGAAAAAGAGGTTTATGTATACTGACATGTGACACGCATATATATTCGTATAATGTATACTGACAAGTGACACGATCATTTATGTGTATAATGTATACTGACATGTGACACGCACATTTATGCGTATAATGTATAGTGACATGTGACACGCACATTTATGTGTATTGCCCCTGCAACAAAATTATCTTAAAACAAACTAATTAAACAACTACATTTAAATTACATTAGAAAAAAATAAGTTGGGACTATTAAAATATGACTCATGTATACTGATATGTGACACGCACATATATGTGTATCATCTATAGTCACATGTCACACACACATTTATGTATGTTGGCCAAAAATACAAATAAGGTTAATTTAACAATTAAAATATGATTCATGTATAGTGATATGTCACACGCACACAAAAAAATTACTTTCAACTATGGAAATGTGCTTCATGTATGTGACATATGTGTGTAGCCCCCACCAAAAAATAATGTTAATTCAAAATAATTACAGAAGTATATTTCAATGAAATTAATTTACTGCAATTCAATAGATCACCTAAAGCTCAATCTTTCTACTTTTTTTAATATTCAAACAGACTCTGCATCAACAGCGTCTCTCAACAATTTGCACCGTGCATTGTGAAGCACAATCCCTTTTAAAGAACACCAACAAAGAAGAAGAGGTAAGATACAAAAATACTTTAAATGCTGAAAAGGCCATGCTTTGTTAAATACAAATAAAAAATTCTATAATTCACTATTTCACTTTATTTTTCAAACAGACACTACAAGAAGACCGGCGGATTAAGATTGGCAGGAGGGGACCCTCTGTCATTCCACACTTCAATCAAGGTAAAGTATTAAGTATAAAAAAGAACCGAACCATGAGCCTTATTCAATTGTGAGTTGGCCAATTGAATAGGGCTTTATATAAGCACATAATAGATTTTTTAGACAGACATTTTTAGTTACTGAACTTCTAACCACAATCAAGGTCTTCACTAACTAAAAACTTCTGTCAAAAAATATTTTATGTGCTTATATAGAGCCCTATTCAATTGGTCAAAACGCAATTGATTCAGGACCTAAATATGTTTAATGGGCGAGGGCCTCATTCAAATGTGATTTGCCCATTTCAATAGGGCTCTATATAAGCACAGAGCATATTTTTGAACAGAAGTTTTTAGTTAAAAACTTCTGTAAAAAAAGATGCTCTGTGCTCATATTGAGCCAAATTCCATTGCGAAAAACCAAATTCAATGAGGCCCTCACAATATAACAAATCCAGCAACCAAAGGCCCTCATTCAATTGATATTTTGGACAATTCAATAGGGCTCGAAAGAAGCACATTTAGAACCCTATTGAATTGGCCAAACTGCAATTGAATGAGGGCCAAAGGATGCAACATATGGTACACACAAACTGGTACACACAAAACAGGATTGTAACAAACACATAGCAAACTAAATTCATATTCTTTTTGTTTAACAACCTATAACCATTAGAAAAAACACTACATAAGTATAACAAAAGTGGTGCCCATCAAACAGGATTGTACGAAAACTCACACAAACACATAGCAAACTACATTTAAATTCTTATTTAATGTTTAACAACCTATAAGCCTTAGAAAGAAGCCTAAATAAGCATACCAACATTGGTGCGCACCAAATAGGATTGTATGAAAACTCACACAAACACATAGCAAACTACATTTAGATTCTTATTTTATGTTTAACAACCTATTAGCATTACAAAACAACATTAATAAGCATACCAACAGTGGTGCGCACCAAACAGGATTGTATGAAAACTCACACAAACACATAGCAAACTACATTTAGATTCTTATTTAATGTTTAACAACCTATAAGCCTTAGAAAGAAGCCTAAATAAGCATACCAACAGTGGTGCGCACCAAACAGGATTGTATGAAAACTCACACAAACACATAGCAAACTACATTTAGATTCTTATTTTATGTTTAACAACCTATTAGCATTACAAAACAACATTAATAAGCATACCAAGAGTGGTGTGCACCAAACAGGATTGTATGAAAACTCACACAAACACATAGCAAACTACATTTACATTCTTATTTTATGTTTAACAACCTATAAGCATTACAAAACAACATTAATAAGCATACCAACAGTGGTGAGCACCAAACAGGATTGTATGAAAACTCACACAAACACATAGCAAACTACATTTACATTCTTATTTTATGTTTAACAACCTATAAGCATTACAAAACAACATTAATAAGCATACCAACAGTGGTGCGCACCAAACAGGATTGTATAAAAACTCACACAAACACATACCAAACTACATTTAGATTCTTATTTTATGTTTAACAATCTATAAGCCTTAGAAAAAGGCCTAAATAAGCATACCAAAAGTGGTGGGCACCAAACGGGATTGTTGAAAAACAAAGAAATAATGTCATTTTTTAGTTCATACAAATACATTCAAAGAAAATTACATTTTCATTTTTATTTTATATCAGATACTGCGTCAAAAACATCGGACCAGGAGTTTCAACTGAGGACCAGACCAGCGGACGAGGACTTTCAACAGAGGACCAGACCATTGGACGAGGACTTTCAACAGAGGACTACACCATCGGACGAGGACTTTCAACAGAGGACTACACCATCGGACAAGGACTTTCAACAGAGGACCAGACGATTGGACGAGGACTTTCAACACAGGACCAGACCATCAGACGAAGGCTTTCAACACAGGACCAACAAAGATTCTGCTTCAAATCAAACTTCAACCAAGGTACAGTATAACAAGTAAAAAAAGAGAAAAATTAATTAATATTCTTCTTTAATGTTTAACCACCTATAAGCCTTAGAAAAAACCTACAGAAGCATACCAAAATTGCGGCGCACCAAAAAGGATTGTAGAAAAACACAGAAATAATGCCATTTTTTCATTAATACAAAGACATTCAAATAACATAACATTTTCATTTTTATTTTATTACAGATACTGCGTCAAGAACATCGGAACAGGAGTTGGAACTGAGGACCACACCAGAGGACGAGGACTTTCAACAGAGGACTACACCATCGGACAAGGACTTTCAACACAGGACCAGACCATCGGACGAAGGCTTTCAACACAGGACCAACAAAGAATTTTGCTTGAAATCAAACTTCAACCAAGGTACAGTATAAAAAGTAATATCTATCATCTATCTCTTATTTGTCTTTTAGGGCCAATAATCTTTAACAGTAAATACAAACTTCAATGTAAACTTAAAAAATAAATTGGCATAGTCCAAAAAAGTCTAAAAACACAGAATCTATACAATTTGTCATTGTAACATTCCAGTCCTAAACCCTAATTTAATTGCCATTTGACAAATTGAATAGTGCTGTAAATAAGGACATAACATCTTATTGAAAATACCTTTTTAGTTACTGAAACACTTGCTTTTGGATACATGTTTAATAAATAAAAATTTCTTTAAATAATTATCTGATGGCCTTATTTAGACTTTTATTCAATTGACCGCATTGAAATTGATTAAGTATAAAATGTTAACACACTATTGATAACTATTTGTCATGAAAAACAACTTAACATCTCAAAATAAACTAATGGTACATTATTTTATTTTTACAGATTAACATGGCTGATAACGAGAGTAAACAAGAAAAGAAAAGACGCCAAGCTAGAGAACGACGACAGAGAGCAGACAGCCAGCAGACACCGGAGAAGAAGGAAATTCGACGAGAAAAAGAACGCAAAAGAATTGCAAGCAAAAGACTGTCACTTGCAGAAATTAAAGATATCTCAAAAAAAGCAACAAAGAAAATAAAGCATTTACAACCTGTTGCTCAAACATCAGATGACATTTTACCAGAAAAAATACAAGAGATACCAAAAAAAGCAACAAAGAAAAGAAAGCATTTAGAACCGTTTCATGAAACATTACATGACATTTTACCTCAAACAATACAACATATACCAAGAAAAGCAACGAAAAAAACAAAACATTTAGAACCTGTTGTTGAAACATTATATGACATTTCACCTGATGAATATGAAAGTCAAAATCCTATATGCTTTGCAAATTGTCCTCTACTCAAGTCTTTAGCAGTAGAGGTTCATAGTTGTGGGGACATGACTACTCAATGTCAGTTTTGTGAGGCTTATTATTTTAAACAGGAGAGACCCAGAGATGGACAATTTATTAGTTGTTGTCAAAAAGGCAAGTTCAAACTTCCAGAAAGGAAAGAATTTCCAATTTATTTACAAAATATTATGACTGAACCTACTTTTCCAAACTACAAAAATTTTAAGACAAACATAAGATCCTACAATAGTGCCATATCCTTTGCATCCATGGGGGCAACATTAGCTGCTAATGTACCAGGACATGTTCCTTACTGTTTTAAAGTCCAAGGACAAATTTATCATCGCACTTCCCATTTACATCCAGAGGAAGGAAATAAAAGAAAATTCGCTCAACTATATGTCCTAGATACAATGGAAGCTGTTGACCAACGTATGCAGATGGAAGAAAATAAAAAATGCTTACCCACTGTTTTCATAGAGCTAAATAACATTATGGACAACAATCCCTACAGTAAAGCTTATAAAAAATTGGCAGAAGTAGAAAATGAGCAACTACTTCATGCACAAACACATCAATTACCAATGCCGAAGGTTAATATGGTGCTTAAAAGAGACAGACATACTGATAAACGTCGTTATAACTTGCCAACAACAAATGAGGTTGCAATGGTGTTTCAGAATGATGAAGGAGAACCACCATTTCAAAGAGACATTCGAATATATCCTAGAAATGAGGACCAACCGTTTATTAATATGAGTATCTTAAGTCCAAATTTAGATCCAATGACATATCCCATCTTTTTCCCACACAGAGAAGCAGGTTGGCAACCAAAATTAACTCTTCCCAGTTACCCAAATGCTAAAGCCAGAATCCGAAATAATGTTTCTATGCTTGAATTTAAAGTAGCTCAAATTGCCATTCGCAATGTATTTAATCCAATTTTATGTGGTGGGAAACTAACACAACAATGGATTATTGATTCATATTTGCAAGTTGAGGCAAATAATTTAAACTTTATCAAATATCAACAAGATAAACTCCGTGTAGAACAATATTCTGGACTCATGGACTATGTTGCTGACGTGGCTACAAGCAGAGACATGACAGCTGGCAAAGCCATCATTTTACCATCTTCCTTTCAAGGATCTCCTCGGAATATGAGAGAAAGATACAATGATGCTATGGCTATTGTGACAAAATTTGGCAAACCCGATCTATTTGTGACATTTACATGTAATCCACAATGGCCAGAAATTACACTAAATCTACTTCTTGGACAAACTGCTTCAGATCGACCAGATTTAGTAGCCAGAGTTTTTAAGATTAAATTAAATGAATTAATACGTGACTTCACTATAAATCAGTTATTTGGCAAATGTCTTGCTTATGTATATACCATTGAATTTCAAAAAAGAGGCCTTCCACATGCACATCTTCTAATAATACTTCAAGAAAAAGATAAATTAGATACTTCAGACAAAGTGGATGCAGTCATTGTTGCTGAACTACCAGATCCAGAACTATATGGTAGACTATATGAAATTGTTACTCATCGCATGATTCATGGACCCTGTGGTGACCTTAATCCACAATCACCATGTATGGAAAATAATAAATGTTCCAAAGAATTTCCAAAAGATTATAGAGACAAAACCTATGCCAATTGTGATGGATATCCACTTTATAAAAGAAGAGAAGGAGATAGTGCCATTATTCGTGGAAAAAAAGTGGACAATAGATATGTAGTACCCTACAATCCACATTTACTCATGAAGTACAACGCCCACATCAACGTAGAAGCCTGCACTTCCATCAAATCCATTAAATATGTCTACAAATATATTTACAAAGGTTACGATGCAGCTACTGTAGTCGTCAAAAGTGCAGACAACCCTGAAAGTAGTGAGTTAGTACATGATGAACTTGCATCTCATGTAGATGCTCGCTATGTCAGTGCGCCAGAAGCTATGTGGCGGCTTTTAAAATTTGAAATGCATGATAGATCACATGCAGTATATAGGTTAGCAGTACATTTGCCACAACAACATTTAGTCTATTTCCATGCTGGAAATGAAATGAATGCATTGGCCCAAAGTGAAGATCGTCACACTACACTAACTGCATGGTTTGCATTAAATTCCACTGATGCTGAAGCAACACAATACTTATATATTGAAATTCCATATCACTATGTTTTTGTGAATGGATTATGGAGACCAAGAAAAACCAGAGGCAATAAAATTATTCCAAGAATTTACACAGTCAGTCCAAGAGATGTGGAACGTTTTTGCTTACGGATATTACTTTTAAATGTTCCTGGAGCACAAAGTTTTGAACACTTAAGAACTGTTAATGACATTGTATATGAATCCTTCCATTTAGCTGCAAGACATAGAAACTTACTCGCTGATGATACAGAGTGGGAAAGATGTTTAGAAGAAGCAGCACAATGTCAAATGCCACGACAGATGAGAGAACAATTTGCTTTTATTTGTATCTTCTCAAATGCTCCAAATGCATTAGCTTTGTGGGAGACTTTTAAAAGTAATATGGCTGAAGACTTTATGCGACGATACAATGAACCCATTGCACACTTAAAAGCGTTAATGGAAATCCAAGAAGTCTTTTTAACTCATGGATTAAGTTGTGCAAGTTTTAATTTGCCTGATCCAGGTCTTATAGATGACATTAACTTTGAAGACTATGACATTCAACTACAAGCAGAAAGAACAGAAGAAAGACTTGCAACTTTAAATACACTACAATTGCAAGCATTTCATGCCATTAAAAATGCTATAGATGATGACATGGTGACAGAGCGTTATTTCTATCTTGATGGACCTGGCGGATCAGGAAAAACATATTTGTACAATTTATTAATGAGTTCAGTACGAGCACAAGGAAAAATAGCAATGGCGTTTGCCACTACTGGAATTGCTGCACTTTTATTAGAAGGTGGAAGAACTGTTCAAAGTGGATTTAAACTGCCAGTGCCTATTTTAGAAAATTCTGTGTCAGATATTCGCATGACATCCTTACAAGCAAAGAAATTGAAGAAATGTAAATTAATTATAATAGATGAGGCCACAATGATGTCATGCTATGCCCTCCAATGTATTGACCGTTTGCTTCGTGAAGTCATGGAGAATACTTTTCCATTTGGTGGAAAGGTAATGTTGTTGGGTGGCGATTTCAGACAAACATTACCTGTCGTTGTACATGGAAATCGAACTGACATTATCGAAACATGTATAAAGTCAAGTACAGTATGGAAACATTTTACCCATCTTCAACTGCAACAAAATATGAGATCAGAAGGCCAAACTGATTTCAATGATTGGCTTATTAAAATTGGAGAAGGCAGAACAGAAAAAATACTACATTTACCTGATGACACTGTAGAGATCCCACCTCATATGATTTGTCAACAAGATATTATATCGGCTATATTTGAAGGGAGCATAAATAACGAAGAATATTCCGAGCTTGCCAACCAAGTCATACTGACGTGTAAAAATAAAGATGCATTAATCCTCAATAATGAAATCTTAAAAAAAATGTATGCACCACAAAGAAATTATCGCAGTGCTGATTCTGTACTTGCTGATGACAATGAAAGTCAGGCTAACTTTTCGACTGAATTCATAAACTCTTTAACTCCTTCTGAAATGCCACCACATATTTTGCAGCTAAAGAAAGGTGCAATTATCATGTTACTGCGAAATATGAACCCCAAAAAAGGCCTATGCAATGGCACAAGATTAATTGTTGAACAATTAAAGGACCATTTTATAGATGCTGAAATTTTAACTGGGACCCATAAAGGAGAGAGAGTTTTCATACCAAGAATAGATTTAGCACCAAGTGAAAGTAGTCTCCCTTTTATACTTCAAAGAAGACAATTTCCCATTATTATGGCATTTGCCATGACCATTAATAAATCACAAGGTCAAACTTTCAAATCTGTGGGTATTTTCTTGGAAGAACCAGTTTTTGCACATGGTCAATTGTACGTTGCGTTGTCACGGTGCAAAAATCCACAGGCTATTAAAGTTTACATTGAAAACAATGAAAGTCAAGGTGATTTATTAGAAGATGGACGTATTTTTACTAAAAACATTGTCTACTATGAAGTACTATAACTTTGAAGGATACAAATTAAAGATGCCAAGATTTTTTTAAAGCATTGCAAAATACATAACAATTGGTTGTTTAATTCAGTCATAATTAATGGAAGTCATGTTTATGAATGATTTGCCTCACAAAATACTTGCCTTGCATTGTTAGTAAAAATTATGTTAAAATGTTAAGTCACTATGTTAATGTTTCTAATGTTACAAGTTTAAAAAATATATTTTCAAGTTATTTCCTTCAACAGATTACAAAGTGGATGTTAAGAGGTCAAGCACCTTTTAAGTCACAATGTAAATATTGTCTGTTATCTTAAGATTACTACCTACATTAATGTTTATCGCCAGTTTATGTGCTCAGTAATAAATTACTTTAATTACGTACGTTTTAAGAAGAGTTTTACTGTATGTCTTCCTCTACATTCAATGTATATTCAAGTTAACAATTATTGTGATAAAAATTGAATTTTAATACTGATTAATTTAAATGTCAATTGTTTTTACATTCAAATGTTAATACTTTTAATAAAAAATTAGGTTACAAAATGTATTCACTATGTTCCTGTTTATAATGTTCAAAATTATACCAATGTTTTGTCAACTTCTAAACTTACATAAAAAATAAAGTTCAAGTTTAAAAATATATACTTTGATGGTTATTGCTTACATATAGTTTAAACTTCATGTTAAAATTCGCGACGTTTAAAGAAGGGTTTTTACTTTTTGCTTTCCTATTCATTCAATGTATATTAAAGTTAACAATTCTTCAGATACTAATTACATTTTAAAAAACCATTACACCAACATTTTACAAAAATACATGTTCATATTAAAATACTTACAAGGGTCAAAAATATATGTTAATAACTAAACAACTTGACAAACATATACATCACATTGCCGTCATTTTTTGACGGGCAAGTCGCTAGTTACCGAATAAACCTGATGTTTTGCTTAATTGTAACATTTATCTGATTACTAAAAACTATATAAAGGACGGCTGACGTAATAAATTAGGTGAGAGAAAGCTTTATACCAGAACTCTGTGTTGGTGTATTATTTCTCTAAGGTGTGCACACTATATAAATATTGGTAATTTGGCCAGGGACAGATATCTCTGAAAAATACTTTGTTATTTCCTAAACAGTTTAACAGTCAAGCCACACCCCTCTCACCTGGGCACAATTAGTGCACTCTGCAATTTATCAGCCTTTACTTGTAAGGTAAATCCACTTGCAAATATATAGTTAATAAATAGTACATTTGTGTTCACATTTGAAAGTCTAAAGTAAAAAAAAATGTTTAGTGCTCAGAATTCCAAGAAATACAGTTATTACACTGCATTCTGAGAACCTGTGCAAGGACATGCAAATGTACCCACAAAGTATTTGCCTGCTGCATTACACAGCTTTGGACAAAGCTCAGCATGGATTAATTCCACACATGTACATCTGTTTCAAGGCTACTGACTCTCATCAGTGTGGGGCTGGATCCTAGCTTGTATAGTAGATTTTATGAGGAGGTAGCTTACCACTATAATAATTTAATTTATGGTGCGCAAAAGTCCATAGAAGCCCTCCACCGTACAATAAATAAATAAATAAACAAGTAAAATAACTTGTTGCCTGCTCAGAATTATATATAAACATATATGTGTGTGCTTTTTACCTCACACGATGTAAAGTGCCACACAGCTGTATATATGCGGACTATGTTCTTATTATATATCTATATATTTGTGAAACGTGTATAGTCACCTGACAGGGACCATGCTGGTGCTATATTGAACAATCCTTGCAACACCCCTGCAATATATTACATACACATAAATGCCAATTACATAATTCTGTCTATGTACATGCATATCATATGACTGCTGTGTGCAAGCTCAGTTAAACATCTGCATGTAACAAATTTCCCCAAACTGACATAGCTAAATTATCTCATTGCTGAGCTGTTTCCAGGCTCTCTCCCCATTGTACTATCATTTATTATATATATATTTATTCTGTTTCCTTTTCTCTTCCATTATGTGATGATTTTGGCGCCCTCTTCTCTGTCAGCTGACTATACAGAAGCAGCTAGGGGTGACTCAGCCTTTTACAGAATGCTGTTTGTTGGCTGCTGTAAAACTATCTGGCTTTGTGTCAGGGCACAGCCAGGATGTGGCTGTCTCAGCACAGACCCTTGAAGCTGTTTCTAAGCTGAGGAGGGGAGGGGGGCGCGTCCTGTCAGAGGAAGGGAAAATTTGTGAACTTTTTGCTCACACAATGGGAAAATGCAATGGGAAATTCCCTGATCTGTTTGTGAGAGGTGCTGGAAAACCCAGATGGAGAGACAGAAACAGGATAGTGAGAAACAAGAGAAAGAGTGATCAGGATAACAAGTCTTTATGGAATCATTGTTTTTGTTAGCTGCATTAGCTAATACCAGCATTACATCATTAGTCAGTAAACAAACAATCATGGCTCTGCATGTATACACCTTTTCATTTATCCTCATCATAATTCTTAATAGTGAACACAGTGATTCTTAGTCTTTTATTTATAAAACGTCAACATGTTCCTTAGTGCTATTTTCAATGATACAAAAAAAAAACGACAAGGTAAAATATAATAATAATTATTATTATTATATTATTATTATTATTATAATTATTATTATTATTAATATAGTTAGAGTATAACAGATTATTCAATAAAAGTGGTGCAAAAGTAAATATTCTGTATCGAATGACAGCGCCTTCTGCAGTAATGCAGAATAGGGATGCAAAAAATGTACAGAACAAACAACAGACGCTTAATTCCCATATTTACATTTTGATATTGTAAAGAACGAGATGTCGCCTTCCACTATATGACCTCAGATACCTGAGGAGGATCTTAAAAAGTAATTTTTGCAAATTTCAATATCAATTAGGTTTAGTCGTTCAGACTCTCCATGACCCTATATACATAAGGTTTTCTCAGCAAAGATACAGGACTGGGTTGCCAGTTCCTTCTCCAGTGGACTGCAATTTGTCTGATCTCTTTGCTATTGATCTCTTTGCTATGACCTGCCTATCTTGGGTGACCCTACATGGTATAGCTCACAGCTTCATCAAAGTTCATAAGCCCCTTCACCACAACAAGGTTGTGATCAAGAAGGACAATATCAATTATAAATAACACTAATTTAGGATTTTAATAAACAATTGCAAACATTCATATTTATCGGTAGATCATTAATTTCTACCTTAACTATACCTTTAATGTAGGTAGTTAAGGTAAATTTAAAAAGCTTTGGTTCATTTGACTTCCATATAAAAAAAATAAATTAGAAGTTAGAGGGTTTAGGGTTACATCGCCATTTAAGATAAATGTTCATACAAATCAGCCTTCTCTAATTCTTTACAATTTTCCATTTCTTATATATATATTTTTTGTCATTCTTGCTTGTTGGCTACTTTTTAATTTTTTTACATTTTTTTTTTCAATTGTAAATCACAGCTGGGTGCTTTCCAGCTATTCAAGCCTCAGGTCAGTGATAGGAATGTAAAAGTGTAAGTATAGTATTAATATTAAATGTTCTATTTTTATGAGAAATTCCCTTTCCAGCACTCATGCACAAAGTATGACATAGCACCCTTGGGCAATTATGAGCTAAATTATGAAATATCTTCTTCATTTCCTATAAAGTAAGGGATCATACCACATCCATAAAACAAAGTAATGAATGATTATTATAAATAATATGATGGTAATCTAGATAAGGTGTTTAAACTGTAATCTGCAGACCACTAGTTGGCTGGAAGTTCCATTCAAGTGGTCTACAGAATGACTCAGGTTAAAAATGTGTCTAACCGTAATGCAGTAATGCAGAATTGCCTGGATATTAATTACATATTATTGTGTGTAACTGTTTATCCTATAATCCAATATAGCATAGTGCATTGCAATTGTTAAACAACAGGCAAGAAAATCATTAAAGGACCACTGAAAGCATTGTTTTCTTAGTTGCACCTCAAAGAGGGCCTTTCATAATGTTGAGAGGTGTGTTTCTTTTTTGAAAATTAAGCTTCTGGAGTAGCATATACTGCTTTGAATGTATAACTGTCTTTTGGGATTCGTCCCTGTCAGCGAATGTGCAGCAATAATATGTTTCTGCCAATGAGATCTAGGCCCAGAATGATCAAACATCATTGGAATACTATAGGAGGCAATGCACTACCATATGCACAAAACAGTAGTTATCAAGTAGCAAACAGAAGTTAATGAAGGCTCTGTGCAGTTCCAAGAAAGACTCCTGGAAGGACACTCGGAGGATGCAGAAAAGTAAGAGTGTGTCAATCGCTATTTGTAAAGTGTTTCTGTGGCCATGTGCAGAGACACAAGCCTGAATAAAACTCTGAAAAGCTATTGTGGACTCTATCTTACATGCTCAGTGTATATTGAAAGGGTAAGAGGTTTTCATTGTGCACCTGGGAAATCCTGTAGAGATCCCCTTTTACTTGAATTTCATAAATATATATACATATATATATATATATATATATATATATATATATATATATATATATATATATATATATATATACCAAAATACTAAAACCAAACCAAATCAAAATAATTGAAATGATCTCCAAGCAAATCATGTAAAATTTGTATCCAAAACTCAATTTTCAATAATCCAGCACGTCATTGGCTCAGAAAAAAAACAAAAACCTTCTACGCTCAACTTTGTTTAGCTCTCTCTAAAAAATATATTTGCAGAGTTTGGCACAAAATGGCAGCCTAATGGCTCTCAGTAAATCACACAGTCTAGACATTGCTTATTTACACAAAAAAATTACAAATCTTAACTATTTTGCCTTGAAGGGCCATTTACCTCAGTAGAAGTGCTCTTCATTGCGTGAAAGAGCACAACATTATATGTTAAAGTGATCTAAAGTTAAAGTGAACGCCCATTCCAAGCTCCGTGAAGAGAAAGAATGATGGTTTCAGGAATGTAATCAGCCATCTGTTAAGCTACAAATAACATATTTTTGAGCTTCTAGCAGTCTTTTCCCTGCACAGATAAATTTGGGAAGGGTTAACCCTTTTTATGCTCTGCTCTCTGCACGCAGCTCCTGCTGTAACTCTTAGTGGGGGACTTGCCTAACTCTCATCTAAACAAAACTTCATTTATACATTTTTTTTCTGTTAAAAAGGCACCTACTTTAAAAATTCATAAAGTATTTCAACATATTTTCAGGAGTACATTACAGTGGTGTGCTCCAAGCTGTGCTGAATTAACTGGTCCTTTAAATTATGAGAAAAAATTAAAACTGTCTCCAAACCTTGAGTATCTGTGTATACAAAAGTGAATTATTGTTTCTGATTTACCATCTAACATTTATATAACATTTACAAGTTATTTTAGTGATGCAAGCATCTGTTGTATGACCTTCCACCGAGAGCAGAACATCTCTAACTAGGCCCAAAATGTAACATCTGCTGTCTATTACTTTTTTCTTAACCCTCTAATACTAAGCACAAAGTTTATTAGAAAACTACCCCAGAGTATTACAGAACCAAGTAAAATCAAGAATTTCTTTCTGCAGTTCCCATTTCTGAAAAATTAAACAGCGAGTTATATTTAAAAAAAAAAAAAAAACACTTGTAAATCATATTGCTTACAACATGCAGTATTCACATGTAAATTCCATGCATAATACCATGCATAATAAACATTTGAAAGGAGGGATAGCATTTTTTAAAATGTGTGTCTAAACGTTTTATATTATAAGTGCATGGGGCATGAGCAGACCATGGAGGGTAGCATGAGTCACAAAAGCAATTAGTCGCAACACAACCACCTTGAGTACAAATGTCTCACCCTGCACAATTTAAAAAAAAAATTGAATAAAAAATAGTTTTACTATACAATGATATCGGGGAGGGTGGGTAACATATTTAAAAAAAAACAATTATAAAATCTTCGGTTTCATTTACCTAGATCACTCTGAAACTAATGAAGCATTATTTGTAATATTATCTTTACTCATGGAAGTCACACGTTCTGTGGAATTCATGCTTCATGCTGTTCATACTTCATACTGTTAAAAGTAGAGAATATGACCAAAAACAGGCTCTTATAGTAATGGTACTTTGAACCATAATTGTATTTTTTATTCTTCTATTACTGGGGTATCTCTTGCATCTCAAACACAAGTCTTGGGGGAAACCTGTAGGCCTATTTAAAGATATAGACATGTGGGTATCTTGTAAAAAAACCTTCATATAAATTATAAGAATTATAACCAATATTGTTTCTGACTTCATAAAGAGAGGTGCACCTCTCAAAAGCTTGTCACTATAGTAACTAAAATGTCTGTCCAGTAAAAAAGGTATTACTTAATACTGCAATACCTTGATTATTTATCTGGAATACTGGACAGTCATGGCTGCGCCACTCTTTAAAATTATAAATTTCAATTGTTAACTAAGCAAATATATCTAAATATACAAATGAATCAATTTAATTAAAATTTTCATTAAGGCATATATATAATATTGTGCACAAAAGGTACTTTAAAAAATATGTATATGAAAAAAGTCATATATGAAAAATCTTTTAAAAAAATCAAATCAGTTAGACACTGATTAGATATATGAGCTGTATTTGTCAACATAAAAATTGATGTAGCTTTTAAAAATTCCTCAAAGGTTAGGGAACACGTTTCTCCTGCACCCTGCCACCTGCATATTTACTAACCTTTTAGGCTTTTCTTCTTAACCACTTTTTATGGGCCTTCCTCGGGCCAGAAAACAGGCCCCTGTCAAAACATTACCGTTGTGACCCGGTAGATTCCTGAGCAATCTGGGTTTTCTCTTAAGGCTTATCTACAATGTCTCATCTGTTGATTTGAAGGATGTCTTAAAAATTGGAAAATTTGCTTCCAAGTAAGGCAGGATAAGGCAGGTTAGTAACCACTGGTGCAGTGATTGTCATCTTCTTCCCACATGCCTCCGGTGTTGTAGTACTTGTAGGGTAGAGATTCACTGTTCTATGCACACATTTCATGCCTATTTTATTTTTATTTCACTAGGTTTTATGATTTTGCCAGAATTGATTAATGGGTTCTTTACCATTAACCTTTACTGTTTTGTTAAATTGGTGAAACTTTTATGTCACTCCCACTAAGCTAGAACTCTCCCATGTTACATTGCATTAGTTCCTCCCTGTTTGGACAATGGCCCCACTATATGCCCTGGTTCACCAGTTCAAATATATATATAAAACAATATGAAAAAGCAAGTGACCATTAACTCGCTAATTATGTACAAATTCTAACAACTAGGGTTATCTAAAGTTTTAGAGTGAAATGAATATACCAATTTCAAAGCATAACAATATCATCCAGACATGCTATGACATGGAACCTTAACTGGAGGATCCAAAATATAATAGAGATTAGTATATCAAACACTATGACAAATACATAGGCCACTCTACATGCACAGCCACAATGCCCCCTGATGACGTCAGCATGACGCTTAGGAAACGTACGTCGGGGCCTGTGTCTGAGGACGTGTCTGGGAGGTTTCTTATGAGCTTGTAGCATTGGAAGCAGGAGAAAGCATTTCTTGGATTCCAAGATAAGTACACACTATTACTTGGTATATTACTTTACTCTTTCAATGCTGTTTGTTATTTAACAGCCAGCAAGTATGGAGGTATAGAGGCATACAGTGCATGTAGAGTGGCTTCTGAATTTATCATAGTGTTGATATACTAATCTCTATTATATTTTGAATCCTCCAGTTAAGGTTCCATGTGTGGTGTATCACCAAATTAATATTACACAAGGTTCGTCTACATTAAAAGGTATTTATTAAAAGGCAGATAACACAATACTATAAATGTATTACAAACACAACAGCTCAGACCCACGGAGCAACACCCCCTTTTAAA
Source organism: Discoglossus pictus (assembly GCA_027410445.1). Lineage (NCBI taxonomy): Eukaryota > Metazoa > Chordata > Amphibia > Anura > Alytidae > Discoglossus > Discoglossus pictus. The sequence continues at coordinate 170,950,097 of CM050164.1, forward strand.
TCTATCTACCTATATATATATATATAGTAATTCCCTTCCCCAAACGCTTGATCTTACCCACGGTCAGACCATTGACATCATCACCACGATCAACCATCACCAACACCACCCAGCAAGCAAACAGGAAACAGCACCAGTTTCCTGCCTGGATATATCCTTAGTTAAGATGATGTAATTTACATCACATCCTGTCCATGACTTCCTTTAGCAATTGTGGGAGGGAAGTAAAGATTCTCAGCCCTCCTACAAAGGCCTGTTTGAGGAAGTCCTGAATTACCATTCAAGGAAGACAAGTTACCACACCATGTCATAGCATGTCTGGATGATATTGTTATGCTCTCTTTGCAATTGTGTCTGGCATATTAATTTAATTTCCCCCTGCCAATGCCTTTTGGTACTGTTATCCTTTATTGAATTTGTATTGGGTAAATCCGATCTATTACTACCAACAATACTGTTTATTATTAATCAGACATTAAGTATGGAGGAGTAGAGGCACACTGCATATACAAAGTGGTCTGTGTATTTATGATGGCTTTTGGTACATTCATGTCACTCTAATACTTTAGATAACCATAGTTGTTAGCTTCACATATATAATTGTCATAACTGCGGGTTGTCAAAAGTTGTTGCTAATGCTGTGGCCCTCGCGAAGCATGGCCAGCAACTACAGGCCTCCCAACATTTATGGACTTCCGACACAAAAATACGAGACGCTCCCGCGTTAAGAAAAAGAACAATACGAACTCTTAAAAATACGACTTTAACGGCCGACCCGCGCAAACCTCAAAACATTAAAGACACAATAAATACACACAACAAACACATAAAAAGCTTACTCACAGCAAGAGGTGGCACCCAGGACCTCTGCAAGTGAAGTTACACCTCCATTTAAGTCCAAATTCCAGAGTTTAGACACCCGAAAATCACCTAAGCGAGAGAAAAAATGGGCGCCGAAAAAAATGAAAACGAGGCTACAGGACCCTAAACACGCAAAACACCACCAAACACATACGGATTTCCTGAAAAAGCCGGACGAGGTCCAAGAACAAGGACGCTAAATCCCCAACAGCCACGTACTACACATTAGGCGCCATTTTGCAACACTAACTTACAGAAACCGGAAGTACACAGCTACCCTAACGGATTTTCCTCGCACACGCACACTATTTACACTACACACTGCACACATTGCTCACACTTACACAGCAGCCCCACAGCACTCAAAACACACATTGTATGCTGCAGCAACATGAAAACAGATTGTCAGCTCTTCAGCATAATGCTTCCTGCATTTATTACTTCCAAATAGGTAAAGTATATTCCTTTATTAATGTCTTATTTAGTTCATTACCATACACCAAACAGCATTAGCTCACTTACAATTTCATTGCTGTCATTTTTTGACGGGCAATATTCTAGTTTGTACATAATTAGCGAGTTAATGGTCACTTGCTTTTTCATATTTTTATCTGTTTAGGGTATATTAAATATACTGTGATATTGCTTATTCCTACCAGTGATCCAATTAGTGCACTCTATTTTTTCAACCATTAAGGGGCGTCATATTAAGTGTGCCATTGGTGTCTATGTTCAGTATCTTTATTCATTGATCTTATTGTTTTCTCTTTTACCATTTCTTGTTTAATTGAAAGGAGGGTTGAGCATTTTATTGCTGGTGTTAAGCACCGTTTGTAAGAATTAACAGTGATATACAGTATCTCACAAAAATGAGTACACCCCTCACATTTTTGTAAATATTTAATTATATCTTTTCATGTGACAACACTGAAGAAATGATACTCTGCTACAATGTAAAGTAGAAAGTGTACAACCTGTATAACAGTGTAAATTTGCTGTCCCCTCAAAATAACTCAACACACAGCCATTAATGTCTAAACCGTTGGCAACAAAAGTGAGTACCCCACTGTAACGTAGTTGGAACACGAATCCAATATCTCCGCTGGTATACGGTAAAATATCCAAGATGCACTACAGTCTCACCATCCCCAACCTCCCATATTGGACGACACTCAATTGGGAGTCAAAGAATACTGTCTTTATTTTGTTGTGCAGAAGTATATATACACATCTCTTCCCACAGGCAATACACATCCCCCATAGTTGGCCACACAATACACATAGAGACACAATAGGTGTGGTCACACCCCCCGGAGGCTACCTGGCTACTTTGATACAATCAGACATTGATCAGATTACCTTCTCTTTGTTCTATGTCTCATAATAAAAACACTTTATACAATAGACTTCTTTATCTTATGAGGAGTCTCTGTAAGAGGATTATCTATTATCCTAGTAGCTGTAATATTCTGAGCCAATATATTCTGTAGAACATAAACCAACATATCTACAGTATAGCAATGTGATCATATTTTAACCATAACCATAAAACAGGGTAAAACAGTGATGGGTTCCGTTACACACCTCCCCCGTGACCATAAGCCAACGTACACGGTCTGATCCCAACGGATCGGCCTGGGGATGTCCGGACAAAAGTAGTTGTTGGTCAATTCTCTAGTTTGACAACCCATTAGCATTACTGCAATTCACCTTTACTCACATTTCAAGAACAAAACAAACGCACACTTCATACAGCATTCACAGCAATAAACATTTCAAGGAGAGGGAAAATACATTTTACAAACAGGTTTTACAGAGGCCTCTGTAGTGGAGACAATGGGGAAAGTAATCCAATTATCCAGGGATAGAGGCAGACTCCATTGCATATGGTTGCAAAAAAAACATAAACCACTTTAAAATACATGAAGTCACCTTTTACACATAACACACAGACATTTCACATATCCCCAGATAGCTGGGATCTGAGCGCACAAAACTACCGAATAGCGCTCAGATCCTATTCACACAGTTCATTTGCCATGTAGCTAAAGTCTTTCCCATAGTCTTTCATTATATGAATGGGCTCCATGGCATAGCTATCTGGGGTATCACCGCTCCCACAGGGCAAGTACCGAATGACCACCCTGTATTTGAAGGGCCAGAATGAGTGACATACACTCTGGTATGGCCGAATACTGTTTTTAAAGGGCAATATGTCCCAGGGTCATAGTCGCAGGGCAGGAGGCTGGCAATAAGTCCTCTCCAGGACAAAGTGGCGAAGGGCACTTCATCACACATCTCCCCTTTGGGGGGAAGTCTAACCAGGCACCTGGATATTTCGCTGTGGGGATGGGGCAACACGCTGAGGGGACTTGAGGGGCAGAGGCCAGCGGCACTCTGCCCTGATGCCAGCTCTTCTGCTGGTATAACCTGCAGGACATTCTGCTCTGTACAAGGGACAAAGGGAGGGCAGAGGCCGACTGCACTCTGCCCCGCTGTCAGCTCTTCTGCTGGGGTACTTGGGACATATTCCGGCTCTGTAGCCAGGGAAAGGTGGGGGTCAGTGGGGGTTAACATTTCCTCTGTTAACCCTGGGGCCACATTAGGAGTTAGCTGAGGAGGGGAATTTGTACTTACCCCCTCCTCCGGTTGTCCCAGTGAGGGTAGTTGGGGATCTGGACAGGCTGTCCAGCATCCCGGTAGGTCAGGCACAGAGACCACGGTCCCATCTGCGCCGTCTGGGAGATTGGTGTCTCCCCTTGTTAGGGTAAGCTGTCACTGGGGGGAGAGGGTGACACCTTCAGCTCCCTGGGGTTCAAACTGCCGCTGGGGGGGAAGGATGACACCTTTGGCCCCCTGGGATACACACTGCCGCTGGGGAGTAGGACGGCACCTTCTGCTCCCTGGGGTACACACTGCCGCTGGGGAGGAAGGACGGCACCTTCTGCTCCCTGGGGTACACACTGTTGCTGGGGAGGAAGGACGGCACCTTCTGCTCCCTGTGGTACACACTGCCGCTGGGGAGGAAGGACGGCACCTTCTGCTCCCTGGGGTACACACTGCCGCTGGGGAGGAATGACGGCACCTTCTGCTCCCTGGGGTACACACTGCCGCTGGGGAGGAAGGACGGCACCTTCTGCTCTTTGGGATACACACTGTCGCTGGAGAGGAAGGACGGCACCTTATGCTCCCTGGGGTACACACTGTCGCTGGGGAGGAAGGACGGCACCTTCTGCTCCCTGGGGTACACACTGCCGCTGGGGAGGAAGGACGGCACCTTCTGCTTCCTGGGATACACACTGCCGCTGGGGAGGAAGGATGGCAACTTCTGCTCCATGTGGTTCACACTGCCGCTGGGGAGGAAGGACGGCACCTTCTGCTCCCTGGGGTACACACTGTCGCTGGGGAGGAAGGACGGCACCTTCTGCTCCCTGGGATACACACTGCCGCTGGGGAGGAAGGACGGCACCTTCTGCTCTTTGGGATACACACTGTCGCTGGAGAGGAAGGACGGCACCTTATGCTCCCTGGGGTACACACTGTCGCTGGGGAGGAAGGACGGCACCTTCTGCTCCCTGGGGTACACACTGCCGCTGGGGAGGAAGGACGGCACCTTCTGCTTCCTGGGATACACACTGCCGCTGGGGAGGAAGGATGGCAACTTCTGCTCCATGTGGTTCACACTGCCGCTGGGGAGGAAGGACGGCACCTTCTGCTCCCTGGGGTACACACTGTCGCTGGGGAGGAAGGACGGCACCTTCTGCTCCCTGGGATACACACTGTCACTGGGGAGGAAGGATGACACCTTCTGCTCCCTGGGGTACACACTGCCGCTGAAGAGGAAGGACGGCACCTTCTGCTCCCTGGGATACACACTGTCGCTGGTGAGGAAGGACGGCACCTTCTGCTCCCTGGGGTACACACTGCCGCTGGGGAGGAAGGACGGCACCTTCTGCTCCCTGGGGTACACACTGCCGCTGGGGAGGAAGGACGGCACCTTCTGCTCCCTGGGACACACACTGTCGCTGGGGAGTGGAATTAGTTGGAGTATTCCACGTGGAGCGGTTTCGGTTTCTGGGACAGTCTCTCTGCATGTGGCCCTGCTGGTTACACGTGTGGCACCTGATGTACCGTGGAGGGGTTTTGTAGTTCCCACCACCCGGACGCAGTGCTGGGGGGGGGGGAGGTTAATGGTGGGAGGTGGGTTAGCAGCTCCAAAGATGGACCGCTCCCGTGCACGCTGCTTTTCCATTATGTATTCGTGAACATTAACCATTCCAAGGTTATTGTGGGAAGCGTACCTGGGAAAAAGGCCAGTCTGCTTTGGAGTTCTCTTCCAAACTCATTCTGTGTGCTGTTCGTAAGAGGTGCTGTAGCCGCTTCCCGGTCTCCCTCCATGAGTTCCTTTCTGTCTGCATCCCTGTAGTCCGTGGCCACCTCCTCCTCCTCATCATGGAACGCTGTCCGAAAACTAGCCGGTTCCATCCTGCTGTAGCCAGGGGCGCTGTGCGGATACTAGCGTTGCCCTCAATTTGTAACTCCACGGAATGGTGTCTCCTGTAGCTGTCCTTCTGACCGTGGGAACAATTCCGCCACTTGCCACCAAATGTAACAGAGTTGGAACACAAATCCAATATCTCCGCTGGTATACGGTAAAATATCCAAGAAGCACTACAGTCTCACCATCCCCAACCTCCCATATTGGACGACACTCAATTGGGAGTCAAAGAATACTGTCTTTATTTTGTTGTGCAGAAGTATATATACACATCTCTTCCCACAGGCAATACACATCCCCCATAGTTGGCCACACAATACACATAGAGAGACAATAGGTGTGGTCACACCCCCCGGACGCTACCTGGCTACTTTGATACAATCAGACATTGATCAGATTACCTTCTCTTTGTTCTATGTCTCATAATGAAAACACTTTATACAATAGACTTCCTTGTCTTATGAGGAGTCTCTGTAATAGGATTATCTATTTGCCTAGTAGCTGTAATATTCTGAGCCAATATATTCTGTAGAACATAAACCAACATATCTACAGTATAGCAATGTGATCATATTTTAACCATAACCATAAAACAGGGTAAAACAGTGATGGGTTCCGTTACACACCCTAAGTAGAAATGTCCAAATTGTGCCCAAAGTGTCAATATTTTGTGTGGCCACCATTATTTTCCAGCACTGCCTTAACCCTCATGGGCATGGAGTTCACCAAAGCTTCATAGGTTGCCACTGGAGTCCTCTTCCACTCCTCCATGATGACATCATGGAGCTGGTGGATGTTAGAGACCTTGCACTCCCCCACCTTCCATTTGAGGATGCCCCACAGATGCTCAATAGGGTTTAGGTCTGGTGACATGCTTGGCCAGTCCATCACCTTTACCTTCAGCTTCTTTAGCAAGGCAGCAGTAGTCTTGGAGGTGTGTTTGGGGTCGTTATCATGTTGGGATACTGCCCTGCGGCCCAGCCAGAGCAGAGAGGCTGCAGGGCTGATGTGGGGCTGATGGGAGCCATGGCAGAGGGATGTGACGTCTTCTCGTGTGCGCGCGCGCACTCTTGTATGCCGGTCTAACCGTGCTCGCGTCCCGCCCGCTCGTACACGCGCGTCCCACTTGTGAGCGCGCCCCACCAGAGCAGAGAGTCTGCAGGGCTGATGTGAGCCATGGCAGAGGGATTTGTGAAACTGCGAGTTGTCGTCAGTTGCGACCCTTGCTTTCCGAGGGTCGCAAAGCGTGACGACAACTCGCAGTCTGACAATTATAATATGTGATACCGTATTTATCGGCGTATAACACGCACTTTTTCTCCCTGAAAATAGGGGATTGAGGAGGGGGTTTGAGGAGGGAGGTTGAGGAGGGGGTTGAGGATGGGGGGGTTGAGGAGGGAGGATGAGGAGGGAGGTTGAGGAGGGGGTTGAGGATGAGGAGGGAGGTTGAGGATGAGGATGGAGGTTGAGGATGAGGAGGGGGGTTGAGGATGAGGAGGGGGGTTGAGGATGAGGAGGGGGTTGAGGATGAGGAGGGAGGTTGAGGATGAGGAGGGGGGTTGAGGATGAGGAGGGAGGTTGAGGAGGGGGGTTGAGGTTGAGGAGGGGGTTGAGGAAGGAGGATGAGGATGGGGGGGGGTGGAGGAGGGGGTTGAGGATGGGGGGTTTGAGGAGGGAGGATGAGGAGGGAGGCTGAGGTTGAGGATTTTGAAAATTTCCTTCTTAAAATGAGGTGCGTGTTATACGCCGGTGCATGTTACATGCCGATAAATACGGTATATATATATATATATATATATATATATATATATATATATATATATATATATATATATATATATATATATATATATATATATATATAGGCTCATTTAGGCTCCTCTGCTGCTACAGGTTATATATTATATATACATTGTGCTGGGGTTAGAAAACATGTATTTCGGGTGGCTTATATTCATAACCAGGAGTCATAGAGCTCATATGGCAAAGGCTTTACACTGCTAGTTTAAATTCCTTTTAGTAATGAAACTACATTAATTCATTCTTTCAATGAATAATCAGTTGCACTGTGTTTATATTTTTGTCTTTCATTTTTATAATTCCATACTATCTGATCACATTTATAAAGCATTGATTTCAGTTTCCTCTTTCACTTTCTTTTCATGGCATCTTGTACTAAATCATCAGTATATCTTGCTGTTTCATATCTTGCTATTGTTATTTAAACTGCTTTCATAACAGTTTAGGAAAGAGTGAACAGTTTAGGAAACAGTGTCATCGTTTAATTTAGAAGTAGGGCTGGTACAGGGGTGTGCTTCTTCCTAGGTCCAAAAGGCCCAGGGGAGCACATTTTCAGAGGGGCAGCAAGTTGTGTCAAGATGCAGTGCAGTACAGTGAAATATGCTTGTATATGCACAGAAGTGTCTATAATTTATAATATAATGTCTACCACTCATAAATAAATGATTTGAGATACAAAAAGGGGAAAGGAGGAGCTTCAAGTGGGTGGTGGGGGCATATAAACCTGAATGGCCTAGGGCAGCATAAAACCTAAACATGCGCATGGGTTGGAGAATAATGTCTAGATATTTGATGATGGTAGTATTATTATTATTATTATTGTCTTTATTTATATCGCGCCAACATATTCTGTAGCGCTGTACAGGGGTTTAGTACATGGCAAAAAACAAACTTAACACCTTATAAAGAATGGAGGGCCCTGTTTTTGAGCATATAATCAAATGCACATAGTGCTTGTTTCCAAGACACGGACACACGATTGAAAACTCGCAAACTTACAATCTAAGGATTTAGGTGTGATACAAGAGGGTGACAAATACAAAATGGCAACGTGAATGCAATTTGTTTAGTCAATTGGAGGGGTCTGTGTGTTGTACTGTAGATTGTGGGTGGGAGTGTTATTAAGCTGTGGAGTGTGCAGTTGTAATTATAAAGGCTGAAGGTGATACGATTTTTTAAACAGGTGTGTTTTTAGTAATTTTTTAAAGGTTTTGATATCCTGATCGTTTGGTATTGAAGATGAGTCTAGTAGAGGCGTTCATTATGGATTGGAGGGGAGACAGACGAGAGATGGGGAGGCCAGCAAGGAGTGAATTGCAGTAGTCAAGTCGAGATATGATGAGAGAGTGTATTATAATTTTAGCTGTGTCTTGTGTAAGATAATGACGAATTTTGGAGATGTTTTTTAGGTGAAACTGACAAGATTCTGTTATCGATTGGATGTGAGGAATAAAAGAGAGGGCGGGATCCAGTAGAACCCCAAGACAATGGGTCTGGGTGGTGGGAGTGATGATGGTGTTGTCAACAGTGAGAGATATTTGAGGAGTGGAAGCTATAGTAGAGGGTTCAGTCTTAGACATGTTGAGTTTGAGTTGATGGGTAGACATCCAGGAGGATATGCTAGAGAGGCAGTTGGAAACATGAGCTAAAAGAGAGGGGGATAGATCGGGTGCAGAGACGTAGATTTGAGTATTATCTGCAGAGAGATGATACTGAAAGTCGAAGGATTTTTTGAGGGTGCCAAGGGAGGAGGTGTAGATGGAGAAGAGGAGGGGGTTTAGGACATAACCTTGGGGAACGCCAACAGACAGAGGAAGAGGTGAAGAAGAAGTGCCAGAGAAGAAGACGCTAAATGTACAATCTTTTAGATAGGATGCGAACCATGAAAGAGCTGTGCCCTGGATGCCAAATGAGCGGAGAGTTTGGATTAGAAGAGGGTGGTCAACTGTGTCAAAGGCAGCAGAGAGATCCAGGAGAATTAGAATGGAGAAGTGACCCTTTGATTTGGTGGTTAGCAAGTCATTCGTGACTTTTGTGAGGGCTGTTTCTGTTGAGTGTTGGGCACGGAAACCAGATTGGAAGGGGTCAAGAAGGGAATTGGAGGAAATAAATTGAGTGAGGCGATTGTAAAAAAGCCGCTCATGCAGTTTAGAAGCCAGGGGAAGTAGTGAGATAGGGCGGTAGTTGGAGACAGAAGCTGCGTCAGATGAGGGCTTCTTGAGAATGGGTGTAATTATGGCGTGTTTTAAGGAGGTTGGAAACCTGCCAGTGTTTAGGGAGAGGTTGAATAGATGTGTGAGAGCTGGGATAAGTGCGGTGGATAGGGGAGGGATTAGCTTTGAAGGAATAGGATCATGTGGACATATTGTAAGGTGAGAGGTTAATAATAACGTAGATACTTCTTCCTCGGTTACAGGGTCAAAGGAATACATTGTGGAGGAGGGATTGGGGAAGGGTAAGGGTTGGGTGTTGTCGGTTTGTGGAGAGGATGGTGGGATAGGGCCAAGCTGAGAGGAGAGCTCATTTTGGACGGTTTCAATTTTATTTTTAAAGTGGCTGGCTATGTCATCAGCAGTTAGAGAGGAAGGGGCAGGAGGTGGGGGTGGGCAAAGGAGGGTGTTGAATGTAGCAAATGAACGTTTAGGGTTGGAGCACAGGTTTGATATTAGTGATGAGAAGTAGTGTTGTTTGTCAAGATTGAGGGCAGAGAAGTAGGAGTGCAAGGTAAACTTGTAGTGGAGAAAGTCTGCTGAAGTGCGAGATTTCCTCCATAGTCGTTCTGCAGTGCGTGAGCATCTCTGTAGATATCGTGTTTGTGTTGTGTGCCATGGTTGTGGATGAGAGCTAGGGCGTTTGCTTGTGATTATGGGGGCAAGTGAGTCAAGGGTGGAGGTTAGAGTAGCGTTGTACTGTGAAGTGGCAATGTCAGGGCAGGCAAGGGTGGTGAGGGGGCTGAGAAGAGGTTTTAGTACATTTGAAAATTGTTGTGGGTTGAGTGCTTGCAGGTTTCTGCGTGTTCTGGTGGCAGCATTTGAAGAAAGGTGGTGAGCGGAAGATGAGGTGAGGTTGCAAGTTAGCAGGTGGTGGTCAGATAGGGGAAGTGAGGAGATGTTGTGCATGGTAATTAATTCAGACCATGATTTGCTGTCACTACAGAGGCTCTTGTACAAGTTAGAACAATGGGCAGCCTTCTTGGTAGATAACATTTAGCACAAGGAAAGGAAGAACATGCCATTGGGAAGGAAGAACATGCCATTTCTAATCTAAATTGAATAAATCTAAGGTTATCAAAAACAAAATGATTTAGGAGTGCTTGTGGATAACCACCTATGTTATAGTGCTCAGTGTCAGGCAGCAGCTGAAAAGTCATGGAACAAGGGAAGCAAATATAATTGTGTCCCTCTATAAATCGATGGTACAACCACATTTGGAATATAGGATACAATTTGGGGCATTGTGGGACATTGATTTACTAGAAAAGGAACCACAAAATTAGTAAGGGGAATGGAGGTATTAGACTAGGAAGACTGAATCACCAAATTGAACTTATGTTCTCTATAAGAAAGGCACCTAATATAGAATATGATTATATAAATACATACATGGTCAATATAAGGCTTTCAGCAGACAAGAGGGTTTTATCTAAGGTTAGAAGAAAAAAGAAGAGAAATTAGTGTTCCTTACAGTAAGGCCAGTAAGATTGTGGAACTCACTACCAAAGGAGATTGTAACAGTATATTCAATAGATAACTTTAAAAATTGCCTTGGACATCTTTTTGTTTACAAATGCCATGCAAGGCTATATTGGATAGCTAGGATAGGAGGGATTTTGAGCCACAGAATAATCCAATTGAAGTTTATGGGGTGAGGAGGGAGATATTTGCCTTATGAGACAATTGGCAATGTTTCAGTGGGTTTTTTGTTTTTCATCTCTTTATCTGGATAAATTAGAAATTCACATAATATAAAGATTAGAGATCTAAAAAGGTGGAATTTGAAGGATCAATAGTCTTCTTTTCACCGAAACCTCATTTAGGATGTTACTATGCAAATATTAAAGCCACGGAAGATTGTGCCCCAGGAGACCTATATTTGATTATTTTGCATATTTACAAAGATGTGTTCATTTGGAACTTTTTAGTGATCGATAAACAATTAATCTGTAAACTGTGATAATATTTTACAGGATATGAATTGTAATTGATTTTGAATGTTTATATATTCTCTTTTTTGTTGTTATTGATTTTGTTTTAATATATTATGTATATGTTTTCTTTTATTTCTATTTTATAAAAAAATTGTTTCTAGGTTAATGACCTCCTGGACTCATGTACTCTTTTGAATTGGCAACCTGTCATGGTTGGACACTAGCTCCAAACTCAAGGTCTATTCTCCTGGTCATAAGAATTGCCTAAAGGGACTATGACACTTTTAAAGTTATGTTGTTGTGTAATGTTGGGCCCCATTCCCTGGTTGTGTGCCCTGTACCTCCAAGAGCCCCTTTCACCCAACTCAATTGAGCCTAAAGGGCTCTGGGTCGTGTTTGTATTTTTTGAATGTTTATTCCATATGCAGGATATGTATTGGGTTGTAACGATTACATTGGGCTAATATTTTAGGGTTGTTGTTTTTGTTTAGTCGTGTCCGATTCTCTGTGATTCTATGGACCACAGCACACCAGGCGCATCTCTCAGTCACTGCCTCTCTGAACTCCATGATGTTCATTGCTTCAGTGAACTCATCTATCCATTTCCGTCTCTGTCGTCCCCTTCTTCTTGTGCCTTCAATCATTCCCAGCATCAGAGTCTTTTCTATGTAATTCTGCCATCTCATGATTTGTCTTGATTTCCGGGAGTATTGATTTATTAGATCTTCTTGCAGTCCAAGGGACTCTAAGTAGTTTTCTCCAACACCACAGTTCAAAGGTGTCAATTCTACAGTGCTCAGACTTCTTTATGGTTCAGCTCTCACATCCATATGTTACATCCATATGTTACTACTGGGAATACCATAGTTCTAACTATGCAGACCTTTGTTGATAGTTTAATATCTTTACTTTCAACTAGCTTGGGATGTAGACTGACCTTTTCCAGTCTATTGGCCATTGTTGAGTTTTCCAAATGTGTTAGCATAAGGCAAGCAACAATTTCGAAGCATTGTCCTGTAGAATCTTTAATAGTTCAACTGGGATTCCATCACCTCCTGCAGCCTTATTATCAGCAAAATATCATAGGGCCCTTCTCACTTAACTTTCCAAGATGTCTGGCTCCAGCTCATTGGACAAACTATTGAGGTAATCACTGCTGTTAAGATCCTTCCTGTATACATCTTCAGTGCTTTCCTGCCATTTATTCTTTATCTGATCTTCTTCTGTTAAGTCCCTACCATTTTTGTCTTTAATCACGCCCGCTTTGGCATAAAAGGTGCCTTTTAGTTTCCAAATTTTCTTGAAAAAATCTCTTGATTTACCCATTTGGTTATCTTCTTCAAACTCTTTACATCGTTCATTGTAGAATGTCTCATTGTCTCTTCTTGCTATCCTCTGGATTTCTACATTCAGTTGGACAAATATTTTCCTATTTACACTACGTTTCACTTTCCATCTTTCCTGAGCTACTTTCAAAGCCTCATCAGATAGCCTGTTTGCCTTTTTAGTTTTCTTTCTTTTAGGGATATTCTTTGTTGCTGTTTCCTGGGTATTGTTGCAAACTTCAGTCCAAAGTTCTTCAGGTACCCTATCTTTTATGTTTAGTCCCTTAACTCTATTCTTTACTTCCACTGCATATTCACAAGGGATATTATTTATTTTGTAACTACTTGGTCTGATGGTTTTCCCTCTTTTCTTCAGTTTAAATTTCAACTTTCACCATTGTTGCCCTGTTCTGTGTTTACTCTGTATGCTTCAGTACTTTTCATGATATCATAGGCCATTTATCTGTACTTTCCCATTGTTTATATACCCTATAGAGTGCTTTTGTATTTTTCTGGTGTTTTATATCACTCTTTTTTCTATTTATTTTTCACTGTTCTTGATCTATATATAGTCCTATGATTGTTTCAACAGACCTATGAGGACTCTATTCATAGGATACTAGGATGTATAAGCTATGCTAAGCGTTGCTTACCTAGTGCTCCTATCCTTTTTTGTACACCATTATTTTATGGTGTTACACTTTGGCATAGTCCTTTCCTTTACCCCTTTGCTACTTCTGCTTGTAGGGAGACATCCTTTTTTTCTTTTTTTGTATTTTGATTATAGTGGTGCTAAGCGCCCTTTTTCTTTTTCGTTTTTGAAATTTAAATTTCAACTTTGCAATAAGAAAAGTCTGAGCTGCAGTAAGCTCCAGGTCTTGTTTTTGCTGACTGTATAGAGCTCCTCCATCTTTGGCTGCAAAGTATATAGTCAATCTGATTTCTATGTTGTCCATCTGGTGATGTCCATGTGTAGTAGGAGTTGTCTCTGAGGCTGTTGGAAGAGGGTATTTGTTATGACCAGAGAATTATCTTAACAAAATCCTACTAATCTCTGACCTGCTTCATTTTATACTCCAAGGTCAAATTTTCCAGTTATTCCAGGTGTCTTTTGATTCCCTACTTAAGAATTCCAATCTCTATGATGAAAGTAACATATTTTCTTGGTGTTATATCTATGACGTGTTGAATGTCTTCGTAGAACTAGACAACTTCAGCTTCTTCAGCATCCATGATTGGAGCATAGACTTGGATCACTGTGATATTAAATGGCGTGCCTTGAATTTGAATTGAAATAATTCTGTCATTTATTCGGTTGTAACCGAGCACTTCTTTGGCCACCCTTTGATTGGCTAGGATGGCTACTCCATTTCTTTTGCAGGATTCTTGACCACAGAAGAAGATTCAGACAACCGTCTGATGTGAAATGTCCCATTCTAGTCCATTTAAGTTCACCAATTCCCAGGATATCAATGACTACCCTTGCCATTTCATTCGTGACCACATCTAGTTTGCCTTGGTTCATAGTTCTAATATTGCAGGTTCCTATGCTGAATTGGTCTTTGCAGCAGCTGACTTTCCTTTCCCCTTCAGACACATCAACAGCTGGGTGTATTTTCGGCTTTGTCCCAACGACTTCATTAGATCAGGTGCAACTTGTACTTGCCACCTGCTCTCAGTAATGTGGTAAACACCTTTTGACCTGGGGGGCTCATCTTCCTGTACCATATCGTTATGTCTCTGGTTGGGCCAGTCCATAAAGTTTTCTTAGCAAAGTTACTGGGGTGAGTTCCTTCTCCAGTGGACCACGATTTGTCTGCCATGACCTGCCCATCTTGGCTGACCCTACGTGGTATAGCTCACAGCTTCGTTGAAGTATACAAGCCCCTTCACTACGACAAGGTAATGATCCAGAAGGGGATTTTAGGGTTAGTACCACTTTAAGGGGAAACAGTAGGCACTACCAGTAGCCAAGAGCGATACCTAGTTCGCTCTCAGTCCCAGGGCCGGGCTACAGTTCTGGCTGGGTTTGAATACTGAGTCTGTCAAAACAGCAATTGAAATATTTTTTTAAATTGATAAAGGTTAAGTGGTGTCAAGTGCTCTGCAAGTGATACCCCTTTGATCTTTTGTCTTTTGGTTAACCACAAATCAGGAAATACTTGACAATACCCATTGTTCGTGACACCCCTATTTAATCTAATAGGAACCGGAATGTCTAGAGTTCATATGAAAGCCCTGAAATGTGTGTACACCCCAGTGCCACCTCCATTCCCTTAGCAGACTGCCCTTCAACTAAATAAAGGTATCTCCATTTAAGGGGAGGTCGGCTAGGAAGCAGGTAAACCCAACTGAACAGTCTCCTAACTAGTCCTTACCACTATTCTCCCCCCGCCCCAAGGTACTTTGAGCCTGCTAGCCTACCCCACTACCATCTGCCGAGTCTCCTTAAAAGCAAAAAGCCTGTCCTCAATAATCTAACAGTCTCCAATGACAGATTTATGGTCCCCCATGTGGTTTAATGACCCAGACCCCTTACCCAGACACTATGGGCCACATTCAATTAGCCGAATTTGAGATCCAGGAGCCCGTAAGTGAGGTCCCAGGCAAATTTGCTATTCAATTGCCTTCTTTTTGCGGGCTCCGATCGGGTTAAGAGTTACTGGCTTGAAAATATTGCGTCAATCAAACTCGTAACTTACAGCCTCCAGAAGCCTTTGATCTCTTACTTTCGCAAGGCTAAAATAGCAAATCGCTATTCATTTGCTCAATTTCCCCAAGCTCACAAACGCATCCACACTCGTAAACCGCAAATTAAGGTGAAAATCCTACATGTGCTAGAGAGGACCCGCAAGGGGGTTAAACACCAATTCGTAGCACTGTAAATACAAATAAAAGATCAATACTGCACTGTAAATAACAGGGAATTAGATGACAGGCATTAGAATTAATTGCACCACAGTCTCAAGCCCGAAAATCGTCAGGAAATACATTAAAATTTTATGTGTCATTTCAGGGTTAAATCGATCTTGGGTATCAATGACTTAATACATATCAGGCCTCCCATATGGACTAGAAAAGTATTGATTGTATTCATTTTCATAATTCTTTATTTTGCATTTTTTGCAAGCTTGATCGTAACTTGGACCCCCGAATGTAATTGAATGACATGTAACCTCCATGTTTTACTGCCGTAATAATGACAGTCTCACTTTCTATTGGCTGATTTGAAATGGGAGGTAACAGGCTTGCTTAATTGATCATGTTCCCGGCCTCAACTGCTCCAACACAGTGCTTGGTTTACGGTTTTCACTGCAAGCACACTACTGGCGATCTTGAGTAATTTAATAGCATCGCAAACGGAGACCAACGGGGGCCTGTAACTCAATCGCAGACATGCGGCTGTCTGCTATTGAGTTACAGGCTTGGAATGGACTGTGGCCCAATGTATCTAGCAATTACACTTTCAGGAATGGATATAGCAGTGGTGCAAATCGTGCGTTGCACCAGGGCCTACACTTCTATGGGGGCCCAGAGTTGCCCCACAAGTGTATTGCCATTTTTTATAGTGTAGGGCCCCTGGGCCCCCACCTCGGCACAAGCCCGCATAGCCCACTAGGGCCCCCCTTAGACTCACCAGGACTGGCAATGAATTCCATTGGGGCCCAGGGGGATCACGTGCGAAGGGGCCAGGTGGGGAGGCCGGGGGGCCCTACAATATAAAAAAGCCATATATATATAATATTTGTATGCTTTGCTGATTCCCCAAGCAGGACAAAAGACTGAACCTTTGCTTAAGATTTTTAAATTATTTGGATGTATTCTTATCTTTCTCTGTTGGTAGCCTAAGATCTTGGATAACCATAAATTACAGAAGAAAGTCTGGATATCTAAGAGCACTAAACACCAAAGTAAGTATCAAAGTAAGTATTTTTTATGTATTTATAGCAGAAAACATTAAAACTATCAGAACTTTGCAATGTGAGACAAACAGGCTGGTCAGTACAGATTAGAAGAAATATCTGTTAAAGATATTATTTTTATTATATATTATATATATTGTATATTATATATACAAAATTATATTATATTTATACTGTAATATATATAATTTTATTTCTGTACCCACAATGGAAAGAAATTGTATCACTAATGTAGCTGGTCGGAAATTTCCCTAATGCTTGGTTAATCCAGGAAGATATCCAAAAGCAACTTCATTAAATCAAAGTAAACAAAGCATTGGATCCACTTGGTATACATCAAAGGAGCCTTACATAATTTTAGTTTGATTTAAATTAGGGTTGTTGTTTTTTTGTCTCAGTCTTAATATTACAGATAAAGGAAAAGCATAAACATAAACATAACATAAAATACTAACAGACCCATTAAAATGCTTCGATTTTATAAATTGTAGCGCGTAAAGGAACCTGCCAGAGTTACTGCTATTAAATTGGCCTCTTTCTGCTACCCACAAATGATCTGCAGGTTATACAGGTGACAAAACCCCACGGGACATGAAAATCTCATCCTTGTACCAGCTAAACCGTTGATCTGTCATGAACGTAAATGTTACTATCGCAAGTCGCTATTAAATTGTTATGAGTCCGCAAGGACGCACTGGCTGCCAAACCTGCAACTGGCAAATATTGCGGGTTCAAAATAGGACTCGCAAGGGCTTACGTATGCTGCAGGAGCAGCAAAAGTAATCCCCCTCCGGCCCCTAAACTGCTCCCCTGCTCCAAAAATAAATCCCGTTGCTGCGGGGGTCCCTGCGGCAGTAAAATGGTTCAATCCCCCACCTTAAAGAGCCCACGGCACACAAATAGCTAACCCTTGCCCCGGGGGTACTTCAAGTACCCCTGCAGCACCTAAATTTAACCCCCCTATACTGCGTGGTCCCCATCGGGGAACCCTGCAGTGTCCCTACATTAACCCTTGCTCAGGGGTTCTGATCGGGACCCCCACAACATGTAAATTTCTAAATTCCCACCTTGTGGATTCTTAAAGGACTTTAAATGTCCTTAAAGAGCCATGCTACATTAATAATTAACACCTGCTGCGGGGTATTTCAAGTACCCCCGCAGCGCCTCATATTACCCCCCTCATGAGACCATAATTAACCCCATCAGTCCGATAGGGATCTACAGTGACTTGCAAAAGTATTCACCCCCCCCCCCCTTGACTTTTTACCTATTTTGTTACATTACAGCCTTAAATTCAAGGTTTTGTTAATCTGAATTTTATGTGATGGATCAGAACACAATAGTCTAAGTTGGTAAAGTGAAATGAGAAAAATATATACATAAAACTATTTTTTAGAAATAGAAAACAGAAAATTGTCATGTTCCTATGTATTCACCCCCTTTGTTATGAAGCCCATAAAAAGCTCTGGTGCAACCAATTACCTTAAGAAGTCACATAATTAGTGAAATTATGTCCACCTGTGTGCAATCTAAGTGTCACATGATCTGTCATTACATATACACACCTTTTTTGAAAGGCCCCAGAGGCTGCAACACCTTAGCAAGAGGCACCACTAACCAAACACTGCCATGAAGACCAAGGAATTCTCCAAACACGTAAGGGAAAATGTTGTTGAGAAGTACAAGTCAGGGTTAGGTTATAAAAAAATATCCAAATCTTTGATGATCCCCTGGAGCACCATCAAATCTATAACAACCAAATGGAAAGAACATGACACAACAGCAAACCTGCCAAGAGATGGCCACCCACCAAAACTCACGACCGAGCAAGGAGGTAATTAATCAGAGAGGCAGGACAGAGACCTAAGGTAACCATGGAAGAGCTGCAGAGTTCCACAGCAGAGATTGGAGTATCTATACTTAGGACGAAAATAAGCAGTACGCTCCATAGAATTGGGCTTTATGGCAGAGTGGCCAGAAGAAAGCCATTACTTTCAGCAAAAAACAAAAAGGCATGTGGGAGACTCCCAAAATGTATGGAGGAAGGTGCTCTGGTCTGATGAGACTAACATTTAACTTTTCGGCCATCAAAGAAAACGCTATGTCTGGCGCAAACCCAACACATCACATCACCCAAAGAACACCATCCCCACAGTGAAATATGGTGGTGGCAGCATCATTCTGTGGGGATGTTTTTCAGCAGCTGGGACTGGGAAACTGGTCAGAGTTGAGGATAAGATGGATCTTGCTAAATACAGGGATATTCTTGAGCAAAACCTGTACCACTCTGTACGTGATTTGAGGCTAGGATGGAGGTTCACCTTCCAGCAGGACAATGACCCCCGAACACACTGTTAAAGCAACACTTGAGTGGTTTAAGGGGAAATATGTAAATGTGTTGGAATGGCCTAGTCTATGCCCAGACCTCAATCCAACAGAAAATCTGTGGTCAGACTTAAAGATTGCGGTTCACAAGAGCAAACCATCCAACTTGAAGGAGTTGGAGCAGTTTCCCAAGAAGGAATGGGCAAAAATCCCAGTGGTAAGATGTGGCAAGCTCATAGAGATTTATCCAAAAGCGACTTGGAGCTGTGATTGCCGCAAAAGGTGGCTCTACAAAGTATTGACTTTAGGGAAGTGAATAGTTATGCACATTGACTTTTCCTGCTATTTTGTCCTATTAGTTGTTTGCTTCAAAAAAAAAAAACATCTTCAAAGTTGTGGGCATGTTCTGTAAATTAAATTATGCACATCCTCAAACAATCCAAGCTAATTCCAGGTTGTGAGGCAATAAAAAAGAAAACTGCCAAGGGGGGTGAATACTTTTGCAAGGCACTGTATATAGACCCCTATAGGACAATATTAACCCCAACATTAACACTATAAGTGCCTTGAGGGTCCTCAAGGACCCTCGTGACATAAAGTCTAACCCCTACACTACACTATAAACCCTTTCCTACCCTCTACTATTCTTTTAACTCCTATTAACCCCCCTCTTCCCTATTCTATTAACGCCCCTCTACCCAATTCTATTAACCCCCCTCTACCTTATTCTATTAACCCATACACACCCTTTTCTATTAACCCCCCTAATTAAACTATCTAACCCCCTAATAACCCCATAACTCCCAATTAAATCCCTAACAGCCCATTAATTACAGAAAATAAAAAATAATTAGTCCACTAACCTTGCCAAAATGCCCCTGCAGCAATGATCGCCGATGCCCTGGTCTTCAATCTTCTGCCCTGGACTAGTCATGCTATCCATGTTGATAGTAGAATGTCCAGTCCTCTTCTTTCTTGATTGAAGCCCATGTCCTCATCTTCTTGGCCAGGAAAGGGCCATCCAAAAACAAACAAACAGACGCTCTAAAAAAAACAACCCTTGAGGAGCTCCCCGCTGCAAATGGCAGTTCCAACGCAAGCTCCTGCCTATAAAATGCATTGGTTGAAATATCTGTCAATCAGATTTCAGCCAATCCGAATGGGACATAGTAATGTATCCCATTCTGATTGGCTGAAATCTGATTGACAGATATTTCAGCCAATTAGAACGCTCCAATGCATTTTATATGCAGGAGCATGTGTGGGAACTACCATTTTAGAATTTGTGGTTTTTTTTTAAGAGCGTTGTTTTTTTTTTGGGATGGTCCTTTCCTGGCCAACAAGATGAGAACATGGGCTTCAATCAAGAAAGAAGAGGACTGGAACTTCTACTATCAACATGATTAGCCCGACTAGTCCAGGGCAGAATATTGAAGACCAGGGCATCGGTGACCATCGCTGCAGGGGCATTTTGGCAAGGTTAGTGGACTAATTAACCCCTTCTTTTTTACAGGTTGTAATTTTTTTTAATTTTGATAGTGTTTTATTTTTTTGTTGTAGTGTTTTGTTTTTTACTTGTAATTTATTTTTTATTTTCTGTAATGTGTGTTTTTTATTTTCTGTAATTAGTGTGTTGTTAGGGATTTAATTGGGGGATAGGGAGTTAATAGTGGTTTGGTTGTTTAGTTAGGGTGTTAATAGGATAGGGCGTGTAGGGGTTAATAGAATAGGGTAGAGGGGGGTTAATAGGGATTAATAGAATAGGATAGAGGGGGTCAATAGAATAGGGTAGAGGGGGGTTAATAGGGGTTAATAGAATAGGATAGAGGGGGTTAATAGAATAGGGTAGAGTGTGTTAATAGGATAGAGTAGAGGGTGGTAATAGGGGTTAATACAGTAGGGTAGAGGGGTTTAATAAAATAGGGTAGAGGTGAGTTAATAGGATAGGGGTTAATAGGGTAGGGTTAATTAGATAATCATAGGGTTAATTAGTGTTAATCAGTTAAAGGGGTTTAGTAGAATAGGATAGGATAGGAAAGGGTTGTTAGTGGACAAACGTTCAAAATCAGCAGGGGATCAAATACTTATTTTTCCCTCACTGTATATAAGGAACAAATAAAGAACTAGAGTATGCTATAGTACATTATACTCAATATTCTTTGTTGGACAAGCTTTCCAAAACACTCCCTCTAATGTTTTTTTGTAGTAGATGTTTGTTTTACAAAATAGAATGTTTACAGACATACTAATTTGTGTTTGAAAAAAAGAAATCTAAAGCAAAAGTCTACATTTAATAGACAAAATTATACCATTATTACCATTATTCATTTTTTTCGTATTTCTGATCATCTTGTGATTTTATTTTGTAATTTCATGGTATGCAAGCAAGTAAAAAAAGGACAAGTTCTTACCCAAAATTAAAACTTGTTTAAATACAATGTTTCATGATTTCCTCCCTTAGAGAGTGAATCATTAATTATCACTGTTCGATTACCAGCAAATATGCAATATTTAAAATTTCAGTAAAAACACTTATGTAGGCATCTTTTTGGAAATGCCATGTCCAGTAATGAGTTTCTGAAATACAGTGGTAATCAAGTTGTGTTTATAAACTGAAACTCCCCAATACAATGTGGTCTAGTGTGGTTACACACAAAAGCATATCTACTAGATTACATGGAAAAATAAAATGCTGCAATGGCTCTAGGTAATCAAATAATGATTTATGCTTTAGAGTAAGGGATAATACAGAATGTTTTTACAAAAGCTTTGCTTTCATGTAAAGCTGACAGGAAAAGCTGTGGTTTCTTAGAAAAGTCACAAGTCATCCACTTAAAGATGAGAGCAATCAGTCTTTTTTAGGATATGGCATTTGTGTTGGGTCAGTTAGAAATAACAAATGCTTTATGAAATCCTCTGCAAAGGGGCAATAAACTCTCATCTGTGTAGTATGCATTTCTAAGAGCTAGCTTTAAATATTACATGTTATATTTTGCATGGGAAATGAGTACTGCAAAAGTATACAAAAAAAAACACTAAAATGCTGCTTTGTAGCACTTCCAGGACCTCCATCTGATATTCTGATTTGGGGCTTTCAGTCATAGCCAAGCAGTCTAGAACAAGGTTATCCAAAATTTTCACAAATGAGCCACTTGGGAAATTTTTCTCAATCTGATAGGCCAGTGAACACACTTCAGAATTAATATTAATCAATATTTTGCCACCTTTTAGTGAGCTGAAAACTAAACAGAGTAGTGTATAATAGCTGCACAGTTGAGGACTTCATATTTTCAATGGGTGATTCATGCTCCAAGAAAAAGAAAGAGTGAAAAATAGAACAAATTGCAAAGTCAGAGAGGAATATATAGGCCATGGTGGTCTGGGCAGATGGTGGCATATTCTGCTGGTGGGATGATCAATATAAAGCTCCCTTTATCACTTTATGCACATTTTTCTCCAGCTGACCACTAAAAAGGACCCCTCCCCAAATAGTTGTTTATGAGTCCCAGAGCCTTAATGGTGGACTGTTATTTATTAATCTGCTAGTTAGGTTATCGTTGTTGGCTATGATTCATTTTGGATGTAAAAATGATTACATTATTATTATTATGGTCACAATGGCTGATGGTGAGATGAGTCACTGACTTTGAAGAACAAAAGGGTGTTTCCCTACATTACAGTGGGACAGCTGTACCATCACAGTGGGCCAAAACATGGCTTATGAGGTAGGATGTACTGCCTCTCACCTGACTCCTCTCCTCTGTTTTAGGTTGTGTTATATTGTACCCTTGTTTTTAATTTTTATCACCATAAATGGGGGTTAGTGTGCTATTTTTTAAGTATTACAGGGCATGCACCAGTTAGGCCATGCTAAGGTCAGGGGCTTTCCACCAGGATCTTGTGGTGAGTTGACTCTCTTATACAATTCTGGACTGAATCATACAGTAGTTTTTGCTTTGTGGCCATGGAGGACCACGTTGTAGGGATGCATTGTGTTCCCCAGGCCTTAGGTTTGACAACTCTGGTCTTGCGGGAACAAATTATTTCTTATTAGAGTCTTAAAATGATTACACATACTATTTACAGACAAACTAAAGGTTTATTTTTTATTCATTGCAAATATTACTTGCAAAAACATTTTGGATATAGAAAATGCTATCTTTAATGCACAAATTTGAGAGTTAAACAGTTTGTTCTAATAATAAATGTAAACAGTTTGTTCTAATAATAAAGATCATGTTTGTGTTACTCCATTTGTATGTATAATGGATAGTAATAAATTCGACACTGCCCAAATCTCGCTCCCATTTTGTATCAAATATTGTGTCAGTTGTATGGGTAAAGCATCTGAAGTTTTAACATGTCTTTTTCAGATTAAATATTTTTCTTGCAAAGAAATTGTAATTTTCATGATTACATTGCTTAAGGACTGATATTGCCAGTAATTGTGGATGTGGCCAAGGGAGCATGACATTGTTGCATTGTGATTATGTATTATTGTGTGTGGTTATATGTTGCCTGTATATGGTTAGTATGTATACTAGTTATTATATGTTAGAGGGAAAATGCATATAGAACAGGAGAATACATGAGGATAAGGTAAAAATGCTCTGCACATAGGCTGGGCTGCAGATCATCGCATCCTCACATATAAAGGCCTTGATAAACATCAGCAAAGACAGATGTATGCACTTCAAGTAGTCCTGAGCAAACATTAAGATTAACATCAAGGTTGTTACTCCTAGCTAGCTAGAGAAACCTTTCATGACGTTTTATCTCAAGTATTTCTATGGTAATCAAGGCTGCAAGCCAGATGGGACTTATTGCTGACATCACACACATACACAAATATACACAAGGGTGTGGTATGGGATGATGTATAAATATGTTGGGTCTGTGATTCAATAACGGTTGAGTTCTAGTTTTCAAATATCAATGTGTGAGACTGTTTCTGTGTTTTGTATCCTGATTCAGGGAGTGGTCTTGCCATAGGCCACTAGTAACCTGTATCCAGGATTCTCTGCCTGTACCTTTGGGTATTGCCCTCTTCAAAAGCCACCTTCTGTGCCAGAGAGAATAAGATCCACACAATTCTGCTGGGGTAGGTTCATATCAAGTCCCCTTGAAGAAACAGATTGTGACAGTAATGTTAAAAGTTTCTCTTGATAAAAATGGATGCTCTATTTCCATTTAATCAAAATATATAGTTGCCTCGGTTTATCTATTCAGTCTATTACCAGTGAACACTTACATTCAGGATCTGTGGAGCACTGTAAGTGATTCATATCTCTGAAGAACATGTGACTCATGTTTTTAGTTCTTTTAACAACAACAAAATATTTAAAATATACTCTTTTGAAGAACTAGAATTGAAAATAGGCAACATATTTTTTGAATGTTATAAATATAATAATACACCTTCCAATTTATTACTTTTGTATGCAATTGTGCTGCTGAGAAATCTATCAGGATGTAGGAATAACTAAAAAAAATATTAAACTGAATTTTTGGTAATGTATTCCACTGGGTCGATTATTGAAGATGTGGAAAGCGGCCTCTGTACAATAAAGGTGGAGGGGGAAAGATAACTGTGAACATGTGGTGGACTCATGGTGTACCAGGACATTCACTAGCCCCAACAATAACTACAATACCTTTCTAGCACCTGCTTTCTCGTTGCCATAAGTGTACGTGACTTTACCCTGCCAAATCGAGGCGGTGGACGCTGAACAAGGTCACCCAAAAATACCTAGGCGATAACCCAGCTGGGAGAGAGGATCAGAGGGATATTTTTTGAGAGATCCCACCCCAAGTGTTTAGGTAATAAACTTGTTGTTTGAAGCCTGAATAAGGTGTTCTAGTTTTGGAAACACGGAATAGAGCTGATGTTCAGTTGTCTTTTTTTTACACCTCTTGGTGTCATTGGGCTGTCTCCCAGTGAGCTCCAGGTCTGAGTATTGAAAACCCCTTCCTCTTATACTGGGGGCTCCAGCTGGCGTGGATTCCGTGACACTAGAGCAGATTTCCTACAGCATTCCCATTCCTGAGAGTTCCACATGTCACAGTGTACAATTTTATTACAATATTAAATATCTCACTGTATCCTGCCAGAAAATGTTCTAAATGATAGAGGTTAAGGAAGCTGCTGTATTTATACAGAGATGTAAACAGGAAAGGATAATAAAATACAACATATTTCTTTTAAGGACCTAAAAGTCTAATTTTGTTGACTACAAACATTTCTTCGTTCTCTTTACTTTACGTAAATATTTTATATACTACATATATACTAAATAAAGGCCCCTATTAAATTGCTGCAATTTTAGAAATCGTAGCCCGTAAAGGAACCCTCCAGAGTTACGGCTATTAAATTGGCCTCTTTCAGCTACCCGCAAACGATTTGCGGGTTACAGGCGGTTAATCCCTACGGTCTGTCAGACTTTGATCTTTGTACCAGCTAAGGCTTTGATCTGTCAAGCCCGTAAATGTTACTAGCGCAAATCGCTATTAAATTGCTATGAGTCCCCAAAGACTCACTGGCGTTCAAACCCATAAACGGCAAATGGAGCCAAAAATCCTATGGGTACTAGAGAGGACCCGCAAGGGGGTTAAAGTCCTGTCCATGGCAAGCAAAAGCAAATATAAACACAATACTGTATTTTAAATTAAAGGGAAATTGATGTAAGGTTTTAATATTAATATCACATTATTCTCCAGCCCGCAAATCCACAATAACAAATAATTTATTTTATGTTTAATTTATTTTTATTTTTTTTATTATATATATATATTTTTTGTATATAATACAGTATACTGAGATATACATATTTCATAGTAACAGTACATTTCAATGTAGTACAAATTACACAAATATATATGCATGACAATATAAGAAAATGACAGAAAAAAGAAAAAGTTCACCATCACCAACATAAGAAAATTTACAAAAGAGAGAAACGAGACAATAAATAGATGTTAAAATACACCGTTCCAAACATTTTTTTGTGTCTCTAAGTTTTTATGTTAAATCCTCTACGAATAGAGTAGTCATTCCTTCATGTTTTATTTCTTTCAACCTTAATTATATGGAGTACTAGTTGGGGTAAGTATTGTAAGATCAATTATGTCTATGACAATATAAATCAAGTCGAATTATGTTCATTTGACTTGAATTCAATTTCGAGTGGAGACAGAATAGAAGAAGAGAAAATATATTCAATTTATATCAGTATACTAATTCTTTATGTCTTCCAAAGTGAACATTTCAAGATATTTATTTTTAAGGAACGTTGAGACATTATTATATAACTAGCGATTTGCCCGTCAAAAATGACGGGGCAATAAAATTGTAAAACAGGTAATGCTGTTTGCCACAGACAGTAAGTGTTTTGGTCGTCTGAGATCCTTCAGCGCTCATTGCGAGCCTCTCGGTTGGTGTATTATTTGTTATCAGAGGCGCTTTTGCGCTCATTGTAAGGTCCGCGCTGATCTCCTTTTTGTGCTTATTGCAAGACTCTCTCCTGGTGCGGGTGAAGGGCTTTGTTCTTTATTGCAATACTGTGGTGTTTTTTTTTTTTTTCTGTATATGTATTTTTTCATGATAACTAATTAATTACTGAAATCATAAATTAATATACTTTACCTATTTGTAATTACTGTAATATATGCAGCAAGCAGTGTCCTGAAGAGCTAACAATCTGTTTTGATGTCCCTGCAGCATACAACGTAGATTTGCAGTGTTGTTGAGCTGAGGTGTAAGTGTCAGCAATGTGTGCAGTGTGTAGTGTAAATAGGCTGCATGTGCGAGGGGAAACCGTTTGTGGAGCTGTGTAGTTCCGCATTCTGTAAGTTAGTGTTGTAAAATGGCGGCGATTGTACATGTGGTACGCGGGTGTGGATGATTTCGCGTCCTTGCTAATAGTGTATGTTGTACCTCATACGGGTTTGTGTAAAAGTCCTATGTGCTTGGGGGTTTAGGGGCCGTGTAGCCTCGTTTTTTTTTTTTTCGGTGGCCATTTTTTCTCTTGCTTAGGGGATTTTCGAGTGTCTAAACTCCCAGACGTCCTGGCTGTCCCCCCTTGCTGTGTGTAATGTATTTTTTTAAATTTTGGGTGTATATGGTGTTTTTTTTATGTTTTCCTGTGTGCGCGGGATGGCCGTTAAGGTAGTATTTTTGCAAGTTTGTAAAAAAAAAATTCTAAGTCCCGCAGCTCGTATTTTTTGTGTAAGTCCGCATTTAGTCATTGCGTGTTAGCGATTTTTTTTTCAACGGAAGATCCAGTCACTCCATAATGCAGAAAAAACAAGCCAAACTGCTCACTGGAAGGTATGATCATGAGGTTAAAGCTGGTGTGCTATGATCCATATTGTTACGGAGCGTCAAGCATGACCGATGTGACTAAACAGCAATAGAGGGAATGTGGAGGGATCAGGAGCTATTGTCAGATAAATAGATCTGATCGAAACTGACACCACAAACATTCCCCCTCACAGGCCTAGAAGCAAGCAGTTTGCATCAATATATGCAATCACTACACTACAGTAATGTAAGCACCCTCTCACACACGCAACAGCAAGATATCATGCATTCCTCCAATACCCAGCAGAGGCACGCAACAGCAAGATATCATGCATTCCTCCAATACCCAGCAGAGGCACCAACATTTTTTTTTTTTATAATTAAAAACCTTTATGGCTTTTCCTCTGATTTATTTTGCAGTTAGTCAGACTCAAAGTTTTATTACAATATATAAATATATTTTTTGATTGTACAGTGGCCCTTTAATGCATCTTTAGCAGTATTCTTTACCAGTATTCTGACATGGCCTTAATTACATCAAAGATTATTATTATAGTTTATTTATAAAGCGCCGACATATTCCGTAGCGCTGTACATAAATTAGGTTCAGACAAAGATACATACAGATTAACATTTAGCAAAGGAAGGACGGCCTTGTCTTTGAGCTAGGAATCCAATGTCCATGGTGAATTCCCAAAGTACTTAGGATGGAAACTCGCAGACTTACAATCTAAGGTATAGTGACTGGTAAAAGAGGGAGAGAGAGATAATAAGTGTGTTAGGGTGGAAGGTGATACGCTTCTTTAAAGAGATGCGTTTTAAGTGAGGTTTTAAATGTTTTGAGGCAAGAGGATAAACTGGTGGAGCGAGGCAAGGAGTTCCAGAGACTAGGGGCAGCATGAGAAAAGTCCTGGAGGAAGAAGTGAGAGGAGGTGACAAGAGTTGTAGAAAGAAGAAGGTCATTAGCAGAATGAAGAGGGCGGGTGGGGGAGTATTTGGAGATAAGAGCAGAGATGTAAGGGGGAGCATCATTGTTGAGGGCTTTATAAATTAGAGTCATGATTTTAAATTTTATTCTTGAGGCTAAGGGAAGCCAGTGAAGTGATTGACAGAGAGGTGATGCAGACACTGAACGTTGTGTACGGAAGATGAGTCTAGCAGAGGCATTCATAATGGATTGAAGTGGAGATAGTCGGGGTGGGGTAGGTAGGCCAACAAGAAGCGAGTTGCAGTAGTCTAGTTGAGAGATGAAGAGAGAGAGTATAAGGATTTTAGTTGTGTCTTGTGTAAGATAGTGATGAATTCTGGAGATGAAAGATCAGTCATTTTATCAAAATCTTACCTTGTCTCTGATCATCTTTCTACTAAGTGTTCAGTCATACCTGTACCTTAGAATGTGAAATCTATGTACTATAGATTTTTGTACCCTAATATCATAAAATATTCCTGGCTCCTCCTAAGTTTTAGATATCTTTGCACACTCTATACTAGTAAACACTGTTGCATGATTAATACTGTCATATTTTAACTGTCACATCTCCCCTTTTCAATATATTTATATAATGTGCCACTGACCAAGCATATATTTTTTTGTATTGGGGCCTTCATATTGATCCTGCTAAAAAAGTTATGTATTGAATGCTTAGCAGGTGCTCTACGTGTATATACAGTATATCATCAGATGAAATTATTTCATTTAAAGTACCGTATTTTTCGCCGTATAAGACGCACTTTTTCTTCCCCAAAACTGGGGGAGGAAAGTTGGTGCGTCTTATACGGCGAATACAAATTTTAACTTCATTAAAAACGCTGCTGATCTTACCCTTTCCCTCTAATCTTTCCCTCTAACAGTGCTGGCTGTGCCTCCTCAAGTCTCCTCGGGCAGTCTCACTCCGTGCTGGGCAGTGTGGGCACAATTGCGCCGCTTCTGGGTATCTCTATGCTGCCCTGAAATGTCCCACGTCTGCCCCGCCTCCTCCATGCGTTCCGCCTCCTAAGGCCAATGTTATTGTGTGCTGTGTGTGCTCTGCTCCGCCCCACTCCTACCTGATTGGATGCCCGTGATTGATGGGCAGAAGAATTGATCCGCCCCCCGAATCACGGCCCTCCCTACCTCATACTGTATTTCACAGGCACTGTGTGACAGCGTGTATGCTGTGTGTGCACTGTGTGCCCATATAAACTCACTCCGTGCTGGGCAGTGTGGGCACAATTGCGCCGCTTCTGGGTATTTCTATGCTGCCCTGAAATGTCCCCACGTCTGCCCCGCCTCCTCCATGCGTTCCGCCTCCTAAGGCCAATGTTATTGTGTGCTGTGTGCTCTGCTCCGCCCCACTCCTACCTGATTGGATGCCCGTGATTGATGGGCAGAAGAATTGATCCGCCCCCCGAATCACGGCCCTCCCTACCTCATACTGTAGATCACATGCACTGTGTGACAGCGTGTATGCTGTGTGTGTGAAAGTGTTCAGGTGGAATAACTGCAGGTACGGTAAATTAAATGTAAAATGTGCAAACACACCCACACACAATTTGGCCCTCATTCAATTGCTATTTGGCCCTAAATAAGCACATACCGTAACAATTTTTTTTTTTTTAAAGTTTTTAGTTAGTAAAAATCTATCCAAAAGCAAGGTTTTCACTAACTAAAAATGTACAGTATTTAAAAAAAAATATGCTATGTGCTTATTTAGGACCCTATTCAATTGGCCAAATCGCAATTGAATGAGGGCCCTATAGTCTAAGGGCCTCATTCAATTGCGATTTGGCCAATTACGGTAAATACGGGTCTAAATAAGCACACAACATATTTTTTTAAAGAAGTTTTTAGTTACGGTAGTAAACTTCCATCCAAAAGCAAGTTTTTCACTACGGTAACTAAAAACTTCTTTAAAAAATATACCGGTATGCTACCGTATGTGTCGCAATTGAAAAAGGACCAAAGAGAGCTTAGAGCATAATGAACATTTAAAGCCAAGTATTGGCTGATTTTACTGATGACAAAAGTTGCATTATGGCTGTTCCTGTGCCCCAATATGATGATAAATTTGCCATTGTCTCCTCATATGTTGTCAGTGTGATTACGGTAATAGCTGTTCCCATGACACCTGCATTGTTACCCCTTGTGGTCAGTGTAACACAACATTCTCTTCAGCAGCATTCAGCTCCAGCAGCATTCACTCAAACCAGATGGCATATGAAGGGGTACAAGACCACCAGATAAAATATGGGGGGTTAGAGAGCAGGGGGGGGGTCAATGAAGAACATACCGTATTGGTAATATTGACAGTTCTTTCATTTCTTGATTTCTTCAGAAAATTACCGTTACCGGTACCTCCTTTGAAAAATGTCTAAGCAGAAGAGAATGGCATATAAAGTTGCTTTCAAGCTGGAAGTCATCAAATTTGCTAAGGAACATGGAAACAGAGCAGCGGAGAGACACTTCGGGCCACCTCCAACTGAGAAAATGATAAGAGAGTGGAGGAAACAGGAGGATCAGTTCCAAAAGTTGGATAAAAGAAAGCACACGTTTCGTGGACCAACTGCAAAGTGGCCAGAGTTAGAGGTAGAAGTGAAGGAGTGGATCACACGTCACCGGCAAAATGGACTTTCTGTCTCAACAAAAATGATCATCTATGAGGCCAAACGCATTGCTGTGGAGAAAGGCATTCAGGATTTCACAGGATCACCATCGTGGTGCTATAGATTTATGAAGAGATCTGGCCTTTCTATGCGCACCAAAACCAGAATTGCACAAAAAATGCCAAAGGAATACGAATCAAAGATTCTGTCTTTTCATAAGTTTGTTATTGATGCGAGGAGGAAGAATAACTTTGCAATTAGCCAGATTGGGAACATGGATGAGGTCCCGCTAACGTTTGATGTGCCATCTAACAGAACTGTAGATAACAAAGGAGCCAAAACCATAACTGTAAAAACCTCAGGGCATGAGAAAACTCACTACACAGTTGTGCTGTCCTGCTGTGCAGATGGTAAGAAACTGCCTCCGATGTTGATCTTTAAAAGGAAAACATTGCCAAAAGAAACAATTCCACGGGGAGTCGTCGTGCACGTTCATGATAAAGGGTGGATGGACGAAAATGGCATGAGGCTGTGGATTGATAAAGTGTGGTCCAAACGTCCTGGCGGGCTTCTGAAGAAATCTTCCTTATTGGTGCTTGACCAGTTTAGAGCGCACATTACGGAAACTACTAAAAAGAATTTTAAGGAAGTTAAGACCCAAATAGCTGTGATTCCTGGTGGTCTTACCAGCCAGCTACAACCTCTGGATGTTTCCATTAACAAACCGTTCAAAGTTCTGATGCGAGAGGAGTGGAACACCTGGATGGCAGCTGGGAACCATGATCTGACGTCTACTGGGCGGATGAAGAGGCCCACTATCACACAAGTGTGTGAATGGGTTAAAAGGTCATGGGACGCCGTGAAGGAGGACATTGTTGTAAAATCCTTCAAGAAGTGTGGCATTAGTAATGCTTTGAATGGAACAGAAGATGACGTCTTATTTGACACCAGTGAGGAAGAAAGTGATGACAATGACTGTGTGGATCAGTCAGATGAGGAATTCTTGGGGTTCGAATAAAAACATTGCAGTCTTATTTTTGTTACTTTCACTGTTTACTGACTTTACTGACTGTTAATGAGAGTAAAGATAGTTCTTAATATGTTACATGGTTGATATAAAATTGTTCTTAAACTGCTGTTAACTTTATACAGTTGATATAAAATATTTTACTACAGTAATTGGTTCAGAATCTTTATTTTCTAGATTTTCCTCCTTTAAAATTGGGTGCGTCTTATATGCCGGAGCGTCTTATATGGCGAAAAATACGGTATATTAGTTTTACATTGGACTTAAAAAACAATTAACAAGTCTGATAAAACATTTTTTTTATTATCCAGACCTCATGATACCAATTGATGTCTATGGATGTTCCTTGCTTGATTAAATGATCTGAAGACTTTGGTTACATGATTGTTTTTGCTATGAAAATGAGACAAGCAAACTTCTTATTCTTATCATGCTGTCATTGTTACTTTTATTACACTTACCAGTTGCCTTTAGCTGTAAACATTACATTTCTGCTTATGGGTCTGTTTATAATAGGTACTTTTGAATTTGAAACTGAAGTAAACAGATCTGGTTACAGTTACATATCTGCTGGGTATTTCATTGGTCTAATGTTATGAACCGAAAAGCCAGGAATTTGTAAAGGCTGTAGACAAATTTGGAACTCATTGTAAACTCTCCTGCCTTTCTTCATCCCTAATCTGATATCAATCTGACATTTTTCCAGTTGCTTGTAATTTAACTTTAATTCCCACAAGGTTAACTCTAGTGAAGGCCATATCACAGCTTCATAAACATCAGTTAACTGGAAAGAACATTTCCCATCCTGCCAAATATAATAATAATCCAGCATGTACTGTCCTCCATCATGAATTTATACCAATTTATACCTTATTACCTCGAAAAACAAATAATCTAGATATTTGTATTCAAGTATAGCTGTGTACCTCACAGTATCTTAAAGGACCACTGTGATGCCCAACATGAGCAACAGTCAACATTACTTAACATATTGGCCCGAATATAAGCTGCAGCTGTAAAATTCAAGGGGATAAAATAGATAAATGATAGTTCTGGAATATAAGCCACACCCTTAAAATTGGAGAAAAAAAGACTCTCTCCAAGTGATCAGCCATTGCAAGAAACAGCCTTTCTAATTAGTACTGTAACTTCTAATGCAGGTTACAGGCCTTACATGATGTTAGAATCACTAAAACCGGAAATCACTATTCAATTGCTACAATACTGCAGTCTCAAGCACGCAAATCGACAGTCATTTCACGTTTGCGAATATTAATTGCACCCTTAACTCGCAAGCGCGCAAATCGGCAGTCATTTTATGTTTGTGAATATAAGCCGATTGCGCAACTGGCAAAGCCCGCAAATCGACAGTCATTTTTTTTACGGTTGCAAATATAAGCTGCACCCATAACTCGCAAGCTCGCAAATAGGAAAAAAGGTGCGGCTTATATTCGGACAGATACTGTACTTTCAAAGTTCAGGCTCAGCTGCTGCTGTTCTCTGCTCTCTATAATGGCAATGCGGGAGGTGTTTTAGCCTATAAAGCAGCTGCTAAATTTTTCAGACACAAAGTGAATCAATACAATCATCTCCATAGGTTGGAGATATATTGTGTTACAGTGGTTTCCTTTGGCAACAAGCTTTTGCTGTGGGGACAACCTATGAATTATTGTTTATTATCTTAGCCTGTCTCATATTTAAAACGCTTTAGACCTGCATATCAACCATCCCTCTATGCTCCCTTGAATTTACTTTTCTGGATGTCTATACTGGAGGTTGCAACTTTCATTGAGGGAACCATGAATGCCAACATGTACTGTGACATATTGAAGCAGAGCATGATCCCCTCCCTTCTGAGACTGGGCCGCAGGGCAGTATTTCAACATGATAACCACCCCAAACACACCTCCAAGATGACCACTGCCTTGCTAAAGAAGCTGAAGGTAAAGGTGATGGACTGGCCAATCATGTCACCAGACCTTAACCCTATTGAGCATCTGTGGGGCATCCTCAAACAGAAGGTGGGGGAGTGCAAGGTCTCTAACATCCACCAGCTCCAGTGATGTCATCATGGAGGAGTGGAAGAGGACTCCAGTGGCAACCTGTGAAGCTCTGGTGAACTCCATGCCTATGAGGGTTAAGGCAGTGCTGGAAAATAATGGTGGCCACACAAAAAAAATTATACTTTGTGGCATTTCCACTTAGGGGTGTACTAACTTTTGTTGCCAACAGTTTAGACATTAATGGCTGTGTGTTGGGTTATTTTGAGGGGACAGCAAATTTACACTTGCTTCACACTTCCTAATACATTTGGTCATTCAGAATTAATTATTAACATACATTCATTTAATAAGTATTAATTAGTAATGGAAAATTAAACATTTATACTTTCCATTGTACTAAAATGTGTTACTTTTTACACTGCAGTTATATATACTGTATCTGGATTATTGCTCCTTGGCTGCCAGCCATAGCACTCTCAAAGCAGTTACATATTTAAATCACTTTATAATGCTCTGAGAGCTAAAAACATTTTCTAATTTACACTGCATTAACAAAATTGTATATTTAACACTGTACTTATATATCTGTCTTTACGATGAGCGGTGAAACACGAGGGGAGAGGCTCGCAATTTTCAAATTGAGCGCAGAATGTGCTCAGAGGACCAAAAGTACACAAGAGGAGAGGTTCGCACAGAGCGCCGAAGGTGCTCAATGCCAGTCACGAGATGAGCGCCAAAGGTCCTCAGAGTAGCAAAAGCTTTACATTGTGTGGCACTGATTTTAATGTATAAGAACATTAAAATCAATGCAGTGTGTCACATGGTAAGAAACTTTGTGTTCCATTAAAATATTATTTCTATTTTTTGAGTCTAGGTATTCAAGAGCATAATCTACATATGTATCTTAAATGGTCATTTAATGCTTTATAATTAAGTCTTGAATCTCATTTGATTTCTGAGTTCTGGAAAGGTTTTCTTTACCTTTTCTTGACAACCAATCCAGTCTGAGGGTGAAAATGTATGACAACTGTGACACCCAGGAGGGCCCACTGGACTTTTGGGGGAATATGGACTGTGGTGAGCCCTGTTGGGAACCTGATACCAGAACACAGCTCCTTCCCTTTCCCACTAAGAACAATGCCCAAACCCCTGAATACCTGGACAGTGGTTGCCATGTTGGCCCGTGAAGGATAATGTTACTACAGATGTTTGTGTATGACAGCCATATTGTGTGTTGTGGGCCATGCTTTACTGTCAGCCATCCTGTTTGTGATGAGCCATGTTATACTTGTTAATTTGTGATGTACATTTATGGTTATGTGGGTAAGCCATAATGTGGGGTTAATTGTAGTTATTGTATGTGTGTGTATTATACAGGGCAGTATATGTGTGTGTGTGTTATACACAGGACAGGGACTATGTGTATTATACACAAGGCTATGTGTGTGTATTACACACAAGACCGTGTATGTGTGTGTTATACACAGGGCAGTGTGTGTGCATTTTACACAGGGCAGTGTGTGGCCTTAATAGGCAAGAATTACTGTATTGTTGTGTTAATTTAGTATATTTAGTTAATTTTATATTTGTGTTTAATTTTTGATGTATCGGTGGCAACCGGTTATGTTTGGTATTGAAATGATATATTTTCCCCAGTGAGTTTAATAAAGTGTTTTACCAGAGTCCCTGGGGCAGAGGGATCACTATTTACGAGGTGCTTGGTTTTAGACGATGCAGTACAGTGGGGAAGAGCTGTCCAGGACCGGCACAACATGTGTGAATGGGGCATGCTGGTCATATGGAAGATCCCATACATCAGAGACCGAGTGTCTCTACTCCTGATCTGATCAGTGAGCCCCTGGAAATCCAGGATCAAATGTCAATAGCCTGGGTTGTAAGTTCCCAGACCAAATGTGTAAGTAGGGGGTGACATCACTAATGATACCTGGGAAAGGCAGCTGGGCGCTGAGATTGATATAACTTCACCACTCAAGGGTTTCCTGTAAGGTGAAAGAGGGTTTGTGGTACATCTGGTCATCTGGCCCATGGGTCATGACAACCAGTGGTGCTATTGCTCAACTAGATACCTCCATTAACCTCTGCAAATATCAACTAGCTAAAAACTACACCCATGTGTACACATTAAATACATTTCCCCAAAAACTTTTGTTTTCATTTGTGGATCCATATAATTAGAAAACACATTATCATAAGGAAGACTAGCCACATCGGGAGCCCTCTGGACCAATATTCTACAAAAATAAAGCAAATAGTAGCTTTTAATTTAGTCCTTTGGGCATAAACTTCAGAACATATATATTTATTCAGATCATATATATTGTGCCTCTCTTGAGAGAAGTTCCTTATTAAAATGCACCCCTCTGTAAACCCTAACATCACCTTTTGTTAGACTTCAGACAATTGCTGTTGGGATCATATTTATTTATATCCATCAAATGTTCAAGAGTTTGTTCTCTTAGTTTTTCAAAAGGGTTTTCCCATGTACAGCTGCATTGGATCATATATATCATATGACCCAATTAGTTCTGCGACTGATGAAGCTTTTATCTTATGTTTTATCATTATTTCCAAAAGTTCTGCCACATGGAATACATCCTGTATATATCAGTTTCTGCAATCAAGTATTTTGTATGTAGTATCCAGTGGCTATGAACTATCAAGTCCCTAAAAGTAGGAAATCTTTTTAGCTGTCATCATTCGGAAGTACCCTGCCTTCTTAGCTATTTCTTTCTCAGTTGTCAACATTTTCCATAAATACATTATGTTTGAAACAAGCCCAAGTTTCACATCTGTTTTCATTGCTGATATTTTAACAAATACTATTGTGGCAAACCCATGTGACTTAGAACCCATGAATCAAGTATTTGACTTTTAAAGACAATGGACCTCATTCAAATGCGAATTGGCCAATTGAATAGGGCTCTATATAAGGACTAAGCATATTTTTTTTTACAGAAGTTCTAAGTTAGTAAACTTCTATCCAAAAGCAATGTCTTCACTTACTAAAAATGATGTTAAAAAAAATATGCTCTGTGCTTATATAAAGCAATATAAATTGGCCAAATCGTATTTGAATAAGGGCCAATGAATGGTGAAAAGAACAGTTTAAACAATTTGTAATTTATTTTATTTTTTCTCTCAAGTTTTATTAAGTGAAGGTAATTGAAAATGTCATCTGAATAAAAACACAATTATTCTTTACAAATACGAGAACATATTTCTGCTTAAAACATGATTTTATGACACATTAAAGCCAACTACACTGAAATTCAACAGAGTTGTCCAACACTTTGCTTGGTGTCATTTCTTTCCTATGGGACACATTGCCATTGCAGCTCATTGCAACCCATTTCAACCCATTGCAGCTGTAGTTAGGGCTTAGTAAATATGCCCTTTGTGTGAGTAGAACTGGAAAAGGGTCTGCTTTTTATAACTCTTATTTTAATCACTTTGCTCAACCAATATCATGTAAAACAGCAGCATTTAGTCATTATGAAAATGACTTCCGATCATTAAAAAAATCACAAGCTATTAAGACATGTTTATATTTTAAGAAATTACAGTTTACACGTGATAAGCATAAAGCCAGAAACTAACAGTCTACAAGCTTTTTTAAAACTCCATGGTGGAATTATAGCAGATATATAGGCTGAGAACTTGTCTTTAGAAGTTCCAGTATATGATCTATTGTTAGGAAAAAAAACTCTTAATATATATTCCCCAGATTTTTTAAAACAGATATCCATTGTCACTACTAGGATATAATCCAGTCACCTCCCAGAATCATTATATATTATTACATTTTGTTTTAGTATTATTAGTAATATTGTCTATGCCAATCTCAAAACAATTTATATTTTCATTTAGATAAAGTGAATCCAACCAAACTATCAAGTTGTTAGGTTATTCCTAAATACATGATAATTGTTTATTGTGTTTGTCATTTCTTTTAAAGTGAATTATTCCTAAAATATTTAGCTTTGTTTATTTAATATTTTTCTGCAAATCTGTGGCTCCCAGATATCAAATGCTTTTATGTGCTAATTATTATCACAATCAGCTTGTCGGACTCTGTTTTGACCAAAACAAGGTCATATAATGCTGTTAAAAGCACATCAAAGTTAGCTGGGTTAATGCAGTTCTAAACTCCTTAGGCAAAAAGCATTCTTGATAAATGCATCACATTTCATAAAACATTTAGTTTTTATTAATAACTAAAAAACCCTCTAAGCATTATGTTGACGCCCCCAGGGGTGTCTACACAGGAACCCAATGCCCCCCCAACCAGCATGGAGCATTTGGGGACCAATTTTAACCCATTATTCCCCTGTTGTGTCTTCCTCAGCCAATAGGAGAGCACTGTTGTCAGCCACATGACTGCTGGGATGTGACCCGCCAGGGTGCTTCCTGTGTGGTAATGACACAAGTAGGCTTGGCTGCTGCTTAGCTCTTCAGAATAGAGAGAAAAAGGAGAAAACCTCAGCAACAGTAGTTAATTCAGGGAATGGATAACCTGTAGGGGTGGTAATCAATTATGAATGTGCTGCACAAAGAGACACTTATATGAGGCTGCTTTACAGCACAAAGAGGAATGTCAGAGTTTGATACAAATGTGTTATTGTTTCCTCCTGATTGACCAAAATGAACATTATGCTAATTTAGCCTGGGTTTGAAGGGGGTGTTTACTCTAATTTCCAACTAATTTACAAGATATTTTGCTTACTTCAAAGTAAGGTTTTAGACCTTTATTTTGGGATTTTTTAATGCAATTTTTTTTCATACACTACTGAATTCTCCTCTAATAGATGCATTCTTAATCCAGGAAACTTAGATACGACTTTAAATCCCCTGCCCCCACTATTGAAAGAAGCTCCTTCTTAAAAATGTGCTCCTCTGTGACCTAACCTCATCTTTTCTATACCCTTCTACCCAGGGAAGAGTGTTCACCTCAGTTCTCAGAGGTGTAATCAGCAAAATGAGCAAATCATGTGCAAGAAAGTAGAAACAAAAACAATGATATGTATCTCAAAAAATAATTTATTGTTGAGAAATAAAGGATAATATAATGTATAGCAAGATTCTAATGCTCTTCCTCTTGAAGTGAGAGTGTCCCTGTAAAAACTATAGAACCAGTTCAGTGTACATATCCAGTAGTTTCAGGTGATCTCTTTGAAGTACACAGATTTAGAATCATTGTAGTATTTAATGTTTTCTTTGCATGTATTGTCATACAAAGATTTTAAGGATTCATGACATTCTCTGTTACGCCATCGTTGGTGAGTAAGCTAGATTTAAAGCACACTAAGCACTCATCTTCTGAATTTGGCACTTTGGTTGCAGCCCTGAGTGACTAAATGCTATCTCTATCCAAAAACTCCACCAAGACATACTTTTCAGAAACAAAGTGATTAATGATTTTTCCATGTTGTGAGAAAACATTTAAAAAAATGATGTGCATTTATTGTGGATGGACAATTTATTAAAACCGTAATTGTTGCCTGTTCTTGTCTTCCTTTTGGCCATCTGCGAATGTCTATTTTGTAAATGTGTTCTTCATATGTTCCCTCCTTGCTGATTGTTATCTGTTGCTGTGCTCCCATGCTGATTAGGGCTAGTGACCTGATCACCGAGCACAACTTCCTCGACTGTGCTCAGGGATCTGGGTCACCATCCGAGATCTGAGTATTTTTAAGATGGCATTTATGTAAATGGCTGTTTGCAGAAAGTTTTAAATGTGTTTGATACTTCCTAAAATTGTTCCTAAAAATACTTCCCAAAATGCTTACTCTGTATTTGACATGTTATGTATTATCAGCCTTACTAAATTTTGATTCAGCAAATTTAAAAGGGCTCTATTTAAGCACATAGCATTTTTTTTTAAAGAAGTTTTTAGTTAGTGAACTTCTACCCAAAAGCAAGGTCTTCACTAACTAAAAACTTCTGTAAAAATATATGCTCTGTGCTTATATAGAGCCCTTTTAAATTTGACGAATCACAATTTAATAAGGCTGTATATTAGGACAATTCCATATGGTATGTATAATACCAGCACTGTACTTAAAGCCAAGTGACAGATGATGATATATAGACAGGATCTTATTTTAAATATTATAAAATATCATGAAATTAAGTTGCCTGGAGAAGTTGTAAAGAATGTAAGATGTCTTCATGTTTTTTCCCCACAAATTAGTGCACCAGATGTTCAGACTTTGAACATACTTATGTACAATATGTATATTGGTATATATATAGTTTGCATGTCATAAAACTAGTGCATATGTTGTGTATGTCATTTGTATATATTAAGTGTCTATTTTAGGTAAATACAAATTAATTATTAAACATGAAATGGCTTTTTATTTTGAGTAATTTTTGTGGGGGTCCAGGGCAAAAAAACATGTCTTTATGTGGAAACCTTAACCAGAAAGTACTAAAAGTGATACATTCAAGTGATTTCATTTTTTACTTCCTTATGCGCTTCAAATGGCCAGACAATGCAAGCTTTTACTAAAAGAAGATAACTTACATTTCAACATTATTTGAGAGAGCATAAACAAGTATTTGAGTTTATGGGCAGATGTAAACTGTTGATTGTGATTAGTATCTGTTAATGTATCACATATATAGTTGTGAGCATACGAGTTGTTGCTCACGCTTGCGGGCCTTCGGCGCTCCTTGCCAGCAACTGCGACCCTCACAAACTTTATGTCGTAACGCAAACAACATACGAGACACGTTAACACCCATTATGACCTCGCAAAAATCGTCCGCAATCCGCGAACATTAAAAAATTAAAAACACAATAAATACACACAACACATACATAAAAAGCTTACCTACAGCAAGAGGGAGCATCCAGCACCTCAAAAAATGAAGTTATACCTTAATTTAACTAAAAATAAAAGAGTTTAGACGCTAAAAAATTCTCTAAGCAAGAGAAAAAATGGCCGCCGAACAAAACGAATACGAGGCTACAGCACTCTTAACACGCAAAACACCACAAGAAAAACGCAAAACACCACAAAACACCTACGGATATTCCGCTACAGACGCATACCACACATTAGCCTCTATTTTAGAACAATGCGGAAGTACACAGCTACGCTAACGGTTTGGTCTCGCGCACGCACACTATTACACTGCACACATTCATCACGCTTACACAGCAGCTCCACACCACTAATGCTGCAGCAACATCAAAACAGATTGTCAGCTCTTCAACACAATGCTTCCTGCAGATATTACTTGAAAATAGGTAAAGTATATTAACTTATTAATGTATTATTTATTTGATTATTACACACCAAACAGCATTAGCTACCTTACAATTTCATTGCCGTCATTTTTTGACAGGCAATTCGCTAGTCTGTATATAAAATCTACTCTCTACAAAATTTGCAATAAACATGACATATAGATTCACAATTTTTAAATATTGTTTAATCTTTGCCATTTTTTATAGTTAATCACATTTATAGTTGTCATCAGTGCGGGTTGTCAAAAGTTGTTGCTAAAGTGAGGGGCCGCATTTGCGGAGGTGGAGGCTGCCACTGCGACCGCAACATTAACGGACTTAGAAACAGCAAATACGAGCAGCGGGACTTAGAAAAAAATACTATGACCTCGCAAAAATACGACATTAGCGCCCGAAACCCTTGCACATGAAAATACACACAACAAACACATAAAAAGCTTACCCACAGCAAGGGGGGCACCCAGCACCTCTAAAAGTGAAGTTACAACTCAATTTAAGTACAAATTAAGTTTACACACCCGAAAATCCCCTAAGCAAAAAATGGCCACCGAAAAAAACTAAAACGAGGCTACAGGCCCCCAAACATGCAAAACACCACGAAACACATACAGACTTTTAAAAAAAGCCGTACAAGGTCCAAGAACAAGGACGCAAAATCAGCCACAGCCGCGTACCACACATTAGGCGCCATTTTACAACACTCTTACACAATGCGGAAGTACACAGCTACCCTAACGGATTTTACTCGCGCACGCAAACTATTTACACTACACACTGCACACATTGCTCACACTTACACAGCAGCCCCACAGCACTGAAAGCACACATTGTATGCTGCAGCAACATGAAAACAGATTGTCAGCTTTTCAACACAATGCTTTTTGCATATATTACTTCCAAATAGGTAAAGTATATTCCTTTATTAATTTATTATTTATATGATTACCATACACCAAACACCATTACCTCACTTACAATTTCATTGCCGTCATTTTTTGACGGGCAATATTCTAGTGCTTACTTATTGTACATAATATCCTTCTAGTTTGCCTTTGTATATCATGGAGATATCATGGAGATCCTCAATATCCATTATTTGGCTAAAACGATTATTGGAAATCCCAAGCTATGTATTTCTTTATATCAAGAGGTATTATATACCAATGAGTATTCTTACATTTATGGTGTACTTTATCCTTACTAGAACTAGTAAACTAATTTTAATACACAATTAATATCCAATACTGCTTCACTGTATACAAAAGTACTTTTAGTCATTTAAGCTTGACTGCTTAAATTAAGTTCAGAGGTACAAACATATGTTTGTTTTTATGTATATCTAGATACATGTTATTTGTTACGACTTTAATCTGCATGATATGCAATTTTACCATGTATTCTGCAATGCTGTCAAGACTGTGCATACGCATTATCACCTTTATTTGCCTCAATAAAAAAAAGAATTGTTAAAAATGCAGATGAGATAGGTAATAATAATACAAAAAACTCTATGTATATAAATAGAGGCAACAGGGATCTTCGTGGTAGTCCACATTGATATTGTACTTAAAAAACAGAAAGCAGTAGGACTGGGATAAAAAGAAATTAAAGAGTGCACATGAAACATCATCTGCATGAATAAGAATTTAGTAATGGTCAGGTGAAACTTTGTATGTTAATGTCATTTTAGTTATTGTCTGTGGGATCCTAAAGAAAAAAGACGTATATTTTATATATTCTATTTTAGTGGACAATCATTTTATGACTATGATTTACTTGAGTCGTAAATGCAGGCCATCATTAAAATGACAGATCACGATGACTGGAGATGTCCTATATTGGGCTGTGATTTAACTTTGAAACATGGATGCTGGATCTAAGCTTATCAGTCCCCATCTTGGCACTTGGCACCAGTCACCACATACTTTAGTAAATGCTCCCCATGTTTGATGAAACTTAAGGAGAAAATTTAGTAAGTATCTCAAGTGTCTGAGAAGTGCATTACTCTATTTACTATTCACCATTTCCTATGGGGATAATGAAATTGCAGACTCTCACCTCATCTATGCCACTTGAAATACCTAGTAATTTCCTCATTTGTTTTATTATATTAAATAAATGTCTTACTAAAACCTTTCATGCTGTAAAAATACAAACACAAAGTTATATTGTTTTTGTTTAAATGTTTTTTCATCAAACTTAAATAATACTTTTTGAAGTTTGGTTCGGTTTTAAAATTGCTGATACATGTTTACATATATTGGTAACTGTTTAAATATATTTGATACAACTTGCATAATTTGAATTCACCATTTGCAAGTCGAAAAGGTATAAGAAACCACTGCTAAAAATATTAGTAAAACTAATGCAGACAAAATTATAATTGATATAACTTGGTTAGATATTTTATGACTATTTGTTATTAATTGTTGTGATATGGTCAATAAGAATGATGTAATTTTGTGAAATGATTCCATACATACCAAGGAATTTCCCATTACTCTGCAGTTGGTTATATGTGTCAGCAGTGAATGTTAGACTTACATTTGATGTGGTGTAATTCTGTGTAGATTTGGTTTATGTTGTAAATGTCCCAAATGAATTGCATTATTAGCTAGATTTCATAAAATGTCTAAAACATATATTTTAAAAATGTAATACTGTTGTGTCTTATGCTTGGTTTATATTTACAATGTTCTGATAATTCACCTGATATACTGGCTTATCTGAATCATGTACACTTCGTGTACACGTTAATGTAGCTGTACCATTTCTAGAAGATCAAATTATATATTATTATAACCATATACATTTTACATTTCATAGTATTATTATTTATCAGTGATAAGTTGATAGTT
Source organism: Discoglossus pictus (assembly GCA_027410445.1). Lineage (NCBI taxonomy): Eukaryota > Metazoa > Chordata > Amphibia > Anura > Alytidae > Discoglossus > Discoglossus pictus. The sequence goes on from CM050164.1 coordinate 170,994,021, forward strand.
TTAAAAGATCTAGTAAGTATCAATGTTCTGGCATCCATTCAAAAGAAAAAACCCAGCAATCTTGTTTTTAACAAAGACGTATTTATAGACTACACTCTTCTACAGACTCTAAAACATATGGCTGATCCAACATTGCTTTGACCAATACAAACTGTCCATTTGTACACAGAATGGCTGACTGATAAAGCTGATTGTCCATACAATACTGCACAAAATAACCACAGCCCCCCATTAATCTTTCAAAATAAGGCAGAGGTATATTGTGCTGAGCTATAAAATTACCATTATTGAAGTTAAGGCACTTGTTTTTCAAGCAAAATCATATTTTAATGTTAACAGGAAGTTGATTTCATATTAAAGACCATTAACTGGCTACACTTGCAGCCCCATTAAATTCTAAGCCCGTCGCCAAAACGGCACACCCGCAAAGCATGTGGGGTTTAAATTCTGCTGCGTTAAAGAGACGCTAGCCCAGAAACCCTTCCCGTGCATGTAAGCTGTTAATAGGCGGGCCAAGACTCGATCGGCCATTACTACTCAAAACCAGTAATCACGTAGTTTGGCGCAGGTCTAATAACCAATAGAAAGCAGGGAACCGCAATTAAGAGAGAGAGAGAGAGAGTGAAGGAGCTTTGTAAGTTTTTTCATATTTTGACTTCTAATATATATTAACCCTTAATTTACAACACAGATAATTACTGATATCACCTAATTCACACACATAGATTATTACATGCACATAGCTATACATAGCGGTAAGCCACAGCACATCTACACCCCCATACCCCCACCTACCCCCCCATACAATTACTATATTACACATAATACTCACATTCTTGTTTTACCACATACACATCCACATCCACATTAAATTTATTTATCCTTATTTTCATTTCCTAAATCATAAGGGGAGGAGGAAAGTGATGAGAGAGGAGAGGAGGAGAGTGAGGAGAGGAGGAGAGTGAGGAGAGAAGGAGAGTGAGAAGAGCTAGAGGTATGGAGAGAGGGAGAACCAGGTCAGGGAGGTAAGGTGGAGGAGAGCAGTGGGGGGGGGGGGGGAGGGATGTGCCCCGAAATGTAGGCATATAATGTGTAGGGGCAGAGGGTCAGAGGCCTGATCCCAGGGGGGGAAGTAGTGGAGATGAGGGACCGGCCCCAGGGAGAGGACAGGGAGGCCAAGAACCCCAGGCACAGTTGGGAGGGCAAGAGGTTGTGGCAAAGTACAGGACCCCCAATTATAACCCAGAGGAGATGGACGGTCTCCTCACGGAAATCCGTGCCCGCCATTGGTGGGAGAGATGTGAGGCCTAGCCAGAAGACAAAGGCCTGGAGTCATATAGTTTCAACTGTTGCGGCATTAGTGGTTGCAAATAGGGGTGTAAGGTCTGTAAAACACAGATATGACAACAGCTGGCTGAAGGTGAAGAGGAAGAAGGCAGAGGAGGAACCGGCTGTACGTGCAACAGGTGGTGGTCTGCCAGCCAACATCACTTATTGTACATGGGAGCAGACCCTGAAAGAGTGAATTGAGCCAGTGGCAGTAGTGGGCCTATCAAAACAGGTGGGCACCGGTCTGCCAAGAACCATGCAGAGTGAGTACTATATCACACCACACACATTGGTGTATGAACTGGGGGGCAGGGGTGGGGGGGTAGTGGATAAATACCCTACAGATATCATGATGTTTGTATGTATGTATAAATAAGCTGTTACTCTGGCTGGAGTATACAATGAGCTGTATCTCCCAGGAATTATTCTGGCTCCTACACCCCTGCCCACACACATAGATAACTGACATACAATAGCACTGTAAGCCCTATGGTTATGACTGAAGATATATAGGGCATCAATAACCATGTAAATTCTGGTACCATACACATAATTTTCATAATTTGTATCAATGAAAGGTCTGGCCAATACCTGCAGTTCAAACTGATTCTGAGTACAATTTGCTATTAGGTCAATATTGATTTGACATTCAAAAGAGAGTACATGTCTGGGTGTGCACACTGCGGCATACTGTATGTGGATACAGACTCTGTAGGACTGCATGTGTGTGTCATATACTAACCTAACCTGGACCATGTGTCAGTTGCATATTAACAACCATTGCTGGGAACATGTCACAGATTGGTCAGTCTCACACAGTGCACAGCAGATCCAGCAGAGCTTGTGTCTGATGCACATGCAGATGACACACCGCACCTGCAGTTGCAAGCACCACAGTCAATCCCAGGTGACCATGATGTCAAGGATATGGGAACACATAGCTGGCAGGCCACAGCCACTTCCACACAATGGGGTCCCCCAACATGGCCTCCCACACAATGGGGTCCCCCAACATGGCATCCCAAATAATGGGCTCCCTCAACATGGCCTCACACACAATGGGCTCCCCCAACATGACCCAACACCCCAGCCCTCCTGCTGTCACCTTAGACCCTGCTGCCGACACTTCAGGCCCTTCTGCTGTCACCTCGGGCCTGCCGCCGTCACCTTGGGCACTCATGCCATCACCTCCGGCCCTGCTGCTGTCGCCTCAGGCCCTGCTGCCAACACCTTCGGCCCCAATGCCGTTACCTTTGGCCCCAATGACGTCAACTTTGGCCCCAATGCCATTACCTTTGGCTAGATTGCTCCATTCTGAGATGAGGAGGCAAAACGAAGAATGGAGAGATATGAGTGGCCGTCATATTTTGCTTCCATTTGCGGGTTACGGGCTTGAATGCCATGGCGTTGGGAAATCATTGCAATTTAATAGAGATTTTACAACGTAACAGTTACGGGCTTGACAGATCAAAGGCGAGGTGAGCAGTTGAGGCACGCAGGACTTAGGCGGCGAACAGTTTCATGTGAGGCTCGCAGTTGAGGATTGCGACTGCGAGGTTCGCAACTGCGACCAAAACGTGTAACTCTAAAAACAGGAAAAACAAACAAAACAATTTAACTAAAATAATAACACACACAGCACAGGGGGAGAGACAGGAAGTCTGGGAGTGAGGTTGCAAGTGAGTTTGAGCTATATTTGGGGGTTTTCGTCAACATAAAAACGTACAAATTATGAAACTGGATGAAAACAAGGCTGAGCAAAGCCAGGCACGCAGGACTTAGAAAATACACAACGGCAAAGACAGTAACACCTACACCAACAACACGCAAAGAGCCCCGTAAGTACAGCATTCCCAGTCTTCAAATTTTATTCCCATAATTTTTGACAGGCAAGTAGCTAGTGAGTACTAAATAGGACTCGCAAGTGCTTTTTCAAACACATATTAGAGCCGTAACAAGCTAATAAATACACAATACTGTACGTTAAAAATATGGGAAAAACATTAGAATTAATTGCAGAACAGCCTCAAACCCACAAATATGCAATTAAAAAAAATATATATATGTTTTTTTGTGTGAAATGGATCTTGGAATTTAAGGTGTTAATACGTGTCATGGAACCTGCATGGACTAGAACAGTTGCTTTAATGATTTTTATTGATTTCTACATTGCTGGATTATCCGATCGCTAAATTTACTTCTCAACACTAATTAATGTGTAGTGAAGTCTCTGAGTGAAGTTTAAGTGTAAACTCCATGTTTTACTGATGTCATGATGACGGTCTCATTTACTATCGGCTGTTTCTAAGAAGTAAATTACAGGCTTTCTTAAATATTGTCAGATCATATCATTATGCCCCCCTGAAATCCGACTTAAAAAGTCAGGGTTTACAAGTTCAGCCTTGCAATTGGAATTTGCGAGCAGGAGTCAACAGAATACATCTAAACTTTTATTTAAAAAAAAAAACCACCTGCAGCAAAATGTGTTCAAGCTCAAGGCATTTGCGACCAGCTAATAGAATAGAGCCCATGCCCTTTAAGAATAACTTAAACAAAAAAACAACTTGATTTTGAAGTGACCAAGTCCCTTTAAAGCATACTTTTTGAATGGTATAACAGGCATTTTAGGACATCACTATTGCTTTAAACTCATTAATTCATTATGAACATGTGTTAGTAATTAATGATTGGGATTTTATGTTCTTTTTTCTGGGGGGCGGGGGGATATTTGCTACAGTATTTAATTTCTAAAAAGTTGAAACAGCAGAAGATAGAGCTATTAGGAAGCAGATATAGAAATTAAAGTGCACACATGTAACATGATCTGTATCAATAAGAATTTAGTAATGATCAGGTGCAACTTAGTATGCAAATTGTATTTTGTTTTTGTTTTCTGTGGCATCCCAAAAAAATAAAACACTATATTTTATAAATTCTGTATTAATAATGTTCTGACTATGATTTACTTGTGTCGTAAATCCACCGTTAAGATGCCAGATCACAATGGCTTGATATGTCCTATATTGGGTTGTGATTTTCTTAGAAACATGGATGCTGAATCTAAGCTCATCACTGTCTATCTTGACATGTCACAGTCACCACAAACCTTTAGTGAATGCTCCCCATGTTTGATAAAACTTAGGAAGGGAATTTACTAGGAATCTCAAGTGTCTGAGATGTTCCTTACTCTATTTCCTATGGGGAAAACTTAGATTACAGACCCTCACCTCATCTAAGCCATTTGAGATGTAAGTTCCCCATTAGAATTGTTATACTAAATAAATGTCTTACTAAAAACTTTCATAATGTAGAAAAAACAAATATAAAGTTATATTCTTTTTGTTCAAATGTTTTTTTCATCATCAAACCTAAATAATACATTTTGAAGTGTGGTTCAGTTTAAAAATTGCTGATACAAGTTTACATATATAGGAATACCATTGATTTTCTGGCATTGGCTAACCCGGCATCCAGCCATATTTTAATCAGCACAAGTTGTTAAGTCTCATTGCTTTTGCAAAAAAAGCCAGCTTTATAAATAGATGAGGTTTTCATTAAACATGCTGAAAGCACTGGTTCAAAGGAGCACTTTATAATTGAGTTAACTTATTTATTTGCATTATCACTCCCTTACATAAAAAGATAAAACTGCAGTATTCATTTAAAAAATTTAAACCACCGCTGGTCCGGCAAAATCACTAACCCGGAAAGCCCTTGGAATGGATGATGCCGGGTAATTAATGTTAATGTTAATACCTGTATTAGTAACTTTTTTAAGTATATTTGTCATAACTGTATATTAATTTGAATTCCCTATTTAAAAGTCAAACAAATATAACAATCTACTACTAAACATTATAGAACAACTGTAATGTAGACTGAATAAGGTTCCTTGCTATGATTTGGGTAGATAGTTTAGTTATTTGTCAGTAATTGTTGTCATATGGTCAATAATAATGATGTAATTTTGTGAAATAATTCCATACATACCAAGAAATGTCCTCTAGATGGGAATTACCCACTTCAATTATAACAAGTTGAAAAGTTGAAGAACAGCAGAAGATAGAGTTTTTTTTACGAAACAATACTATTACAACATGCTTAACCCCTTCAATACAGAGCCCTGTTTTTAGCAATTGTGTATTCTTTGAGCCACCTTCAATTAAAAAGCCTGCATCTCGCAGTATACAGGCCATATGTCTGCGGGCCTGCTGTGGGCTTGAACTCTGTTACAATTACGGAGCGATTCAATTGAACAAGCCTGCAAGTTACTGGCCGAAATCCAAAACCGTAAACCATGTAATCATATGTAGCATTTCAGAGTGGGAACATGATCAATTAAGCAAGGCCGTAACTACCCATTGAGAAACAGCCAATAGAAATTGAGACTGTCATCATTACGGCAGTAAATCATGGAGGTTACATGTCAATCAGTTAGAGTTTAGATGTCCCATATTCGATTGGACTTGTAAACCCGCAAAGTACAAAATAATAAAAATGAATGCCAATACTGTTCTAGTCCATATGGGTGACCTGATATGTATTAACTCATTGATTCCTGAGATCGATATAACCCCAAAATAAAACATAAAATAGATTATTTTTTATTGCCGATTTGGGAGCTTGAGAATGTTGTGCAATTAATTCTAATTTCTATCATTGATTTCCCCGTCATTTACAGTGAAGTATTGAATTTTTAATTTGTATTTACAGAGCTATGGACATGTCTTTAAACCCTTTACGAGTCCTATCTGGTAACCCTTGGGATTTTCTTCTACATTCCGTTTATGGGTGTGAAACCATTTGCAGGCTTGAGGAATTGTAGCAATTGAATAGCGATTTGCGATTGTAGCATTTACAGGCTGGAAAGATCAAAGGCTAAGATGGGGTGTAAGTTATAGTTGTAACAACTGCAGGGATTTTCAGCCCGTAACCCGTAGACCATTTGCGACGCACAAAAAGACACCAAATGAATAGTAAATTAGCATACGGCCTCCATTACAGGCTCCAGTGACTTACAATTGCTCAATTGAATGAGGCTCTATGTGTTTATATATATATATATATATATATATATTTCAGTGTTATGTGTTGGTTTTTGAGATGCTGCACTTTCTAAATACACTTTTTGTTTGTTGCCATACCATGATAAAAAAATAATTTTTAAAATGTCAAAAGAAAATTGAATTTTTCGAGATATAATTTAATGTGTGTTGATAATAGCAGTGTATGAGTGTTTTTTTAAGAAACATCATAATTAAAAGTTTTATGGTTCTATGTTTAGAATCAGTTAAACTTTCTAATCAAGTTGCCAGTGTTTGGGGTGGTCAGGAAGGATGTTTTTTTCTGCTTATGAGACAATTAGCAATGTTTCATTGTTTTTTTTTTGCTTGTCTTCCTCTGTATCAACAATGAATTCACATATTGCAAGGATCAAGAGATCTAAAATGATTGAACTTGTTGAACTAAATAAATATATATATATATATATATTTATATATATTTATATTTACCTCAATTACCATTACAAAGATCTAATTTCAGAATCCATTTACCTTTGCAGAACAATTACATTTACAAATAAAACCCTTAACTGAAAAATAGAAGGCAAAATGCTATTTTGGTTATACTTTTCAGTTCTTTATGCTTGACATGAAAAAAAAAAACACACCATAAAATAACATACATTTAAAAAATGATATGATAGCTATATTGAGATTTCCCATTGGTTCTGATCATTTCTATATTGTAAGCAATAAGATGATGAAACCACTCAATGGGTGGCTCCATGACCCATTACAATTTGAAGGAGGCTAATTCAGGATTTTATTAGAGCTTTATTAAAGCTTCTCTACCAAACTAAGATACTGTGAATCTATCATGTAATTGATATTACAAAAAAACATATGTTACCTAGGGAAGTGCAATACATTTCATTTGAAAGAGGGGTTCTACTCTAATTTTAATATATTGTGTCAGGTAAAATGTATGGTTTAGTACATATTAAGGGGCTTGTAAAGTAATACTGAAGGAGTTAGATGATTATGGTTGGCATGGAGATCACTTAACGTCTATGGGGCAGGAGACACCTCATTTGAAAGATGGATTTCCTATTTCCTAATAGGATTCCGAAATAGGCCGAAAATAGCCTTCGATTTGAGCTACGTTGAACTTTGTAACCGGAAATCCTTTGATCTGTCAAGCCCGTAACCGCTATGTTTCCAATCATGCTATTAAATTGCAATGAAGTCACTTTCGAGCAAGGCCATAACACACAAATGGAGCCCAAAGCCCAACGTGTGCTCGAGAGGAGCCGCAATAAGTAGCACTTTTGATGCAAATAAAAACACACTACTGAGCATTTATTAAAAGTGAAAGTGATGTTAGGTCTTAGAATTATTAGCACAACACCCTCAAGCCCGCAAATCGGCCCAAAAAAATACTCTATTTCATGTTTATATTCCGTGTTAAGACATATACTGTAACTCGCATGTAATAGAATATCATATTCACAACTTTATTAATATTGCATTAATCTGGAATGTGGGTCCCATCGCAAACTATAATTGAAGCCTGTAGGACTTTGAAATCTACCCTCCCCTTTTTCAAGGACGTAACGCTAACAATCTATTTTTCCATTGACTCCATCTAAACCCATAACTACGGTCTACACTAATTGATCGTCTGCACGGCCTGCAAATTCAACTTTCTACGAATGAGCTACAATTTGTGTCTCAAACCCATAGGTCGTAGCCCCTTCTAATTTAATAGCAACTTAATTTCAAGCATGCAGCCATTATGTGCTTCACATTGGACTTACTTGGCTGGAATTTAATATGGCCCTTTATCATGACAGTAAGCCACGAGTATAAAATCAGTTCTAGAGAAAACCGTGTATTTAGCAGACTCTATGTCATTGTTGCTTCCATCTTGAACTTTTAGATGGCTTGGAGCCTGGGTCTTCCATTTAGTAATATTGTAAGTTGCTATTCAAAGAGCAGCCTTTTAATAGAAATGTTTTGAGATCTTATTTTAATCCAATGGGCCACCTATTTCTCCCAGATAACGAACCTTGTTATGTTCAAAAATTAAATAATACCATTAACTGTTGTATTTGTTTATTTAAAATATGCTGCCTGCTGTTAAGTCAAGTATTTTAAATACAAACCAACAAAGAACTACATGGAAAAATAACTAGTTAATCTGAGAACTGTAAATACCATATCATATTATAGCATAAGTGAATGGAAAAAGTAAACAAAACTGTTTTCAGTTATAGATAGATAGATAGATAGATAGATAGATAGATAGATGGTATAACTGCAATTGATAATCCAGCATTTTAGAAAGTAACACAAATAAGGTTTCTGCACAATGTCAGTCTTACAATATCACATATTTCATCATGAGACTAATTATACTTTGACCCTGACTTATAAACACCTGACATGTATGTATTGGAGGGGCCAAGGGTAAAAGCGCCTGATACCCCACAAGTCTCAGCACGTTGTCTGTCATTACAATATGACTTATCTGTACTTCAATGTTGCTCTTCATCATGCAAACTGGGTTAAGTAAGCATCTTCTTTTCTCTATTGCATTCAATTCAATGGAGATTGTTATCAGTATAGATAGATAGATAGATAGATAGATACTGCAAAATATGTTACAGCATGTTAGAAAGTAACTTTTAGTTGTGTGTTTGTCAAAAAATGGATACTGTTGACGATATCCAGATACTGCTGACATTACCCAGTGAGAAATTAGACATGTCTCATTTTTATCCCTTTATCCACTGTTTTCCTCAATAATGTTAACAGTTTTCAAAATATTTAAATGCTGGTTTGAAGTATTTCTGAGCTTTTAAAAAGATTTTTGGACAAATGAGTTAAATATTTCAGAAGACTTATACAAGATTTTAAAACATGGACTGTAATTAAGTGGAATATTCTCATAAATATGCAAATTTAATCATTTTTTTCTATATACATTTTGAATAACTAAACATGATAATGGTCAAAGATGTATTTAGGTCCCTATTAAATTCCAAGCCAGTAACTCCAACGCGAAGTTCGCAGCGGCTGCGGGCTTGAAATTTGGCCGAGACCCAAAATCATTTGTCAGCCGTCGGATTTGCGGGCTAGAAGGTTTAGATGGAGCATTGCGTCACAGAACAGAAAAATGGAGGATGGATTTCAAAGTCTTTTACACACTTCTATCCCGTGGCCATCCACACACCAATCCACACATCCCCACACAAGCTCTTTACCTGTCAGTGATCTGTGACTGTCACTGATCTGTGGGACGCGCTGGTGTCGCTGCTTCCTTTTGTCAAGGTTGCTTCTGTTGGTCTGCGCTTTTGACGACACGCAGATGAGGGCGCACATCTGAGGATGGTGAGACGATTAATGACATTGTGCTTAATGAAATTTTTTTGTTACTTGTGATGTAGAGTCTTATGATACATCCATTGAACATACAACAGTTTGTGAGGATGTAAAATTATTTCTGAATATGTAATTATCATATAATGAAGATAAAAATAACGTTATTATCACTGAGGTGATATATATTACATGGTATGACATGGCAAGGGATACATATGGATTACTGTTTGGGAATTGTAAATATATTTGTGTGGCAGGTGGATGGATAAAGAAATCCAAAAGATTTTGGAAAAAATTAATGTTAATAAAGCCCCAGGTCCTGATGGAATACATCCAAGCGCACCGAGGGAAATGAGTTCTGTAATAGCCATTATATCTAATTTTTAAAGACTTACCACAGGGTCTCTACCAGATGACTGGAGAAAAGCAGATGTGTCACCTATATTTAAGAAAGGAGCAAGAGCAAATCCACAGAATTATAGACCAGTGAGCCTCACTTCTGTAGTGGGAAAGCTTTTAAAAGGGTTAATAAGGGATAGTATACAAGAATATGTCTGCCTGAACAAAATTATAAGTAGAAGTCAACATGGATTCATGAGGAATAGGTTGTGTCAAAAAAATCTAATTTGTTTCTATGATGAGGTTAATAGGAACTTGGATCAAGGCAACTCAGTGGTTGTAGTCTTTTAGTATTTTGCAAAGACTTTTGATACAGTGCCACATGGAAGACTATCAGGCAAACTAAGGGATAAAGGAATTGCAGTAAATATCTGCTCATGGATTGAGAGCTGGCTAAAAGACAGGAAGCAAAGGGTTGTTGTAAATGGAACATACTCAGATTAGACTAATGTGGTAATTGGGGTTCCTCAGGGTTCTGTATTAGGTCCTTTCCTTTGTAACATATTTATTAATGACATAGAAGTTGGATTGGAAAGTAGTGCCTCCATTTTTGCTGATGACACTAAATTGTGCATGGTAATTAACAGCCTTATTAAATTGCGATTCAGCCAATTGAATAGGGCTCTATACAATCACAGAGCTTTTTTTTTTTTTACGGAGGTTTTTAGTTAGTGAACTTTTATCTAAAAGCAAGGTCTTCACTAACTAAAAACTTTTGTAAACAAATATGCTATGTGCTTATATAGAGCCCTTTTCAATTGGCCGAATCGCAATTTAATAAGGCTGTAAATCAGGAAATTATATATTTTCCCTCCAAAGGGATTTGCATAAATTAGAGAAATGGGCAACTAAATTGCAGATGAGATTTAATATGAATAAATGTAAAGTTATGCATCTGGGATGGAAAAATAGCCATGCAATTCATAATTTTAATAGAGCAAATCTAGGGGTATCAGATATTGAAAGGGATTTGGGAGTACTTGTGGACAACCACCTAGGTAAGGGTGCTCAAAGCCAAGCAGTAACCGCAAAGTCAAGTAAAATATTAGCATGTATTAAGAAGGGTATAGAAGCAAGGGAAGCAAATATAATTCTGCCACTATACAAATCTCTAGTACGCCCTCATTTGGAATATAGAGTACAATTTTGGGCACCACTTCAAATTAAGGACATTTTAGAGCTGAAAAAGTACAGAAAAGGGCAACAAAACTAATAAGGAGAATGGAGGGGCTAAGTTATGAAGAAAGACTAACCAAATTAAACTTATTTTCAATATGAAAAAGCTGTCTAAGAGGGTATATGATTATCTTATAAATACATCCAGGGTCAATATAAGGTTTTGTCAAGTGAATGTTTTGTGCCAAGAAGTTTTCAACTGACAAGAGGACATCATTTATGGTTAGAAGTAAAAATATTCCACCTTAAAGAAAGAAAAGGGTTCTTCACAATAAGGGTGGTTAAACTGTGGAATTCTCTACCAAAGGATGCTTTTAACTTCTTAAATGACCAGTGCACTATGTAAAAAGTGATCCAAATCTATGCTCCAACCACGGATGCTGAAGAGGCTGAAGTTGTCCAGTTCTATGAAGATAGTCAAGATCTCATAGATACAACACCAAGACATCTTAGGAGACTGGAATGCTATACTATTATTTTAGGAGACTGGAATGCTAAAGTAGGGAACACAAAGATCCCTGGAATAACTGGCAAGTATGGCCTTGGAGTACAAAATGAAGGTCAGAAATTAATAGAATTCTGTCAAGATATCTCTCTGGTCATAGAAAATACCCTCTTCCAAAATGAGAGCTGGACCATAAACAATGCTGAACACCGTATAATTCACACCTTTGAAATGTGGTGTTGTGAAAACAACTTAGAGTCCTTTGGACTGCAAGAAGTTCCAATAAATCAGTACTCCAGGAAATCAAGACAAACTGTTCACTGGAGGGTATGATCATGAGGCTGAAGCTCAAATATTTTGGCCATATCATGAGACAGCAGGATTCCCTACAGAAGACTCTGAAGCCGGGAAAGATTGAAGGCACACAAAGAAGAGTAAGACAGAGGAGGAGATGGATTGATGAGGTCACTGAAGCAATGAACATGAACTTGATAAAGCTCAGAGGGGTATTGACGGACAGATGTACTTGCCGTGCTATGGTCCATAGGGTCATGAAGAGTCGGACATGACTGAACAACTGAACAACAACATACTATCCCCTGGCAACATTATAACATCAGCACGTCATATTAATCACTTTTGTTTATAATGTCAGTCTGTCTACCATTATGATAATTATATTCTTAAAAAATAAAATGAATTAACAATTTAATTTACACAATCTGTCACATAATATATATAAACTTACCTCTAAATATTTTTTATTTCCATAAACCTGAATTCATTTAATTTATATAATTTAATATGAAAGCTGTGCATTCCAATTGGTTGCTCTTTTAACCAATCAGAAATGAGGCAGGAGTGATTCAAATACTTAATTCTGATTGACTGATATATGATTGAATCCACAAAATTAGTATATAAGGCCAAGATACAATCAAAAAACTATTAGTCGGAGCAGGGACCTCCCATAATCACATATTATAATCGGCGAACTACGAGATGTCGTCACGCTTTGCGTGGTGCGTACGAATTAGGCGATGATCGTCGCAGGTGCTCATCGATTGTGAGCCTCGCAAAGCAAGGTGAGCCGTTAACGCATAGCACTTAGGCTGCGAGCCTCGCAGCACAAAGGCAATGAGCGCCAAAGACGTGCACTGAAGGCAATGAAACACACGGGACTTAGACACCAAACACTTAGTAAACGCGCATTCGCATTAGCCTACAAGCTTGACAAACGCGGACTTAGAAAAAACAAATTATGAGTCGCTGGACTTATAAAAAAAAAAATATAAGATAGCAAAAATACGAGGTTAACGGCCGAAGAACGAAAATACAAAAAACAACAGAAAAATTATTTAATAAATAAATACAACAAAAACATCACCCACAGCACGGGGGAACAGCCAGGACGTCTGGGAGCGAGGTGGAACCAGAATTTAAGGCAATTTCAATGATTTTCACCACACAAAAATCGCCTAATCGAGAAAAAAAAATGGCAGCAGAAAAAAATTTAAACGAGGCTACACGACCCCGGACTGCGCAAAGCACTACCAAATGCGTAGCGTTTTCACACAGGAACGAACGAAATACAAAATACACTATTACAAATGGCGGAACATGCTTGCGGATTTACCTCACGCACACAACCAATTTCTAATGCACAGTTAGGACATTCATTACACTTTAGCATCACAGCACCAACACTCAAACTGTACATTGTATGCTGATGGAAAATATAAACAGATTGTTAGCTCTTCAGGCTATTGATTGCTGGATATATTAATTACAAAGAGGTAAAGTATATTAATTTATTCAAGAACTCATGAATTCATTATTGATTAAGTAAATATAGAGAAATATATAATGAGTGACAAAGGTGATACGAGGAGCAAAAATAGACGAGACGAGAGGCTCGCTATGAGCGCTGAAGGCGCACAAAGCGCGAGGCTCGCAAGGAGCGCTGAAGGTCCCCAGAGTAAAAAAGGTTTACATTTTCTGTCAAACAGCATTCCCATGGCGTAAAATGTTATTGCCCCATCATTTTTGACGGGCAAGTCGCTAGTATAGTTATAGTTTTGGTGATTTTGAAATCCTGTAGTAAACCCAGTAAACCAGGGCATATCCCGGTCAGCACGCTACCAATTGGCACTGTAAACCAGCCCTTATCCAATCCAGGTGATTTGTGCTGGCCAGGGATTGGTGTTTAGTTCAACTATAGGATTGTGAGTTGGGTTTCTGAATATCCCTGTGGCATTAAGGTACCACTCTGCCTGGGGTCAGCCTGCTGGGACTATGTGATGGGCTTAATTAAATTAGGCCCTTACAATGGCCAGATGGCTGGGTCCATTCAACAAATGGTAGCCTGGCTGGTGTCTTAGTACCTGGAGAAGGACAGTGGGGATGTAGGTTCTTGACTGTTTTGGGAGGGTATCAGTAATTAGTCGGCAAAGGGGCTGCTTATTCATGAAGTCCAGAGCACTCCCTAATCTGTTCAGTGGGGCCTCATAGTTTTATATAGAATTTCTAGACGAGACTCTCATCAAAAAATTACATGCCAATTAGAGGTTAACCACAGACAAAGGATCAAAGGGATATCAGTTACAACTACTTGAAACCACTTGACCTATGTCATTGAAACCACTTTGAATTATTCTACGCTTGGTTACATAGTAATTGAGGTTGAAAAAAGACTTTTAGTCCATCAAGTTAAACCTTTTAAGATCTCCTCTGATCTGCAGTATTCAGTTTAATTATTAATTGTTTATTGATCCAGAGGAAGGCAAACAGAAAAACCCCAATTAAAACATTCCAGATATTAGCAATCGGGTTCCTCCCTGGATCAATACTCTTTCTCCAGTTAACCAGGATAGCCATAAATGCCCTTTTTATTCAAAAATATATCCAATCCCTTTTTAAAGTTATCTATCAAATCCGCTGTCACCACCTCCTTTAGTAGAGAAATCCAAAGTTTTACCGTCCTTACTGTGAAGAACCCTTTTCTTTCTTTAAGGTGAAATCTTTTTCTTCCTTACCTCAAAGGGTGCCCTCTTGTTTGTTCAAAACCTCTCGGCACAAAAACATGGTTAACTATGTCTATTTCTCAATTAGCATGCTTAGACATGTAAGGCCAATGGAGCTTTTTATAGTTTGACCCTGTGTTTGAACCTCATCATCAGCAGCAGTTAAGCGCTCCAGGGGAAGGTGAACCCAGGCTAGCTAGGGGAGGCTAGGGTGCCGGGTCTAGTGGCCAGATTGCCAGATTATGTGACTCCCATTAAACCCATCTTTACCCCTTTGCATGTATTATACATCAAAGGGTCTTCAGGACCCTATAGGCGGTTTGTTTTAGAGGAAGGCAGTCAGCGGTGAGTAGCTTGTGGGAATCTAACTGGCTAACATATTCTGCCTGGGTTGTAGGTCTAGTTGGTTCTAAGAGGTCAGGCAATAACACTTCCTTGTGATCACTGCCATTAAGCAGACACACCATGAGAAGACTATGTGATTGCTTCTGATATCCCTTCAAACAGTTAATATGGGCCACCCTGGTTACTTTTTGTTTGGGATTGATTTCTAGTACATAAGTGTTTGGGTTGATCTTATGAAATATTTAATAAGGCCCTACCCAGGACGTCTGTAATTTATTCTGAGGATGGGGACCAACATTAACACCTCCAAGTCAGAAAGTGATTTGGTGTAAATACAAATTAAACAATTTCTCAGCTTTTAGTTTCCCAAACTACATTTCCATTGCAAAGTAGTATTGTGCTTCTATAACGTTTTCTTTCTGAAAGATGTCAGGGCCCTCTGCCAGACAACTGTAGTAAAGCAGCTATAACCGCACTTTTAGAAGAGGAACTAGGTTATTTTAGGTTATAAACAAAGCACTGGTAGGGCAACTAGGCTATGAATGTCCCATTAATGTCTTGTATATATTTACGCAAGTGACCTTGTATTACCCCTGCACAAACATCATTGTCCGTATGTCTAATCACCTTTTGCCCTGCACATTTGAATTTCCTGGGTAAAGTTAAAAAGACATGGACACAACTATTTTTTGTTCATGCATTTAAAAGAGCATCTTTTAAATATTACAAAGGTGGTTTGGAATGAATACATATTGAGCAAAACCTGTTCAACGTCATTTAATCTTACAGGAAATGCAAAGAGCATAGTTACAGCCCTATTAAATTCCAAGCCCGTAGCGGCAATGAAACACCGGAAAAGCCTGCAGGCTTGAAATTCTGCTGTGTTACAGAGCTATTACATTCCATCATGCCGCGACCCATGTGCCAGAGACGCAAGCCCGTAAACCATTCTTGCGCACGTTGCATGTGCGGCCATGATCATGATCAGTTAGTCAAACCCGTAGTTACCGGTTTAGACGGAGGCAATGGAAAATGTAATAGCTGTACGTCTTGCAGGCTACGTTACAGGCTACGGTTTTACACGTTCAGAGAGTTTAATATGACTGTTAGTCTGTAGATCTCAATGGCTGCAAGCGCCTACAGTTAAAAACCTAAATAAGTTTTTGAGCTCTAACCTGCCTTTAAAAAAAGAAAACACACATTATCAAATACCCTCTTCCTAATGCAACACATAAGAAAATTATTCCAATACCACTTTAACCCTCTAGACAACATGATCTTAAGATGTGAATAATATCCCCCTGCACCTAAAATGCAAACATTAATAATTATTTTTTGTTGAGTTTACGGTAAGCTACAAAAAACAAAAAGTAAAACTTCAATGTGAATAAAACAATAGCAGCATATGTATAAAAAATATATACTAACTGCAGTTATCAAAGGAGATGAATACCCCCAAGGGATCATATATGACACAAAAATGTACATGGAGAAACATGATCTGTACAACATTGAAAACCACATGTTTTACCTGTATTGGCTAGATTACTGCTGTGCAACAAAGAAATTGTAATCTTGTCTTGTGTTTCTGTTTTTGTTAGACAGAACAATTAAAATTGTGTGACATAATGCATAGGAATTAATACTTTTTATGCAATTGGTATCACAGCTGTGGCCTAAGGCTAAACGTCTGCTCTTCACATCAATGTAAAATTGCTTAGATTTGGCAGTGTCAAGCTGTTATTGGTATATTTACAGAAAAACGGCAGCCAAAGGGTATTCTCCCCGACACATCACTGAAAACAAATCAAAACTATATATTCATTGGGACCATATGTAGAAAGAGTATAGAATTAAACAGTAGATATAAAAAGACTCGCACTGGCAGACTATGAGGTATCACCTTACCTACTGCAAGTCTATCTCCAAATGTTCTGAAGCAGTAATCTGTATACTACAAGGATCTTTTACAAGTAGGTACAAAATTTACATGAGCAAGTATTTTATTCCAGTACATATTATTAAGAATTTCCTTGATTTATATTTTATTGACCTTCTAACATATTACTAGAACATGTTAAATAAGATAGAATGCACAACAGCTTGCACCCAAATGTGACATGTAGAGATGTCCCGAATAGTTCGCCGGCGAACTGTTCCCGGCGAACATAGCATGTTCACCTTCGCTGCGAACTGCAAACATATGCGAGATTCGACCCGCCCCCTATACTTTATCATTGAGCAAACTTTGACCCTGCATGTCACAGTCAGCAGACACATTCCAGCCAATCAGCAGCATACACTCCCTTCCAGAGCCTTCTAACTCATGGACAGCAGCCATTTTGGAATCATAACTAACTTGCAGTCTTACTGAGAGGAGGCTGAGTGTAGGTGATACTGCATCAATAGGGAAAACCATAGCTAGTTTACTGTACACAGTGTGCAATACAGTCCTGAAGGACTCTTTTGATCTCTGCTGCAAGGACACCCTTGTGTCTCTTCCCCCCTTATCATCATCCTCCCCTCACCTTAGCACCCAACCCTAACACCCCTCACACTTATCCATAACACCCATCAACCTAACACCTAACCCTAACACCTAACCCTAACACCCCTCACACTTATCCCTAACACCCCTCACCCTAACACATATCCCTAACACCCCTCACCCAACCCTAACACCCCTCACACTTATCCCTAACACCCCTCACCCTAACCCTAACACCCCTCACACTTATCCCTAACACCCCTCACCCTAACACCTAACCCCCTCACCCTTATCCCTAACACCCTTTACCCTAACACCCCTCACACTTATCCCTAAAACCCCTCACCCTAACCCTAACACCCCTCACACTTATCCCTAACACCCCTCACCCTAACCCTAACACCCCTCACACTTATCCCTAACACCTAACACCTAACCCTAATACCCCTTACACTTATCCCTAGCACCCCTCACCCTAACCCTAACACCCCTCACACTTATCCCTAACACCCATCACCCTAACAGCTAACCCCCTCACCCTTATCCCTAACACCCCTAACCCTAACACCCCTCACACTTATCCCTAACACCCCTCACCCTAACCCTAACAGCCCTCACACTTATCCCTGTGTCTCTTCCCCCCCTTATCATCAAGGGAGGGGGGAGGATGATGAGGGAGGGGGGAAGAGACACAGAGGAGGATGATTAGGGAGGAGGGAAACAGACACAGGGGAGGATGATGAGGGAGGGGGGAAAGAGATACAGGGGAGGTTGATGGGGGAGGTGGGAGGATGATGAGGGAGGGGGGATGAGACACAGGGGAGGGTGATGAGGAAGGGGGCAAAGATACACAGGGTAGGATGATGAGGGAGGCGGGGAAGAGACAAAGGGGAAGATGATGAGGGAGGGGAAAAGAGACACAGGGGAGGATGATTAGGGAGGGGGGAAAGAGACCCAGGGGAGGATGATGAGGGAGGGGGGAAAAAGACACAGGGGAGGATGATGATGGAGGGGGGAAGAGACACAGGGGAGGATGATGAGGGAGGGGGTAAAGAGATACAGGGGAGGATGATGAGGGATGTGGGAGGATGATGAGGGAGGGGGGATGAGACACAGGGGAGGGTAATGAGGAAGGGGGGAAAGAGACACAGGGGAGGATGATGAGGGAGGGGGGGAGACACAGGGGAGGATGATGAGGGAGGGGGTAAAGAGATACAGGGGAGGATGATGAGGGAGGTGGGAGGATGATGAGGGAGGGGGGATGAGACACAGGGGAGGGTGATGAGGAAGGGGGCAAAGAGACACAGGGGAGGATGATGAGGGAGGGGGGGAAGAGACAAACGGGAAGATGATGAGGGAGGGGGAAAAGAGACACAGGGGAGGATGATGAGGGAGGGGGGAAAGAGACACAGGGGAGGATGATGAGGGAGGGGGGAAACAGACACAGGGGAGGATGATGAGGATGATATAACTTCTGCACAGTGCCACTCATATCTGTTGTCACAGTAGCTTGCACGCATAGTACCAATCTGTCAAAACCTGTAATGATGAATGAGGTCTAGAGTAGCCTGGTTCCCTTATCCTCTACAGGTTGAGACATAATGTTTGGGTGACTCCAGACCAACACATGAGTACAAGCAGCACACAAACTCAAAGCCGCCATCCTCCTCCTGGTCCAGCATCATCAGCCACATCAACCACTGCTGTCCTCATTGCCCCCTCTCAACCATCCGCCACTCCGTCTCTCGCCTTGAGCAGTTCCTGCTCATCTGCCCATAGTCAGGTGCCTGTAAAGGACATGTTTGAGCGTAAGAAGCTAATGTCACAAAGTGCCCCAAATTTGAAGTGATGCGACCAACCAAGCATCTTTTTCCATCTCCCGGTCCCAAAAATACAGGCCTTATACACGCCCCCTGATAGGTGCTGTAACAGCTATTAAACTGATAAGAGTAGTACTTACAAACACGCCACTCCTATCTGGTGGCACCTTTGATTGCACGTGCCATGCCCCAAAATTGAAGTGATACGACCAACCAAGCATCTTTTTCCATCTCCCTGTTCTAAAAATACAGGCCTTATACACGCCCCCTGATAGGTGACGTAACAAGTATTAAACTGATGAGAGTAGTACTTACAAACACGCCACTCCTATATGGTGGCACCTTAGATTGCACGCGCCGTGCCCCAAATTTGAAGTGATACGACCAACCAAGCATCTTTTTCCATCTCCTGGTTCTAAAAATCCAGGCCTTATACACGCCCCCTGATAGGTGACGTAACAAGTATTAAACTGATGAGAGTAGTACTTACAAACACGCCACTCCTATATGGTGGCACCTTAGATTGCACGCGCCGTGCCCCAAATTTGAAGTGATACGACCAACAAAGCATCTTTTTCCATCTCCCGGTTTCAAAAATCCAGGCCTTATACACGCCCCCTGATAGGCGACGTAACCGTTATTAAACTGATAAGAGTAGTACTACTTAACACACCTTATAATAATGCAGAGAGAGGCAACGCAGTGAGAGGAGTCTGAAGAAGAGGAGTCAGAGGAGGAAGGTGGCTTTGAGAGGTGGAAGACCAAACACAGCAGGCTTCCCAGGGGGCTTGTTGTCACCTTTCGGGGACCCTTGGATTTTTTTTTTCATAAACAGCATAACATAGGATTTTTGTTTTACTCGTTTGGACTTGTACTTCTGAAAGAATTAGATTTATGTTCCGCGTAATCCTATCTGTCTTTGTATTCAAATAGAAAGGAATAAGGTAGTTTCCAAATGCCTGTATAGATTTGCCTGGAGACAAATATACAAGCTGATTTTGTTTGAGAATTGTGTTCAACAAGCAAACACGTTTTCGATTTAGATGCCTTTAGGGAAAAGTCCACAGATAAATTCAAAAGGTATTATATTAATGTGAACTTTCTCCCAAATAGTACATATTCTGGCATATAAAACTAAAAAGATCCAAAATGGCCTGATTCTAGCATTCCAAATAAATTGGCCCCTATTCAACTGAGCATTTGTTGTTTACTGGAGCCCGTAATGTAGCCTGTAAACACATTTTCTATTTTTGCGAGCCGCAATTGATTTACGGGTTACAGGCTGAAAATCCCTGTGGTTGTCAAAATCGTAACTTGCAACCCATATATGCCTTATTAGAACAACTTGATGAGATTGTTTTATCAATATCAATTATCATAATATTTTCTAGCAATACTAAACTGTATTAAAAAAGTAAAAAATCTCTAATGTATGAACCATAGTTAGCCCTGTTATCTACAAAATAATTATGTTAAAAAAGAGTACTGAAGGGACTCTGTCACCCGAACAAAAACCTGATTTCATTTTAAAGACCATTAAAAACGGACATTTTGCAGCTTCTGTATGCTAATGTACGTCTCCTGTATGCCAACGTGCGGCTTGGGAGAGGCATCTAACGGTCAGATAACAGTGTAGGCAGTGGCGCAGCTACTGCTGGTGTAGCAGGTGCAAAGCACCAGGGCCCAAACAGAATAGGGGCAATCTGCTACTGGAAATAAAGGAAAAATCACAACTTATTAGATGATAGTGGCGGATAATTACTCTACAGAAAAGTAATCTGATCACCATAGGGGTGATCTGAGCATTCTCATTTATTTTTGGCTTTTTGATTGACCCCAAAAAATAGATAGAGATGTTGCAAGGTGGCCACAAATAATTTTGCACCATGGCCCTCCATTCACTAGCTCCGCCACTGAGTGTAGGACTTTATTTTGACCACTACAGAGATAGACAAGCAGCCAATTACTATGCATGAACCACCCATTTGCAAAGAAACAGAGCAATTAAAAAAGTGGAATTTTCCAGGATTGATTTACTTTAGAAAAAAAAATCTAATAACACAACATATAGCCAGTTTTTTATTATCTTTAAGAATAACATAAAAAAAACATGATTTTGGTGTGTCTCTTTAATCATCAGATTTATCACCCAGGGATCAGCTACAATGGGACCAGGAACAATATGTAACTATAACATTTTTCTTTGTAAAATGTACTTATTTCATATATTCATCACTTTTTTGTGGCAGAGATACTGGAGTGGGTTGCCAGTTCCTTCTCCAATGGGCCATAGCATACAGCTCCTTGTATTCCTAGGTGATCTCCCATCCAAGTACTGACCGGGCCCAACCCTGCTTGGCTTCAGAGTGTTGTGACCTTTTCGTTCGAACCCAGGTCGCAATGGTGAAAGCAAGGAACCCTAACCACTGGACCCAAAGGGAACCCTTTTTATTTTTTAATCATCATGGAAAATGGTCATGATTACATGATAATTTCACATATACCACAGAGCAAATATTGATATATCACTCAATGAGAACATTTGGACCAAAGTCATGGAATTGGCATCTACCATTTTGAAGATAAGAATACACCCTTCGATAGACATTTGCCTATTGGGAGACTATTCTCCTCTACTACAAAAGCCACATAATACATGGCTACAATTCCTGCTTATGGCCACGAAAAGCCACATTGCAAAAAAATGGAAGACGCCACAACTTCACCTCCAAGAAATAATACATAAACTAAATTTTATAATGATTAATGAAAAAATTACTCATGTCATATCCAATGCATATCCAATATTTACATAAATATGAGATGTATGGATCAACTCCCCATACTCAATCACAATCATATAAAAATATCAAACCCATTAGGGATAAAAGAAAGAAACAAAATCAACTATTCCCCTCTCACCTGAATGTTTGGGTTAGCTCAGTTTAATATATTATGTTTTAGGTTAATTTAGTTAAAGATATATGTAAGTTTCCTGAATTATGAATGCATCTGATAGAGGAGAATTAATAGCCAAAGGCGCTCATCTCAAGGCCAGTAAAGTAGGGGGGGGGGGGGGGGTAGAGAGGTGGAGAGACTCGCAATGGTCCCACTCGGTATTTTAAGATTTTAAAGGTTCGGTTGGAGCCTATAAGGTCCCGCTTGGTGTGATGTGGATTTTTAAGGTCCGGTTGGGGCCTATGTAGTCCAGCTTGGTATTTTAAGGTTTTTAAGGTCCGGTTGGGGCCTATATAGTCCCGCTTGGTATTTTAAGGTAATTAAGGTACGGATTAGGCCTATATAGTCATGATTGGTGTAATGTGGGTTTTTAAAGTCCGGTTGGGGCCCTATATAGTCCTGCTTGACATAATAGAGTTTTTTTTGGTTGGGGCCTAGATAGTCTTGTTTGGTTTCATAAGTGTTTTTAAGTATGGTTGGTGTCTTGCACTCTCTGATTTGTTTGCTTGTTAGCCTCAAATGACGCAGTGGTACAGGTTTTGCTCAAGAATATCCCTGCATTTAGCACCATCCGTCTGTCCCTCAACTCTGACCAGTTTCACAGTCCGGATGGTGTTCTTTGGTTGATGCGATGTGTTGGGTTTGCGCCAGACATAGTGTTACAATTTTAGTCTCATCAGACCAGAGCCCCTTCCTCCATACATTTTGGGAGTCTCCCACATGCCTTTTCGCAAACTCAAAACATGCCAAGTAATAGCTTTGTTTTGGCAACTCTGCCATAAAGCCCAATTCTATGGAGCGTATGGCTTATTGACATCCTATGTACAGATACTCCAGTCTCTGCTGTGGAACTCTGCAGCTCCTCCAGGGTTACCTTAGGTCTCTGTGCTGCTGCTCTGATAAATGCCCTCCTTGCCCGGTCCGTGAGTTTTGATGGGCGTCCGTCTCTTAGCAGGTTTGCTGTTGTGCCATGTTCTTTCCATTTGGTTATGATAGATTTGATGGTACTCCTGGGGATCATCAAAGATTTGCATATTTTTTTATAACCTAACCCAGACTTGTTCTCAACAACATTGTCCCTTACTTGTTTGGAGAGTGCTTGGTTAGTGGTGCCTCTTGCTTAGGTGTTGCAGTCGCTGGGGCCTTTTAAAAGGCTTATGTGACACTTAGATTACACACAGGTGGACATAATTTCACTAATTATGTGACTTCTGAAGGTAATTGGTTGCACCAGCGCTTTCTATGGGCTTCATAACAAAGAAGGTGAATACATACGCACATGCCAATTTAAAAAAAAATAGTTTTAGATATATATTTTTCTCATTTAACTTCACCAACTTAGACTATTGTGTTCTGATCCATCACATAAAATTCAGAATTCAGAATACTTTTGCAAGGCACTGTATAGGAAGTTACTCACAGACGTTTCAACGATTCTCAGTTTTAAATTTGCTTATTTTGAGTTGTGAATTGGTCTAAATACATTTAAAATCTTATCTGGTTCCCATAAATTGCTATGTGTCATTAACCTTTTAACTATATTTTCTTCTCTTATCTTATTGAAGAACTTACTGAACATTTGGCAAACATTTTTTCCAGTTGTGATGTAAAACGGAATGAAATTGAATAATTTGTAGATGAATCATCTGGGAAAGATTTGACTACAACAGTGTTCTAGCTCTGCCAGAGAGCCAACAATTCTTCTTGCCAACAATTTTACGGACTCACGAGTTTTAACCACGCATTTAACTTTTTCAGGAATTATTTCGCATTATAAGGCCTGTAATCATTTTCTTCAGTCCTATTGTCAAAAGGGATTGTAATAAAGCACTAGTGAAATGTAATTATTTGTAGATAATTCATCATGTATTCATGATCTGAGTTTCAGTATTGTTCTAGCTCTGAAATAGAGAGCAGATGTTCTGCCAACAATTTTATGGAATCACAAGTTTTAACCACAGATTATGTCACTAAATCCTAATTTCTTGCTGTTCTTGTGCATTACACTTTTACCTGTAGCAGAACCTAATCTTTTGAACAGAACCGAATCATTTCCTTGACAGGGGCGACCTAATACCCTTTGAAAGTCCTAAGAACTATTATAAATATATGCAAATTACACACTACATAAAATCCCCTATGGACCCGACCACAGACAGACCGACCACTAAAACCATACGTGCTTGTATAAAAAAATAGAATTAGAAATAGAACCCCCGCCCTTTATGGAAAAAGAAACTGATTGTAGATAGATTGGGATAAATACTTGAAACATATTGGCCACAGTGCAAACAACTATATTACACTAGCGACTTGCCCTTCAAAAAATAACGGCAATAGAGTTGTAAGGCAGGTAATGCTTTTGGTAAGTCTTTTGGTTGTGCAAATACCTTCGGCGCTCATTGCAAGCCTCTTGGTGTATGTTTGGTTATGAGAGCTCCTTTGGCGCTCATTGCAAGGTTTGTGCTGATGGCCTTTTGGCTCGCATTGTGAGCCTCTCCTCTGGTGTAGTTATGGTCCTCTAAACACCATTGGCGCTCCTTGTGAGGCGCGTGCTGAGCGTTTTTAGCGTTTATTGTGATTCTGTTTTTTTGTGTGTTTTTTTTCTGTCTATGTATTTTGTAATGTTAATTCATTAATTTGTAAAGTTATAAATTAATATACTTTACCTATTTGTAATTAATATATGCAGGAAACAATATGCTGAAGAGCTAACAATCTGTTTTGATGTTCCTGCAGCATACAATGTAGATTTCCACTGTTGTGGAGCTGAGGTGTAAGTGTCAGCAATGTGTGCAGCGTGTAGTGTAAATAGGTTGCGTGCGCGAGTGGAAACCGTTTGTTTAGCTGTGTGTTTCCGCATGTTGTAATGGTAATGTTATTAGTTTGCAATTAGTGTTGTAAAATGGCTGCGATTGTGTATGCGTTAGGTTGGTGTGGAGCATTTAGCGTCCTTCCTAATAGTGTATTTAGTAGGTTGTACGGGTCTGTGTAAAAGGTGTATGTGCTTTGCTGTGTTTTGCGGGCTTAGGGTCGTGTTGCCTCAATTTAGTTTTTTTCGGTGGCCATTTTTTCTCTTGCTTAGGGGATTTTCGAGTGGCGAAAATCTTTAAATTGTATTTAAATTGGCGTGTAACCTCTTTCCCCGGCTGCCCCCCCTTGCTGTGTGTGTATTTTCTTATTTTTTTGTGTTTATATTTTGTGTGTTTTTCGTGTACTGTGTGTGGTGCGGCCGTTAAGTTTGTATTTTTTGCAGGTCGTATTTTCTTTTTTTCTGAGTGGCGGTTTCCTTTTGTAAGTGTTACGAGCCGTAATTTTTTATAGGCGATTTTTTCAAGGTGCTTCTGGTCTCGCATTTTTAATTGTGTATTTGAGTTTTGTGTTGATGTGTAGTTCCGCGGGTTGTAGGTATGATGGCCAAGTTGTGTGCTCATCTCCACCAGCGCAGTGAGCGCCTTCGGTGCTCCCTGCCTAAGTCATACGAGGCTGCAGGGATGAGCTCCTACAGCACTCATCTCCACCAGCTCAGTGAGCTCCTTCGGCGCTCCCTGCCTAAGTCGTACGGGGTTGTAGGGATGAGCGCCTATGATGCTCATCTCCACCAGGGCAAGGAGCGCTTTCGGCGCCCCTTGTCTGGCCCGCAACGCAGCCTTTGCTTTGGATTTTGGCAAGGTTGCGCTGCTGAGAACTATATATGAGACTAGAATCTAACATCAAAGTATTGCACATATACTGCAAATTATATACCCGAACTACCTAGGGCAATGCTCCTGGGGCTGCAGGTAAGTGGGCACACATTATCATGGTCATGTCCAGTGACCTAGAGAAGATGGAAAAACTTTGAAATGTATGACACCCCAATTGGGCTTAGGCTTCTATTTACCCTATTTGATATTCCCAAACTTCACATAGTTTCAAAATGGAAATAATGAGACCTGTTGTGGCATGAAATCACATATATAGTTGTGAGCGTACAAGTTGTTGCTAACGCTGCGGGCTCGCGAAGCGTGGGCCGTGGCTCGCGTAGCGAGACGCGGGCCTCATGTAGCGAGGGCCGCGGCTCGCATAGCGAGCCCGCGGCCCTCGCGAAGCGAGGGCACTGTGCCAGGTTCTTAGTTGCTGGCATGGAGCGCCGAAGGCGCTCCTTGCCAGCAACTGAGGACCCTCGCGAAGCGAGGGCCTCAGTTGCTGGCTTGGAGCGCCACAGGCGCTCCATGCCAGCACCTGAGGACCTCGCAAAGCGAGGTCTTCAGTTGCAGCAACTGCGATCCTTGCAAAATTCACAACACAAATTCCCAACCCAAACAACTGCGAATCTCGCAAAGTTCACGTCGCAACACATTACGACACTCGCAAACAACATACGACACACGTTCACACACATTACGACACTCGCAAACAACATACGACACACGTTCACACACATTACGGCCTCGCAACACTCGGACGCAACTCGCGAACATTACAAAATTACAAACACAATACATACAGGACATACATAAAAACCTTACCTACACAAACAGGAAGCACCCAGGACCTCAAAAATGCAACTTACAACTTAATTGCACTCAAAATAAAAGAGTTTAGACACTAAATAATTTGTTAAGCGACACAAAAAATGGCCGAAGAATAAAACGAAAACGAGGCTACACACGCAAACACCATACGAGACACGTTACCACACATTACGACCTCGCAAACATCGGACGCAACACGCCGACATACAAACATTTAAAACTTAAGAAAGACACACAACAAACACATAAAAAGCTTACCTACAGCAAGAGGAACCAGCCAGCACCTCAAAAAAACAAGTTACACCTACATTTAAATCAAAATAAAACACTTTAGACACTAATACCATCGCTAAGCGAGAGAAAAAATGGCCGACGAACAAAACGAAAACGAGGCTTCAGACGTAACTACACTACACTTACTCGCAATAATGAAACACATACTATGCGGAACGTATCACAATCATATTAAACACCATTTTGAACAGTAATACGCAGAAAATGGCGGATGGAACGCAAATTGTAAGCTGGAACGCAAAAAGCGCATGCGTATTGCGTTCTAACGGTCTCACTTTCCAGAACTTTCTACAAGTTTATAAATACTGCCTATTTCAAACAAAAAAATACATTTCTCCTCAGGTGATCAACGGAGTGACTTCTGAGATAACTGCTGCTTTTACTTGAGAAGACAATTCTTTACTAATTTACTACTTTGCATTGTGCAAATTACAACTGAGAGGTAAGCTATAATATATTACATTTTATTATCAGGACAGGTCAAACAAATAAAAAAATAAACTAGGATTTATGTAGTGACATATATGGCACATTTATGTGTATAGGCTCACAAAAAAAATACGGTTCATTTAACAAAACAACAAAAAAACATAATTCTATAATAAACAGAGGTTTATGTATAGTGACGACACGCACATATATGTGTATAATGTATAGTGATATCTGACACGCACATATATGTCTATAATGTATAGTGACATGTGACACGCACATATATGTATAGAATGTATAGTGACATGTGACACGCACATTTATGTGTATTGCCCCTGCATAGTGACATGTGACACGGACATATATGTGTATCATGTATATTGACATGTGACACGCACATTTCTGTGTATTGCCCCTTCATAGTGACATGTGACACGCACATTTATGTGTATTGCCACTGCAACAAAATTAGCTTAAAACAAAATCAGTAAACAACTACATTTAAATGACATTATATGTCATGTATACTGATATGTCACACGCACATATATGTGTATCATCTATAGTTACATCTCACACACAGACATTTATGTGTGTTGGAAAAAAAAAATATAAGGTTAATTTAACCATTTAAATATGAGTCATGTATACTGATATGTCACACGTACACAAAATAATTACATTAAACTATGGAATGTGCTTCATGTATGTGACATATGTGTGTAGCCCCCAACAAAAAATAAGGTCAATTGAAAATAATTACAGAAGTATATTTAAATGACATTAATTTACTGCAATTCAATAGATCATATAAAGCTGAATCTTTCTATTTCTTTTAATATTCAAACAGACTCTGCATCAACAGCGTCTCTCAACAATTTGCACCGTGCACTGTGAAGCACAATCCCTTTTAAAGAACACCAACAAAGAAGAAGAGGTAAGATACAACAAGACATTACATGCTCAAAAGGCCATGCTTTGCTAGATGAAAAATTATAAATATACAAATAACTATTTCACTTTCTTTTTCAAACAGACACTACAAGAAGACCGGCGGATTAACATTGGCAGGAGGGGACCGTCTGTCATTCCAAACTTCAATCAAGGTAAAGTATTAAGTATAAACAAGAAAGAACCATGAGCCTTATTCAATTGCGACTTCCTCAATTGAATAGGGCTCTATATAAGCACATGACATATTTTTTATACAGAACTTTTTAGTTACTGAACTTCTAACCACAATCAAGGTTTTCAATAACTAAAAACTTTGCTCAATAACTATGTTATGTGATTATATAGAGCCCTCTTCAATTGGCAAAATTGCAATTCAATGAGGACCTATATATCTTTAATGGCCAAGGGCCTCACTCAAATGTGATTTGCCCATTTCAATAGGGCTCTATATAAGCACAGAGCATATTTTTTAAAGGAACTTTTTATTTAGTGAACATGTTGCTTTTGGATACAAGTTCACTAAATACAAAATTCGGTAAAAAAATATGCTCTGTGCTGATATTCAGCTCTATTCCATTGGCCAAAACACAATTGAATGAGGAGCTGACAATATAACAAATGCAGTAACCAAAGGCCCTCATTCAATTGCTATTTTGGACAATTAAATATGGCTATAAATAAGCACTTTTAGGCCCTTATTCAATTTTAACAAATATATGTGATGTGCTTATTTACAACCCTATTCAATTTTCAACATTGAAATTCAATGACGGCCTTAGAGTACTATTACATTGTAAAAAATGCTATTGAATGAGGGGCAAACTATGCAACATATGGTACACACAAAGGCCCTCATTCAATTGCAATTTGCCCAATTGAATAGGGCTCTAAATAACAACATAACATTTTTTTTAAAAGAAGTTTTTAGTTACTAAAAATCTATCCAAAATAAAGTTTTTCACTGACTAAAAACTTCTTTAAAAAAATATGCTATGTGCTTATTTAGGGCACGATTCAATTAGCCAAATCGCAATTGAATGAGACACAAACTGCTACACACAAAACAGAATTTCTTATTCAATGTTTAACAACCTATAAGCCTTACAAAGAAGCAAAAATAAGAATAACAAGTGTTGCGCACCTAATAGCATTGTACAAAAAATCACACAAACACATAGGAAACTACATTAACATTCTTCTTTAATGTTTAACAACCTATAACCAGTACAATCAAGAATAAATAACTTTTGCACAAGTGGTGCGCACAAAACAGGATTGTCAAAAACTAACACAAACACATAGCAAACTACATTAATTATATTATTTCATGTTTCACTAACTATAACCATCCCAATAAAGGTTAAATAAGTATACCACAAGTGGTGCGCACAAAACAGGATTGTACAAAAATAACATAAACACATAGCAAAATAAATTCATATTCTTATTTAATATATCACAACTCACAAGCCTTACTAAGAACCTTAAATAAGAATAACAAAAGTCGTGGGATTGTACAGAAAGTAAAAAAAAAAAATATAGAAAAAAATAACCATAACTGATACAATACAGCTAAATTCATACATTTTTTACTTATTTAAAAGACATTTCACTCAAACAACATTGTCTATTTTATATTACAACAGATACTGCGTGAATACAATCGGACGAGGACTTTCTCCACAGGACCGGACCATCGGACGAGGACTTTCAACACAGGACCAGACCAGCAGACGAGGAATTTCAACACAGGACCAGACCAGCAGACGAGGAATTTCAACACAGGACCAGACCATCGGACGAGGACTTTCACCAAAGGACCACAACATCGGACGAGGGCTATCGCCACAGGACCACACCATCGGACGAGGACTTCCAACAGAGGACCACACCATTGGAAAACGATTTTGAACCGAGGACCAACAAACATTCGGATTTAAATCACACTTCAACCAAGGTACAGTATAATAAGTACTAAAGTATAAAACTAAAGAAACTGCTTTCAGTTGCATCCGTGTCAACAGAAAAATAAAAAAATTAATTTACTATCTCCCTTATTCTATTTAAATTGCTACTATGCAATACATAGCTCAATAACCACATCACTTTTTTTTTTAGCAAAGAAGTTTTGCAGTGGTAAATATCTATCCACAAACAACGTTTTTAATAAATAAAACCATTATTTAAAAAAAATATGTTACATGCTTATTTACAGCAGTATTCCATTGGCCAAATTCTTAGCCAGTGAGGACAGGAATTATAAATTTAACTAAATATAAATTATACATTAATGATTGGCCTTTTATTTCACCAATTGTGCACAAGAATCTTTAACAGGAATTACAAATTAAAATATACACAATTACATTTATTTTTTTTCCTTTACAGATTAATATGGCTGATAACGAGACCAAAGAAGAGAAGAAAAGACGTCAAACTAGAGAAAGACAAGAGAGATGGGCCGCCCAGCAGACACCTGAGGAGAAAGAAATTCGACGAGAAAAAGAATGCAAAAGACTTGCAAATAAAAGAATATCAGCTGCAAAAATGAAAGATAGAACCAAAAAAAATAAAAAGATAATAAAGCATTTACAAACTGTTCCTAAAACATCAGATGACATTTTACAAGATACCAGTCAAGACAGACCAAAAAAAGCAACTACAAAAACAAAGCATTTACAAACTCTTACTAAAAACTTACAGGACATTTCAACCAAACAAGGACAACATATACCAAGAAAATCCACGAAAAAAAACTAAACATTTAGAACCTGTTGTTGAAACATTTCATGACTTTTCACCTGATGAATATGAAAGTCAACATCCGATATGCTTTGCAAATTGTCCTTTACTCAAGTCTTTAGCAGTAGAGGTTCATAGTTGTGGGGACATGAGTACTCAATGTCAATTTTGTGAGGCTTATTATTTTAAACAGGAGAGACCAAGAGATGGACAATTTATTAGTTGTTGTCAAAAAGGAAAGTTCAAACTTCCAGAAAGGAAACAATTTCCAACCTATAAGATCCTACAATAGTGCCATATCATTTGCATCTATGGGGGCAACATTGGCTGCTAATGTACCAGGACATGGTCCTTACTGTTTTAAAGTCCAAGGACAAATTTATCATCGGACTTCACATTTACATCCAGAGGAAGGAGAGCAAAGAAAATTCGCTCAACTATATGTCCTAGATACAATGGAAGCTGTTGACCAACGTATGCAGATGGAAGAAAATAAAAAATGCTTACCCAGTGTTTTTATAGAGCTAAATAACATTATGGACAACAATCCCTACAGTAAAGCTTACAAAAAATTGGCAGAAGTAGAAAATGAACAACTACTTCATGCACAAAGACATCAATTACCCATGCCAAAGGTTAATATGGTGCTTAAAAGAGACAGACATACTGATAAACGTCGTTATAACTTGCCAACATCAAATTAGGTTGCAATGGTCTTTCAGAATGATGAAGGAGAACCACCATTTCAAAGAGACATTAGAGTATATCCCAGAAATGAGGAGCAACCATTTATTAATATTAATATCTTAAGTCCAAATTTAAATCCAATGACATATCCCATCTTTTTCCCACATGGAGAAGCAGGTTGGCAACCAAAATTAACCCTTCCCAGTTACCCAAATGCTAAAGCCAGAATAATGTTTCTATGCTTGAATTTAAAGTTGCTCAAATTGCCATTAGAGATGAATTTAATCCAATTTTATGTGGTGGAAAACTAACACAACAATGGATTATTGATTCATATTTGCAAGTTGAGGCAAATAATTTAAACTTTATAAAATATCAACAAGATAAACTACGTGTAGAACAATATTGTGGACTCATGGACTATGTTGCTGACGTGGCTACAAGCAGAGACATGACAGCTGGCAAAGCCATCATTTTACCATCTTCTTTTCAAGGATCTCCTCGAAATATGAGAGAAAGATACAATGATGCTATGGCTATTGTGACAAAATTTGGAAAACCAGATTTATTTGTGACATTTACATGTAATCCACAATGGCCAGAAATTAATCAAAATCTACTTATTGGACAAAGTGCTTCAGATCGACCAGATTTAGTAGCCAGAGTTTTTAAGATCAAATTAAATGAATTAATACGTGACTTTACTATAAATCAGTTATTTGGCAAATGTCTTGCTTATGTATATACCATTGAATTTCAAAAAAGAGGCCTTCCACATGCACATCTTCTCATAATACTTCAAGAGAAAGATAAATTAGATACTTCGGACAAAGTGGATGCAGTCATAGTTGCTGAACTACCAGATCCAGAACTATATGGTAGACTATATGAGATTGTTACTCATCGCATGATTCATGGACCCTGTGGAGACCTTAATCCACAATCACCATGTATAGAAAATAATCAATGTTCAAAAGATTTTCCAAAAGATTATAGAGACAAAACATATGCAAATTGTGATGGATATCCACTTTATAAAAGAAGAGAAGGAGATAGTGCCATTATTCGTGGAAAAAAAGTGGACAATAGATATGTAGTACCCTACAATCCACATTTACTCATGAAGTACAACGCCCACATCAACGTAGAAGCCTGCACTTCCATCAAATCCATTAAATATGTCTACAAATATATTTACAAAGGTTACGATGCAGCTACTGTAGTCGTCAAAAGTGCAGACAACCCTGAAAGTAGTGAGTTAGTACATGATGAACTTGCATCTCATGTAGATGCTCGCTATGTCAGTGCGCCAGAAGCTATGTGGCGGCTTTTAAAATTTGAAATGCATGATAGATCACATGCAGTATATAGGTTAGCAGTACATTTGCCACAACGACATTTAGTCTATTTCCATGCTGGAAATGAAATGAATGCATTGGCCCAAAGTGAAGATCGTCACACTACACTAACTGCATGGTTTGCATTAAATTCCACTGATGCTCAAGCAACACAATACTTATATATTGAAATTCCATATCACTATGTTTTTGTGAATGGATTATGGAGAGCAAGAAAAACCAGAGGCAATAAAATAATTCCACGAATTTACACAGTCAGTCCAAGAGATGTTGAACGTTTTTGATTACGGATATTACTTTTAAATGTTCCAGGAGCACAAAGTTTTTGAACAATTAAGAACTGTTAATGACATTGTATATGAATCCTTCCATTTAGCTGCAAGACATAGAAACTTACTCGCTGATGATACAGAGTGGGAAAGATGTTTAGAAGAAGCAGCACAATGTCAAATGCCACGACAGATGAGAGAACAATTTGCTTTTATTTGTATCTTCTCAAATGCTCCAAATGCATTAGCTTTGTGGGAGACTTTTAAAAGTAATATGGCTGAAGACTTTATGCGACGATACAATGAACCCATTGCACACTTAAAAGCGTTAATGGAAATTCAAGAAGTCTTTTTAACTCATGGATTAAGTTGTGCAAGTTTTAATTTGCCTGATCCAGGTCTTATAGATGACATTAACTTTGAAGACTATGACATTCAACTACAAGCAGAAAGAACAGAAGAAAGACTTGCAACTTTAAATACACTACAATTGCAAGCATTTCATGCCATTAAAAATGCTATAGATGATGACATGGTGACAGAGCGTTATTTCTATCTTGATGGACCTGGCGGATCAGGGAAAACATATTTGTACAATTTATTAATGAGTTCAGTACGAGCACAAGGAAAAATAGCAATGGCGTTTGCCACTACTGGAATTGCTGCACTTTTATTAGAAGGTGGAAGAACTGTTCATAGTGGATTTAAACTGCCAGTGCCTATTTTAGAAAATTCTGTGTCAGATATTCGCATGACATCCTTACAAGCAAAGAAATTGAAGAAATGTAAATTGATTATAATAGATGAGGCCACAATGATGTCATGCTATGCCCTCCAATGTATTGACCGTTTGCTTCGTGAAGTCATGGATATTATTTTTCCATTTGGTGGAAAGGTAATGTTGTTGGGTGGCGATTTTAGACAAACATTACCTGTCGTTGTACATGGAAATCGAACAGACATTATTGAAACATGTATAAAGTCAAGTACAGTATTAAAACATTTTACCCATCTTCAACTGCAACAAAATATGAGATCAGAAGGCCAAACTGATTTCAATGATTGGCTTATTAAAATTGGAGAAGGCAGAACAGAAAAAATACTACATTTACCTGACGACACTGTAGAGATCCCACCTCATATGATTTGTCAACAAGATATTATATCGGCTATATTTGAAGGGAGCATAAATAACGAAGAATATTCCGAGCTTGCCAACAAAGTTATACTGACGTGTAAAAATAAAGATGCATTAATACTCAATAATGAAATCTTTAAAAAAAAATTATGCACCACAAATAAATTTTATTGGCCAAATCGCAATTGAATGAGGACCTAAGTCTTCTCATCTTACGTATCGTAGACAAGATCCGAAGATAACAACAAATATTTGTTTTCAGATCTGTTACTTGCAGATTAAATATTTTGCCTGATGTCAAAAGGATATGTATTGGGTAATACATTCCCAAATAGTTTTTTTGTGGTGTTATACAAACTGTAAGACTCAATTATTTTTTTTCAGTAACTGAACCATAAGCTGTTTTCCCTATAGACACCCATGTAGTTTTCTTAAATGGGCACTGTACAATGAACAATATATATGTTTGAAAATGCTGAGTAGGAGCAAAATGAAGCAGAAAAATATGCGATGATGCTGCTTGTGGACCCTGGAAGCATCCATGACACTTTGATAGAAGTTGTATGTGTGCAAAGGGTGTTTACATTTCTGGAGCGCAATGTTTACATTTCTGGAGCGCAATGTTTGCATTTCTTGATGCAAGCAGCCTGCTCTTGTGTCTGTGAGAGGGAACGGGTGTTGTGTCAATCTCTTTCAGAACTAATTATGTAACAAAGTATCCAAACCCCTCTCTGTTTCATTCTCCCCAACTCCTCCCATGCTCCATGATCCAGATTTAGGGAAATGATGTAACAAAGAACAAATGTTTTCCTTTACTCACAAACAACATCTCAAATTCAGATTTTCTCAAAACTATTTTTATGTGTCTGACTTATGCAGCTAATAATGTTTAGGTTTATTGATGTACATTAAAGGGTCTGTCACTCCAACATAGATTTTTTAGGTTATTCTTAAAGAGCATTGCATTGGCCTTTTTTCTAAAGTAAATAATTCCTGAGAATGTTACTGTTGCTTGTGCATCATTTATATGCAATTGAGCAGCTTCTGAATACTAATTTGCTGCTTTGGGGCCTCATTCAATTGCGATTCGGCCAATTGAATAGGGCTCTATATAAGCACAGAGCATATTTTATTTACAGAAGTTTTTAGTTAGTAATCTTCTATCCAAAAGCAAGGTCTTCACTAACTAAAAACATCTGTAAAAAAAATATGCTAAGTGCTTATATAGAGCCCTATTCAATTGGCTGAATTGCAATTGAATGAGGCCCTTGATGTGCTAATTAGAATCACGGTTTGGTTGTGTCTGTGATGGCTGAAACAATGACACCTTATATCATTCCCCTACCCCCATAAAGCACTCTGAGCCACAAATGAACACACTGACCTTGCAAGTACACTAGTAGACAGAAATATCACTGTATATATATATATATATATATATATATATATATATATATATATAGTGATGTCCCGAACAGTTCGCCGGAGAACTATTCGCGGCGATTTTCGCATGTTCGCGTTCGCATCGAACGGCGAACACATGCTCTTGTCAGTCCGCCCCCTATTCTTTATCATTGAGGAAACTTTGACCCTGCACCTTACAGTCAGCAGACACATTCCAGCCAATCAGCAGCATACACTCCCTTCCAGGGACTTCCATCTGAAGGACAGCCTCCATTTTAGAATCATTCTGAAGCTACATTCGTTGAGAGAGGACAAATATTCTACCTGCTGCTGATTTAATAGGGAAATAGATAGCCAGGCTGTGTATTTAGCTTTCACTACACACCTGAAGGACTCATTTGATATCTGCTGCAAGGACAGCAACCCAAAAAGTCCTTTTTGGGGCTAGAACATCATTTATTTTATTTTATTATTTTTTTCTGTGTAATCTAATTGCAAAATGCCTGCTAGCGTGTGTGTGAGGCCTATTGCATCTACTCTGCCTACTTTTGCCAGTGCACAGTGACACTCATATCTAGTGCAACCGTAGTGTACAGTGACATAAAACAACACTTTTTTGACTGTAATCGATTGAATATCAGTTGCCTGCCTACAGGCGTGTGTGTGAGGCCTATTGCATCTACTCTGCCAACTTTTGCCAGTGCACAGTGACACTCATATCTAGTGCAACCGTAGTGTACAGTGAAATAAAAGAACCCTTTTTTGACTGTAATCGATTGAATATCAGTTGCCTGCCTACAGGCGTGTGTGTGAAGCCTATTGCATCTACTCTGCCAACTTTTGCCAGTGCACAGTGACACTCATATCGAGGGCAACCATAGTGTACAGTGAAATAAAAGAACCCTTTTTTTACTGTAATCAATTGAATATCAGTTGCCTGCCTACAGTCGTGTGTGTGAGGCCTACAGCGCCTACTCTGCCAACTTTTGCCAGTGCACAGTGACACTCATATCTGGTTCCAAAAATCCATGCCATATACACGTCCCCTGATAGGTGACGTAACAGGTATTAAACTGATAGAAATGAATAGTACAACTTAATACACCACTCCTATCTGGTGGCACATTACATTGCACGTGCAGTGCCCCAAATTCAAAGTAGGAGGTCCGACCAAGCATCTTTTTCCATCTCCCTGTTCCAAAAATCCATGCCATATACACGTCCCCTAATAGGTGACGTAACAGGTATTAAACTGATAGGAATGAATAGTATAACTTAATACACCACTCCTATCAGGTGGCACCTTAGATTGCACGCGCAGTGCCCCAAATTCGAAGTGGGAGGACCGACCAAGTATCTTTTCCCATCTCCCTGTTCCAAAAATCCATGCCATATACACGGCCCCTGATAGGTGACGTAACAGGTATTAAACTGATAGGAATGAATAGTACAACTTACTACACCACTCCTATCTGGTGGCACCTTAGATTGCACGCGCAGTGCCCCAAATTCGAAGTTGGAGGTCCGACCAAGCATCTTTTTCCATCTCCCTGTTCCAAAAATCCATGCCATATACACGTCCCCTAATAGTGGACGCAACAGGGATTAAACCGATAGGAATAGTACTACTTAACAGTACACACCTTATAATAACGCAGACAAAGGCAAAGCAGAGAGAGGAGTCTGAAGAAGAGGAGTCAGAGGAGGAAGGTGGCTTTGAGGAGGTGGAAGAGCAAACACAGCAGGCGTCCCAGGGGGCTTGTTGTCACCTTTTCGGGGACCCTTGGTGGCTGGGTGGAGGAAGAGACCTTCAATGACATCAGTGAGGACAAGGAGGACATGGCTAGCTTGGTATCCAACCTTGTGCAAATGGGGAGTTTGCGGTTGTGCAAAGGGACTGTTTGCGGTTGTTTGCTGTGCATTAAACAGGGATATTGGTCTGTTACTGTGAAGCGGGTGTAACCCTTACACTACCTGATCGATCCAACATCATACCTGATGTTTTAAAGCATGTTATTCCAAACAATTTAGGAATTTTAGGTGATTTATGCCCTTTATGGCTTAAAACCAGACTCTGCATCAACTATGTAATTTTCCGTGGGAGTTTTGCCATGGATCCCCCTCCGGCATGCCACAGTCCAGGTGTTAGTCCCCTTGAAACAACTTTCCCATCACTATTGTGGCCAGAAAGAGTCCCTGTGGGTTTTGAAATTCGCAGGCCCATTGAAGTCTATGGTGGTTCGCCGATGTTCGTCTGTTCGCAAACATTTGATGGAATTCGCGTCCGCGGTTCGCAAACCGAAAACTTCATGTTATATATATATGTGCACATACAAACATGTACAATGTACTGCACTGTTGCCCCCTGAAAATGTGCTGAACTAGGCCTGAGTCTCATGCACCTAGGCAGAAATATACTCCTGTGGAGCTGCACATGAGTAATTGATAAAGAGGCATTAATATAGGGCCTCATTCAATTGCTACGTTTTTGAGCTGCAGGGCCACAAGGGGAGGCCGCAAGCTACTTAGGTTACGAGCCTCGAGCTGCGATCCCTTGCATTTTGCTCAACCGCAGCTTACTTCCGTCAAAGCCTTTGATCTTTTGTCCGCCAGAAATCCCTATTTGCTATTCAATTGCTGCGATTTACCCTCCGTCAAGCCCGTAAATGGCTAAACGCGAACCACAGCTTACTTACACCAAAGAGGTCCCGCAACGGTCTTACTTACAAAACGTAGCACTAATTAAGCTAATAAAAATGACATCCTGTACTTTTATTAGAGGTGAAAGTGATTTTAGGTCTTAGAAAAAATAGCACAACATTTCCACACTCTCAAATCGGCACAAAACTATAATTTTTTTCATGTTCAATTTTCGTGTTCTATCCATTATGTAAGTCCTACGGGCTTGGAGCTTGAAGTGCAACATCAGATGCGCAACGGCTGCTGGATTAGCCTCCGTCAAGCCCGTAAATGACTAAAATCGAACCACAGGTTACTTGGGCCACAGAGGTGTCGCAAAGGGCTTAATTACAAATCATAGCACTTTTCAAGTAAATAAAAAAGCCATCCTGTACTTTTATTAAAAGTGAAAGTGATGTTTGGTCTTAGAATTAATAGCACAACATTCTCAGGCTCGCAAATCGGCCCCAAAAAATACTTTATTTCATGTTCAATTTCACGTCACAACATCATGTAAGTCTTGGAGATCATTCACCCTCCAAGCCCGCACATGCTTTAACAGGGAGTTACGGGCTTGGAGGTCATTCAAGCCCGGTAGGACTTTGGACGGAAATTAAACATGAAATAAAGTATTTGATTTTGGCGATGTGCAAGCTTGGGAATGTTTTGCTATTAATCCTCATGTCCCCCTTTGTGTTGCCCATCATTTACAGTGCTTTACAGTGCTGGATTGAATTTATATTTGCATTTAAATTTATCCAAGTTTGGAAGATCAACACGCCCAGGGGGCAGCTTGACCGTGGCTCCTATGCATGCATGAGGCTGGCAGCCACTAAGCCATCCATGAGTAATTAACTACTTTAGCACTATACCAACCCATTACCCTCTAACCCAGCTAACAGACTGGTCCAGGTCCTTAAACTTGAATCTCTACCCTCCTTAAAAGATGGCAAGTCGCAGTACTTGCAAAGTACAAAAAAACTGACTGGAAAGGGAATCCAGGAGTTCTACAAACCACCTGACGCAAGCCGCAACCCAGGTCCGAGTCCTAATTTGGAACATTCGGACTCGCCGGCCCAAGCGGCAGCGCAGAGCTCACAACCAGTTCAAATGGAACTAACGGACGGCACCCTGTCCCAAATCAAGCAGATCATGCAAGCTGAAATCAAGCACGCAGTAGATGATCTACAGTCAGACATCAAGTCCCTGACCCAGAGGCTGCAGGGCCTGGAGGAAAGCACCGACCAAATTGTGGAG
Organism: Discoglossus pictus; assembly: GCA_027410445.1. Taxonomy (NCBI): domain Eukaryota; kingdom Metazoa; phylum Chordata; class Amphibia; order Anura; family Alytidae; genus Discoglossus; species Discoglossus pictus. The sequence continues at coordinate 171,034,122 of CM050164.1, forward strand.
GCCCAAGCACTTGATAAGCAGGATATCTTGCAGAACGCGTCTAAGATCCAGATACTGGAAGACAAAGTGTAGGACCTGGAAAATAGATCCCGCAGACATAACAGCAGATTAAGGGGGGCTCCCAATAAAATAACGGACGTTTTGCAGTACTCTAGAGATTTTATCAGCATGCTCCTTCCATCGGTCGAGGAATCAGATTGGACAATAGAAAGAGCTCACAGAGCGATGGGGTCATCTAGGGACCAAAATACACCCAAAGACATCATCATCAGATTTACACAGCAAAAAGCTAGGGATTTAATTCTAGCTGAAATGAGATTAAGAAAGGAAATCGTAGGTCCAGACGGCACCAAGATCCAAGTTTATATGGACCTTTCACCATCTACCTTACAGAAGAGAAGGGAGATGAGACCCACACTAAGAGTACTCTCCCATTATAAAATACCGTATAGATGGGGGTTCCCATTCGCCCTTTTATTCACGTATAAAGGAAAATCTTTCAGGGTGCTATCACTGGAGGAAAGCCAAAGCCTTTTAACCAGACTGAGACTCGTGCCTGAGGATTCAGAGGAGGAAAGCTCCTTCCTTCAGGCGGATTCGAGGCAGACCAGGAAGGGTTCAGAGAACCCGCTGTCTCAAAGATCAAAGTCCAGTTCCAACCATGTGAAGGACATCAAGCATCGGGAGCAGGGGGTGACGGAGGACCCTTTATCCTAAAAAAATTTCCAGGTCCACACTCTTGCTCTATAAGTTTTTCCATACTGTCCACAGAGGCTGGACTTTACCTCGGGATTGGAAAGAGGAAAACCCGATTCTCCAGACTCTTTGCACACGCTGGGACATTGAGCACACTACAGACTCTACCTCAGTATTGTATCTTGGTTTGTGCATATGTTTAGCGGGAGCATATAGGGGCAAGAGGCCAGGCTTAATTTGAGGAGATGTTAACTCATGTAGGGTTTCTTTACTCTTATAAAATCTCTTTAGCCAGCAGTGGGTAATGGGTTAAATTGTTTTTCTAAAATGTTTTTCTATTTGTTTTCATATTGTTCTCTAACTCGCTTAGTATTGCATATATTTTATCGAGTACTCAGGATGGCTACCTTAGTTAGCTAAGTTTCATGACAACCAGGGGCTTAGTGCCCAAGATATGGCTAATATTATTATGGTTAATGTTAATTGATAGTTTTCTCCCTGTAGAAATAATTGGGGGGGGGGGGGGGGTAGGTTCCCTTACCTTAATCCTATCGGAATGACTATATGTAGTAGTCAAGGGAGGACTCACTGTCATTGTAGGTTTATTACTGAGATACTAAATTGTACTAATACTGTTTTTTGTTTTTTTACATGTTATGCCGCTTGTGCCTGGCGGATCAAAAATTGCCTGGAGTCGTCCGCGTCTGGAGCGAGCTGTGGTGGGCATGTCCCGGACTGGCCGGTATGGGAAACGGGAGCCGAGGCAGAGTGGTCCGCGTGGGGTAACTTTCCAGAGACTTTTAAACACCTAGAGAACAGACAACCATGACGGATCACCCACATAATATAATAACACATAATGTAAAAGGCTTCAATTCCCTGTTTAAAAGGCGTAAAGCCTTCCTCTTTTATAAAAAAATCAAACCCTCTATAATTTTTTTATATATTTTTGCAAGAAACTCACTTTGCATCAGATAAAGTCCCGAAATTCCTCCACAAGGATTACCCAAATTTTTATACTTGTTCACAACAAACCAAGAAAGCAGGTATGGCCATTCTCCTTCACAAGAACCTCCCCTTCAAGCTAGAGAAGCAGGTAAAGGATAAGGAGGGTAACTTCCTTATAATTACAGGTACGGTTCTTGAACTTAAGGTCTCCCTGGTGAATTTATATGCCCCCACGGTTAATTTGCACAACACGCTAATCAAACTAATCAAAATTACTATGAAACAGGATGAGATCAAAGAAACTTTCAGAAAGTATTACCAGGACATTTACTCATCTAAACTGGTGGCCAATAATTATAAAATTCACGAATTCCTGAGCGCCTATGACCTCCCTTCAGCCACTGAGGAGGATTTAAATATGTTAAATGCAGAAGTCTCGCTAGAGGAGATAAGCAGAACGATCAAAACCTTGAAAAAATGTAAAGCTCCGGGCCCGGATGGCTTTACAAACAATTACTATGCCACATTCAATAATCCACTTGCCCCAAAGTTGCAAAAGCTTTTCAGGGATATTATGGAGGGGAAGACCATGCCCCCCGAACTCAATCAGGCGAGTCTTATCTTCCTCCCCAAACCAGGTAGAGATCCTTTACTGGCTAAAAACTTCAGGCCCATTTCTCTCTTGAATGGGGATGTGAAAATCCTTGGGAAAATATTGCCCAACAGATTAGCAAAGTTTCTGCCAAGGTTGATACATAAGGACCAAGTTGGCTTTATTCCCTATAGGCAGGCGGGGGATAACATAAGAAGACTTCTCAACGTATTTCACTTAGCCAAAAAGGATAATACCCCCTTATGTACAATAGGACTAGACCTGGAGAAAGCCTTTGACTCCATAGAATGGCCATACCTGCACGCCACACTGACGAAGTTTGGGTTGGTGGGTAATTTTGTGAATGTTATTAAGTCTTTTTACAATAACCCATCTGCAAACATCAGCATTCCAGGGGCTGATCACACACTCATCAACATTAAAAGAGGCACAAGACAGGGCTGCCCCCTTTCCCCCCTCCTGTTCGCGCTAGCCAATTGAGCCATTGGCTCAGGCTATTAGGAATAGCGCCTTAATAACAGGGATAAATGTAGCCCTACATCAGTTCAAATGTTGCCTTTTTTGCCGATGACATCCTGTGCACACTTACGAACCCAATTCACTCAATACCAGCCTTGATGTCCCTGATGGAGTCCTTTGGGTTCATCTCAGGGCTCAAAATTAACATAGACAAGACGGAAGCGATCTTGGCTCAGGCTCCGCAGGCCTTGAGAGATACTCTCAAATCCCAGTACGCCTTTGATTGGCCAGAAAAATATATAAATTATTTAGGTATTAAAATTACTCCGGAGATCACTGGCCTGTACCAGTCCAACTATATTCCGCTATACAAGTCCCTGAATGAGGACTTGTTGAAGTGGAATAAGTATCATCTCTCTTGGTCGGGGAGGATAAATGCAAAAAAAATTAATATTCTCCCCAGGATCCTGTACTTTTTCAGGACTCTGTCTATTCAGGTACATATGGGAGACTTGACCAGCTTCCAAAATGCAATATTCAGATTTATGTGGAATTACAAGCGCCCTAGAATAAGGAAAGCAATTATGATGAGGAGAAGATCCTCTGGAGGCTTGGGCTGTCCTGACCTCCTTAAATACTTCAGGGCAGCCCAGATTTCTTTCTTGCCCCAGGCGCATTCGGCAGAGCACCAGCCACTTTGGGTCTTTGTAGAAAACCACCAAATTGCACCATTAAAATGGGATACTCTTATATGGGACCCTTCTTCCCCGTTGCCCTTAAAGCTGGCTCGAAACAACCCGATGATAGCCCTGTCTCTGAGGGAATGGGAAAGAGCTAACATCAGTAGACAGCTAAGCCCCAATATCTCTTTGCTAACCACTACACTCCCTTCCCCAAGCACCCTTGAGGAGATGGGTACATTCTCCAAAGATTGGTGGATCTCACGGAAGTTAGATAGGTTTGGAAGATGGGTTAGAGAGGGTGCAGTACTAAATACTAGGAGTTTTATGGAAACGTACAATCTCCCACCCAGAGAATACTTCAACTACAACAAAATTCGCCACAATGTCACCACTAAACTCCGTAACTGGGGCCCGCCAAGTTCAACTTGGTTCACACTAATATGTAATAGAGCCCCACTAACCAGGGGAATATTGGGGGAACTGTACGCTATATCCAACTCTAATGACATGGCTAGCAAGCCCAAGCATGTTAAGCAATGGGAACAGGATATGGGAGTAGAATGGGACATGAGTAGGTGGTCCAAAATTAGCCTGGAACTGACGAAAGGCTCCAGATACTTTAGCCATATGGAAACATCAGCCAAAGTTTTATTTAGAACCTATTACACGCCAGACAGGCTACACAAAATGGACCCTAATATCTCTCCTGAGTGTTTTAGAGGCTGTATCACAGGAGGTTCCTTCCGCCATATTTGGTGGGACTGCCCAATTGCTCAATCATTGTGGCACAAGGTGGCCGAACTGGCCTCTACCACACTTAAAACAAAAATACATCCCGAGATGGGAACATGTCTCCTAGGGCTTCCAGTACAAAACTTACGTATTCACCAAAATAAGTGGCTTCAATTTATCATGTTTGGGGCTAAAAGCAGTCTGGCAGGAAATTGGAGGAAGAATACACTGGATATCCACTCAGTCATTAACAAAATCAACTTTATTATGACATTTGAACATGGCAACTTTAAACGATACGGTGGCTGTTTATAAGGAAATATGGTGTGACTGGAGCGGGACGGAACACTCATTCCAGATACACTGACGATAGTGCACTGATCGAGAGGGGGAGGCAGATAATAGCTGGTACGGTCCGGGACAGGGCTCTCCATGGTACCTCGTTTGAGGTCGCTGCGGACGTGGACGGTAAGAAAGGTAGTAAGCAGTTTCTGTAAAACGTAATGTTGAAAGGCACACGTTAATTTGTGTTAAGTTGAGTTATATTTTTGTTAGTTAAAATTGTTTTAACTTCTGAAATAAGTAACCATAGCAGGATATCTAGCACATGCGAGACATAGATAGAGCATTTAAGCACGGGTAACTTACCTAACCTGTTATAGGTTGCATGCATAGACTATCTTAATAATAGAAAAAGGAAAAAGGCGGAGGGTGACACACGGAATCGACATATGTATCTTATCTTGGGCTGGCACAAATGTATACGATGAAAATCAGAAAGTGTGGGGGACCTGCGTGTCGCTCCTTGTTTTCAAATGTGCTTGTCTTGTGAATGTGTCAATAAAAACTTTATGAAAAAAAAAAAAATGTATCCAAGTTTGTGGGCGTAAATTACGGTTTGTGATTAGCTGGAAAAGCGACAATCCTAGCGATGCCGGCCAATTGAATAGCAGCGTAGACGTAGCGATATGCGGGGCCGTAACCCGATCGCCAGGACCCCGAAATTCTATGAGGCTTATAGTTTGTAATATGACACAACAGACAGAGGTGACTTAATCAAAACCATCTACACAATTAATGTTATTAATTAAAAAAATAGCATTATGTAATGTTAATTTTCAGTTACTGTGTGTGATACTGGTATTATTATATAACACACAGTCGAAAAAATTAGATGACATGCAAATTAATGATGTCACAGTCTAGTTCAGTGATTCTGTAGATCAATGCTGTCTATCTGGTGGTATGCGGGTCGGATATGACCCATCAGCTAATTTCTGTGGCCCACTGACTGCCATTCAAACTCTACTCATGCCCAATATTATTAAAATAAAGCACTTTGGACAGTTTAAATACTTGAAACATCACATATAAATTCCCAAATCTTCAGTTATTTCTTACACTATACATAAATATATTAATTGATATCTTTAGATATACATTTAAATTGTTATTTTTTTTATATCCGACCCTCCAGGTCACTGGCTGAAAACAATCTGTCGCTATAGAAATTGAACAGCAGTGATGCAGATGTGTATGTATATATATATATATATATATATATATACACACACACAGTATCTCACAAAAGTGAGTTACACCCCTCACATTATTATATATTTTCATGTGACAACACTGAATAAATTACACTCTGCTATAATGTAAAGTAGTAAGTATACAGCCTGTATATTTGCTGTCCCCTCAAAATAACTCAACACACAGCCATTAATGTCTAAACCGTTGGCAATAAAAGTGAGTACACCCCTTAGTGGAAATGTCCAATTTGGGTCCAATTAGCCATTTTCCCTCCCCAGTGTCATGTGACTCGTTAGTGTTACAAGGTCTCAGGTGTGAATGGGGAGCAGGTGTGTTATATGAGTAATGCAAAAGGCGTGTGAGAGCTTAGAGAGGTAAATGCTATGTGATGTAACTAGTAGGGGCGCAGGAGCCAAACAGATCTGAGCGGTGAAGTTTAAACCCTGTGACCTGAGAGGCTCGCCACAAAAAAAATGACAATGCGTGTCTATAAGTCATGCATGCTGCTGCAATCCCAACCTGTTGATTGTTCTTACCTTACTTCTTGCATATATATACTGTCAAAAAAAGGGTATTGGAGAGACCCCCAATTCATCTTTGCATTACATAAAATAACTTTATTATACTTGAGAAAACTGAAAAGTGTTGCTTAAAAGTAATAAAAGTGCATAATCCACAATAATTTGGGACTAGAGTATGTTTGGGATCAAATATAATAGTTGTCAAACTACAAATCGTCGTTACGCTTTGCGAGGGTCCGCATTTGCGCCGAAAGATCTAGTGGTCATTATGCAACATTATTAGATGTGCAATAAGTATAAAGCATTCACATTAGGATGTCATCTTTATACTTTACCTTTATCTTTACATGGCACCATAATTGCAGCACTTTGTAGTTTAAAAAATTCATTTATTTCACTCACTTTGTATCTATACTTTAAAGCCCATTAGTTCACCATCAGCACAAACACTTTTTATATCCTGTTGATTGGTATCCACTATTGATGGAAATATATATCCATTGATGATTGGATTTTAACAATATATTTATACTAGCCACATAGGAGGCTGAGGGGGAACACAGGGGGTTGCGGGGGGCCACAGGGCCTGCAGGGGGCACAAGAAGCTACTGGGGAATGTGGAGGGCCATAGTGGGCTATAATGGGCCGCATGGGACCCTAGGGCGGTCTGCAGCGGCCATAAGAGGCTGTGTGGGGCCACAAAGGTCCCTGTTTGCCACAGGGACCCCATGGGGCCTTGGGGGCCACAGAGGAACTGCAGGTAACCATGGAGGATCTAAGGCAGCAACAGAGGTGCCTGGGGGGCCACAGAAGACCTTCGGGGGCCACTGAGGACCCACAGGGCCACAGGAGGGCTGCGGGACTACAGGGGCCTCAGTGCCTTTCAAGGTTTGCACCGGCGGTAGCTCCGCCTTTGCTTATGTCATCGATAATTCCATCTTGCTAGTTTGCTTGCAGGTTCAGGGCTCGGTTATGCTAATAGAACATGCTCTTTTATTCAGTCTTAATTTTAAATGGCCATTCAAAGTGACAATCTTTCAATGTAACTGCATAGTACAAAGTCCCTCACAGGTGTCTAATCCTGCTGTGAACAGAAGCAAATGTATATCTGGATTTAAAAATAACATAGTAGTTAAATATTAAAAGCTGTATTTGGTATGCACATATTTGCTATGTACAGTATGTCGTAGGAAGAGGAATCTGCACACCTGTATGAGAAGCAAGAAAAAAGTAATGGGTCAGTTAGACAGTTCTGTGCTAAAAGTCAGAGACTAGTAAACAGACAAATATAAAATCTAAACTGATGTGAGATTCACTGTACATTACAGAATGGGTGTGTTTCTGCTTCTGTTTACATTTTTATTATTATGTGACTAACCTTTTACATTAAAGGGACAATGAAGGTTTCTAGATTTCACTGGGAATATAATAAACCTATGGATCTCTTTACATTATTTTATTGAGAAGTGCCTCACATTATACAAATAGTTCCTAATTGGCTCCTCATCTCCGCAGCTCATGAAGACACTGTGCTTTTAAGTACAGGGGGTGCACTATCTCATGGTAATCAATCAGTGGCAACATTCTGCTGAGAGATAGTCACTGGCTAATTTGAAACAATGCACCTCACAGTCTGTATATTCATTAAAGCTGCATGAGTTACAGAGGACAGAAAATCTGATTTTTAAGTGCTTCTTAATAAAATAAACTACTTAAAAGTAAATAGATACATAGGTATATTACATTCGTAGTGAAATCTAGAAACCTTCCATTTGCTTTTAAATTACTAATTACAAATGAAAAGTATTGGCTTCTTTTATAATAATATTCTTTTGGAATAACTGATACATCAAGGAAATAATATGTATACTGTACACTAGGATGAAGAATACTAAGATTAATTATTAGTAACATCTATGGCACAATGCTGATGATGCTCACTACCACTCCTCACAGCCCTCAGGCCTGAAGAACAGTGATATTTGCTTACCCTGGCTTCAATCTTAATTGAATCATTTTAATTGCTACACTTCAAATAATTTTAATTCATTTAAATTTGGTTAATATTAATTGTGTTGTAACGAATATCAAAATACAGTTTTATATTTTATAAATATAAAATGAGTCAATTGCCCATGACAAATGATGGGATAATATTAGATTTTTGTCTTTCCTCCCGTCCCCTGTGTCTCCCCCCCCCCCTCTATGCCCTGTGTCTCTTCCCCCCTCTCCCTCCACTATGTCTCTTTACCCCCTCTCCCTCACCTGTGTCTCTTCCTGCCTCTCCCTCCCTGGGATCTCTACACCCCCTCCCCTGTGCCTCACCCCCCTCTCCATCCCCTGTGTCTAGTTCTCCCCCTCTCAGTCCTCTGAGTCTCTTTCCTCTCTCTCCCTCCCCTGTGTCTCTTTTCCACCCACTCCCTCCCCTGTGTCTCTTCCCCACTCCCTCCCCTGTGTCTCTTCCCCCTCTCCCTTCCCTGTGTCGCTTCTCCACTTCTTCCTCTCATGTATCTCTTTCCACCCCTCTCCCTCCCTTGTGTCTCTTCCCCCTCTCCCTCCCCTGTGTCTCTTTGCCCCCTCTCCCTCCCCTGTGTCTCTTCCCCCCTCTCCCTCCCCTGTGTCTCTTTCCTCCCCCTCTCTCCTCTGTGTCTATTTGCCCCCTCCAGCACACAATCTCTCTCTCTACCCTTGTGTGTCCTCCCTACCTCCTCCCCTCCTACTCTCCCCTCCTTCTCTCTCCTTCCCTCTCCCTTGCGAGTCTCGCAATGAGCGCCTTCAGCAACTTGCATCTTTCCTTGCCCATTCCTTGTGCCCATTATGTTGTTTTAGACAAAAGATTGCATTGTATATAAATTTTGTTCATTACATATAAGAGAATCCCTTGAGCCAGTTCTCTTTTTATTTTTTGCCATTGAGGCACTTCATTACATATAGGCCACTTGTAAGGACCTGACAGACAGATAAAAACAAAGATTTGCCAACAGATAAGCAATATTTTCTACTACAGTTCAAGAAAAAGACATGTTTGTCAAGTATGCACCACACTATCAATAATAGCAGCTATTTAAGCCATAGACATGCATTTTTTTTTTGGGGGGGGGGGGGGGGGGATCTGAATTTTTGAAGACTGTTTATGTATAGGAATCCATTTTGTGTTTGTTACATGACTTCCTGAGAGTTGAATGATGAGGGTGTGTGTTTGTAATTATCAGTGGGAGAGGGAGGAACATGCAAAAGTCCAGAGGCTATGCTATGTTTCATAACTGGATAAGATTGAAATTCACATCACACCCCTTCCCCCTCTCTGGTCCAGAAGCAGGATTCAAAAAAAGCTCTCCAGAAATGCAAATGCCTCTCTCATATAAACAAATCTGCCACCATTGTTCATGGATTCCTCCACGGTCCTGCAGAGGTATAAAAACTAAAAGCAGAAGAGAAATTTGCTTTTAATGCATGTTAATGGATAGTATCAGTAGCTTTCACCTTGCTTCCTACCTTTCTTCTCCCAACTTATTCTCATCACGCTCTTCTTTAATTATTTTATTTTTCTCTCTGATTTTTCAGTTGTCCTAATCCAGAACATATCAAAAATATGGCCGAGAGGAAAAGATATGTGTGTGGTTTTGATACACTGTTGACTGAATATGACATATTTTTCCTTGTGTTGTTCTTACTAAAACTATATGACTTACTTTTGGCTAATAACTCTCTAAACATTTTTTATGTGGTGCTCCACAACCCATGGGATTGAAACATGCTAATTTCCTCTATTTAATAACAAATTATTTTTTTTTTTTCAAAATTTCCTTGTTGTGCTCTCAACAATTTCCTAACATTATATAAAGTAAAAATGTCAATATCAAAGTGTAACTGTAGTATGAAAACAAGTATATATGTCTGAATGTGTCCCTGACTAAACATAATTAGGCAGGGAAGAAGTCATGAAGCTAGTTTTTAATTAGAAAAAGTACAAATTTGATGCCTCTTCTGAACTCTGGAGGCCACCATGATACTTTAGTGGATGTTGTGTGGGAGAGGGGTACTGATTTGCTACTTTGTTGATGGAAACTTCCTGCTTCCATGTCCGTAATGGTGAAGGGATGTGGTGTCAATATCAATATTCAATTCAATCTGAAAATTAAAAAAAAACTCTGTTTATGAGTACAGGAATCCATTGTGTATTTGTTACATTATTTCCTCCCAACTGAATCATGAGGGTGTGTAAAGAGAGAGATGAGAAAGAAAGGAACAGTGAGCCATTTTAAATTGATGAGTGAAATTGACAAAACATCCATTCCCTTTCAATGGCCAAGAATCAGTCTCCTTGCATCAGTCACTTCAACAATAGCTCTCCAGAAATATAAATGCCCCTCTCACTCACACAGCTTCCTCAGGTATAACATGGATCTTCCCAGGGTCTTGTAGATGCATCAGAATTATTTTATTTCTAATCAAGAACTGCTTTATTAAGCAGATTTAGAGTTTTAATTGTGTGGTGGTCCTTTAAATGACCGCTGTGGTCCTGTATATTAAGCTATACTATTTTGTAGAATCACATTTAAAAATATGCATAATCATTTTAGAATGGAATATAAAATAATGCAGCCTAATACACTGTATTACATTTTCTATGCAGGTATGCTGCTGTGGGATGTACCTAAAAGTGGGAGGAGACTTTAAATACATATGAAATTGTGGCATCTAAAATTGTCATAGCTTTCAGCACCAATAATGGAGTGTTCATTGGTTTACAAGGACAGAGTCAGTTGACAAAAGAAATGCGCAATGCATGGTGTGAGGTTACATACTATGTGATGCGCATGCACAATGAGCTGCGCTGCCCGTGCATGCGCAATGGACCATGCTAGTTGAGGGGTGAGAGATGGGAAGAGGCGGGAGAGATTGTGAGAAGGGGAGAGAGACAGATAGACCGGTACAGAGACGGAGAGAGGGGGGAGAGACATGGAGGGAGAGAGTCATGGGGGAAGAGACATGGGGTGAGAGAGACATGGGGGAGAGAGACAGGGGAGAGGGTGGGAGAGAGACAGGAGATGGGGAAGAGATACAGGGGAGGGATAGGGGAGGGAAAGAGACACAGTGGAGGTAGAGGGGGAGAGACACAGTGGAGAGAGAGGGGAAAGGACACAGGGGGAGGGGGGAAAGAGACAGGGGAGGGAGGAGGGGGAAAGACACAGGGGAGGGAGGGGAAAAGAGACACAGGGGAGGGAGGGGGGCAAAGAGACACAGGGGAGGGAGGGGGGCAAAGAGACACAGGGGAGGGAGGGGGGCAAAGAGACACGGGGGAGGGGGGGAGAGACACAGGGCTGGGGAGGGAGATTGAGACAAAGGGGGATGGGTAAGAGACACATCCAATATTATCCAGTCATTTTTGACGGGCAAGTTACTGGTATTTATATAAATATAATTAACAGGTATGTACAACGTTTATATATTATATACAGTTTTAAACCAAACCATCTATATTTATTGGGATTATGTAAGTTTAATTAGTGTTTTATTTATGATATAATAACATGTACTACACTTTACTTGTTTAATGGATATTAATCACATTAACAGCTAACTGAAGGCTCGTGTTGTAAGTGGACCTTACTCAGCTGTGTGGATATGTCTGCATCTAATAGTGAGATCACCTTGACATAATAAAGCACGTAAGGCCAAAGAATATCAGATATTTCCCTAAAATGTTTATAAAATGTATAGAAGAGATTAAGTTTAATTCAATGTAAAGCATTCTTGCATAGTTCAGACATGCTATAACTGCCAGACAGGTTGTATCTAGGAGCTATGTTCCTTCCTCCAGGATGACAGGACTCTCAGGTCATAATATAAATGCCTTTCAACATTGGACCTCCTTTTAGATAAGGCCCCAAGAATCCCCCCACGCCAAAGTCCCTGCTAGTAGATTTTCCAAACTTTCTTGAGACTTGTAAAAGTGAACAATGCATTTAGACCCCATGCTGCCCAGTGGCGGCTGGTGAACTTTCAAGTTAGAGCGGTGCCAGAGCCAAACTTGGCTCCTCCCCTCACACAGACCCCACACATTTTGAAACTCCTCCCCCTGATGTCATATTGACCTTTCTATGCCCACCCAATGACCTTTTGCTTGCCCAGCCCATTGAAATAGGCTCCACCTACTGATTTTTTAATACTGTTAAAAAATTCTAGAATCTTTGGATTCAGGCAAATAAAAACATTTCTCTTGTGCATAAATGCAATGACACTCACCAACAGTTGACTCTCCTTCTCGGGGTATCTTCAAGTGTAGTAGTCAAAAATAGTCTGCTCCTGCAGAGTGTTTGGACCTGGAAGTGATTTAAAACAAGCAAACAAATCAGAGAGTGCAAGACCCCAACAGTACTTAAAAACACTTATGAAACCAAGCAAGACTATCTAGGCCCCAACCATACCTAAAGAAAACATATTATACAAAGCGGGACTATATACGCCCCAACCGTAACTAAAAAAAACTATTATATGAAGTGGGACTATATAGTCTACAACTGGACCTTAAAAACCCACATTACAACAATCAGGACTATATAGGCCCAAACCGTACCTAAAAACCCTTAAAATACCAAGTGGAACAATATAGACCAACCATGCCATGGGTGTATATATAACGTCGTTACGCAAGGAAAATACAAGACACGTTACGACCCATTACGACCTCACAAAAATCGCTTGCAACACGCGCACATGAAAACATTACAAACACAATAAATACAAACAACAAACACATAAAAAAGGTTACTCATAGCAAGGGGGGGCACCCAGGACCTCTGCAAGTGAAGTTACACCTCCATTTAAGCACAAATTTTGAAGTTTAGAGACCCGAAAATCACCTAAGTGAGAGAAAAAATGGCTTATCATGGCTATAGAATTAACCTATTAAGGTTGGTTCGTTCTCTGATGAGCACCTCTGACTTTGTTGTTCTGTATATATATATATATATATATATATATATATCACATATTATAATTATCTAACTATGAGATGTTGTCACACCTTGCCTACGACTTAGTGATGAGCGCCACAGACGCTCATTGCCGGCGAGCCTCGCATAGCGAGGCAATCCGTTAAACTCAGAGCACATCGCCGAGGAGCCGCTCGTAGTTAGGCGAGCCATTATACTCGTACGAAGGACGGAAAATAACAGTGCAACGCGGAAAACATAGTCTAACGTTGCCATTTTACAATACTATCATACACATTTACACATTAACATTGTGAAATGGCAGATTTCCCGCCAAAACCAACGGTCTTGTCTCGTGCACGCAGCCTATATATCGGGCACACTTGCCACAGAACTGACACTTTCTCCTCAAGTGATGACAGTCTGACTGGACATTTTTCTGCTGCTGGAAAATCAAAAGAGATTGTTAGCTCTTCAGGATACTGATTGATGAATATTACATTCAAAAAGGTACAATATATTAATAATCATTAATCAATAATTAATTAATTAATTAATTATTAATAAAAAAAAAGGATTACTGAAACAAATTGAGCAAACAAGAATTGACGCTTGATTTAGTTTAGCAATACTTTCATGCTTACCTGTTTATAATATGTTAATTAATTGAATAATTAATTAATAATGTATTTTAATTTATGAATTATTAATTAGTAATCATTAAGGGGAAAAAAGCTTAACGTTTATTAATACATTAATGCAAAAACAAATTGAAGACATTTACACATTGATTCATTTATTATTAATATACATTATTTAATTAATTAGTAGTAATCATTTAGTCAGTGATTGATTGATTATTAATGTACATTATTTATTAATTTGTAATAAGTAATATTAAAAAATGTAAAAAAAAAAAAGGGACCACAAAAAAAGATGTATATTTTAAGATGCACTGACATATCCGTGATGATGTGGATTGCCTCAGCGGGATTAATTCAAATATTACAAATGTTTTCCCTCTTTTTTGACAATTTCAGTGACGTTTGCAGCCTTTCAACACCATAAACAGCACCTTTACAGGTATATCATTAAATTATGTTCTTTTAAAAAAAAAAAGGATTTAAGTCTTCTTAGTTGGAATTGATGACAGTTATTGATAAATTAACATAGATTAATATATTAATTAATAATTAGTAATCACGACCAAGAAAATGTTTTGGTTTAACCATATATTGATGAGTATGTTTTTATGTTTTCCATCTATGCTAATATATCTGTGTTGCTGCTGATTGACTGATAGGGATGAAGCAACATATAATAAATGCTTTTCATCTTATTTGACAGTTTCAGCGTACCTGCAGCTGACTCCACACAGAGAGTGACGTTTGCAGCAATTCAACAGCATAAGGATCATCTTGACAGGTATATAATTAAATTAGGTTCTTAGAGCTAAAAAAAGGATTAAACTTTTTTTATTCGAAATTGATAACACTTATTGATTAATTAATGTATATTAATATATTAATTACTTATAATTAGTAATCATTACAAAAAAAGGTTTGATTTAACAATACATTGAGCAATAGGCTTTTATGTTTTGCATCTATGCCAATATATCTGTGTTGCTGCTGATTGCCTGATAGGGATGAAGCAAAATATTACAAATCATTTCAATCTTATTTCAGTTTCATCGTCTCTGCAGCTGACTCAACACAGAGAGTGACGTTTGCAGCCTTTGAACACCATAAAGAGAACCTTGACAGGTATATCATTTAATTATGTAGTTATGGAACAAAAAGGCTACATTTCACAGGTATATGATTTTAGCAGGCCCTTATGGTTTGGGATTGATGACACTTAATTATTAATTCAGGAAAGTATATTTATATAATATATTTACTTAGGGACTCATTCATTAGCAATTTAAAAGTTTTATTAGGGATAGATATAACGGCATAGCATATTATTTAAAATGAACATTTTAGTGAATGAACATCTATTCAAAAATAAGATTTTAATACAAAAATATATATATATTTATGTGCTTATATAGTGCCCGATTGCTTGGAACAACTTGCAAATGAATGAGGTTTTTAGGATTTCATTTTGCAAAAAAAAACAAAAAAACACGAAGATGAATAAGGTTTTGAGATTTTAATTGGTCATTGCAATAAAAAAAAAAGATGAAGATATATATATATATATATATATATATATATATATATATATATATATACTTAAATAATTACCTTTTAAAGAACCTCAATTAGACAGCATATCTACATTCATTGCATCTTTAAGAAAATTGAACATTCTTTTAGGACACATCTATACTTTGATAATAGCTGTTTCTGTTTGATCTTTTTTACGACAATGTAAGTAACTTTTTAGGTTTAACATTGATCTCAGTTTTGGATTAAGTCAGTAATGTATATTCATTTAGTAAAGAATTTATAATTCAGTACTCCTAAAAAAAAAAAAAAATGTCAATCTATATATATATGTGCAGTCCTTTGCTTTTTAATGTATGTCACTAAAACACTCCAAAAATGGTTTCATTTATTGCATAGAAAAAAATATATATTTTAAAATCTTTGACTCTTTAATTAATGCTATTTAACTTTAGATTGAGACCAGCTACAAACAATATGTACAGAACCCCAGAAAATAAATCTTACACATGTATTTACAATTACAGATTACAATGGCGGTTAATGTAGAAGATAACATTTTACGCAAAAGAAGATTGTCAAGGCAAAGGAAACAAAGGTGGAGAGATGCACAGTCACCTGAAACTTCCCAACGCTTAAGAAAAGAAGACCGACACAGACTTTTAAATAAAGAAAAATGAGTAAGAAAGCACAAAGTGAGTGTGCTGGAGCTTCAAAGAAAAGAAAAATTAAACTAAAACATGTCTGTGAACCATTGCCCAATGATACTATATTTCCTATTGACACCAATGTTCAGACACATGACACCAATGTACATATAGAAAGTTGTAGTGATATCTATGTTGAGGAAGCTCATGATAATGTGTTTAGTAGAGCACTAATAGTAGACACTCATTATCGTGGATTACTTAATGCTGTTTGTCAGTTTTGTGGGGTCTATCATTTTCTAAAGGAAAGGCCAACTGACGGAGACTTCATTAGTTGTTGTCAGAATGGAAAGATAAGACCTCCACAAAGACACCCATTTCCAGATTACTTACAAAGTATCATGAGCGATCCAACATTTCCAAATTATACCAATTTCAAAAAAATATATAACAGTGCAATTTAATTTGCTTCAATGGGTGCCACATTAGCATAAAATGTCCCAGGACCTGGTCCTTATTGTTTTACAGTTCAAGGACAAATTTACCACCAAAGTTCACATTTACACCCACAAGGAGAGCAAAGGAAATACAGTTATATGTAGAGATGTCGCGAATAGTTCGCCGGCGGACTGTTCCCAGCGAACATAGCATGTTCGCGTTCGCGGCGATCTGCGAACATATGCGATATTCGACCTGCTCCCTATACTTTATCATTGAGCAAACTTTGACCCTGCATGTCACAGCCAGCAGACACATTCCAGCCAATCAGCAGCATACACTCCCTTCCAGAGCCTTCTACCTCATGGACAGCAGCCATTTTGGAATTATAACTAACTTGCAGTCTTACTGAGAGGAGGCTGAGTGTAGGTGATACTGCATCAATAGGGAAAACCATAGCTAGGCTACTGTACACAGGACTCTTTTGATCTCTGCTGCAAGGACACCCCTGTGTCTCTTCACCCCCTTATCATCATCCTCCCCTCACCTTAGCACCCAACCCTAACACCCCTCACACTTATCCATAACACCCATCAACCTAACACCTAACCCTAACACCCCTCACACTTATCCCTAAGACCTAACACCCCTCACACTTATTCCTAACATGCCACACCCTAACACCCCTTACACTTATCCTTAACACCCCTCACCCTAACCCTAACACCCCTCACACTTATCCCTAACACCCCTCACCCTAACACCTAACCCTAACACCAATCACACTTATCCCTAACACCCCTCACCCTAACACTAACACCCCTCACACTTATCCATAACACCCCTCACCCTAACCCTAACACCCCTCACACTTATCCCTAACACCCCTCACCCTAACACCTAACCCTAACACCAATCACACTTATCCCTAACACCCCTCACCCTAACCCTAACACCCCTAACACTTATCCATAACACCCATCAACCTAACACCTAACCCTAACATTCTCACACTTATCCCTAAGACCTAACACCCCTAACACTTATTCCTAACATGCCTCACCCTAACACCCCTTACACTTATCCCTAACACCCCTCACCCTAACACCCCTCACACTTAGCCCTAACACCCCTCACCCTAACACCTAACCCCCTCACCCTTATCCCTGACATCCCTTACCCTAACCCTAACACCCCTTACACTTATCCTTAACACCCCTCACCCCAAACCTAACACCCCTCACACTTATCCCTAACACACCTCACCATAACCCTAACACCCCTCACACTTAGCCCTAACACCCCTCACCCTAACACCTAACCCCCTAACCCTTATCCCTAACACCCCTTACCCTAACACCCCTCACACTTATCCCTGTGTCTCTTCCCCCCCTAATCATCAAGGGAGGGGGAGGATGATGAGGGAGGGGGGAAAGAGACACAGGGGAGGATGATGAGGGAGGGGTAAATGAGACACAGGGGGGGATGATGATGGAGGGAGGTAGAGACACAGGGGATGATGATGAGGGAGGGGGTAAAGAGATACAGGGGAGGATGATGAGGGAGGTGGGAGGATGATGAGGGAGGGGGGATGAGACACAGGGGAGGATGATGAGGAAGGGGGGAAAGAGACACAGGGGAGGATGATGAGGGAGGGGGTAAAGAGATGCAGGGGAGGATGATGATGATGGAGGGGGATGTTAGGTTATTTATGCCCTTTATGGATTAAAACCAGACTTTGCATCAACTATGTAATTTTCCGTGGGAGTTTTGACATGGATCCCCCTCCAGGTGTTAGTCCCCTTAAAACAACTTTTCCATCACTATTGTGGCCAGAAAGAGTCCCTGTGGGTTTTAAAATCCGCTTGCCCATTGAAGTCTGTGGCGGTTTGCCGGGTTCGCCGGTTCGCGAACATTTGCGGCGGTTCGCGTTCGCGAACCGAAAATTTTATGTTCGCGACATCACTAATTATATGTCTTAGATACAGTGGAAGCTGTTGAACAAGGAATGACGCTTCCAGAAAATAAACAGTGTTTGCTCATAGTCTTTGAACAGTTGGATAAAATTATGGCCAACAACCCATACACTCAAGCATACAAACAATTAGCACAGGTTGAAAAATAACAACAGGAACAAGCTCAAAGACATCAATTGACAATGCCAAGAGTAAATATGGTGTTAAAAAGAAATCGCAACACTGATCAAAGATGGTATAATTTACCAACAGTAAAAATGGTTTTTAAAAATGAATATGGTGAACCACCTTTTCAGTGGGATATTAGAATATATCCACGCAATGAAGAACAACCTTTTATAAACATAAATATATTAAGTTGTAATTTTGATCCAATGACATATCCCATTTTCTTTCCAAATGGTGAACCTGGATGGGAACCAAAATTACAATTGCAAAGTTATCCGAATAGTAAAGTTCGTGTTAGATGCAATATTTCTATGCTGGAATATAAAGTGGCACAGACTGCTATTCGAGATTCTTTTAATCTAATTTTAAGTGGGGGCAAACTCACACAACAATGTATTATTAATTCCTATGAACAAGTCGAAGCAAATAATCTAAATTTCATAAAACTTCAACAAAATAAGCTTTGAGTAGAACAGTATTGTGGATTGATAGATTATGTCGCTGAATTGGGTAACAACAGAGACATTCCAGCTGGAAGAGCAATCATTTTGCCATCTTCTTTCCAAGGATCTCCTCGCAATATGCGAGAAAGATATAATGATGCCATGGCTATTGTCACACAATTTGCCCAACCAGATGTATTCATTACATTCACATGTAATCCACAATGGCCAGAGATCAAGGAAAATTTGAATCTGGGACAAACTACTTCTGACCGACCAGATTTAGTGGCAAAAGTATTCAAAATCAAACTCAATTCATTAATACATGATATAACTAAAGCACAGCTATTTGGAAAATGTGTGGCTTTTGTTTATACCATTGAATTTCAAAAAATAGGACTGCCACATGCTGACATACTTTTAATCCTGCCGGAAAAAGATAAGTTGAATACTGCAGAGAGAGTGAATTCAGTCATTACTGCTGAATTGCCAGATCCTGAAAAATATTCAAAACTTTTTGAGATTGTGACACACAGAATGATTCATGGGCCATGTGGAGATCTGAATTCTAATTCACCATGTATGGAAAAAAATGTACAAAAGAATTTCCTAAACAATTTCAAATACAAACGTATGCTAATTGTGATGGATACCCTTTGTATAAAAGAAGAAAAGGACAAACAGCTATAATCCATGGACAAAAGGTTCATAACGGATTTGTCGTTCCATACAATCCCCATTTGCTCATGAAGTTCAATGCACACATAAATGTTGAAGCTTGCACTTTTATTAAATCCATCAAATATGTGTATAAATATATATACAAAGGATATGATGCAACTGTTGTTGTGCAAGGTGCAGCAAACGAACAGGAAAATACAATTTTACATGACGAACTTTCAAATTATTTAGATGCTCGCTATGTCAGTGCTCCTGAAGCAATGTGGCTTCTGAAATTTGAGATGCATGATCGGTCACATGCTGTGTATCAATTAGATGTACATTTGCCACAAAGTCAGTTTGTTTGTTTTACTGCAGGCAATGAAAGAACTGCCTTAGCTCAAAGTGAACACAGAGATACAACACTTATAGCATGGTTTAAATTAAACTGCCAGGATACGCAGGACAGACAATTTTTATACATTGAGATTCCATATCACTATGTATTAGTAAATGGTCTATGGCGACAACAAAGAAGAGATTCGCATAAAATTATACCACAAATTTATACTGTCAGTTCAAGAGACATTGAATGTTTCAGTTTAAGATTACTTCTTTTACATGTTCCAGGGGCACAAAGTTTTGAACATTTACGCACAGTGAATGACATAGTTTATGAGACTTTCCTATTAGCTATTATCAAAACTTCATAGCTGATGATACAGAATGGGAGAGGTGTCTAGAAGAAGCAGCACTATGTCAAATGCCAAAGCAAATGAGATAACAATTTTCTTTCATTTGCATCTTTTGCAATGTACCTGATGCATTTACTTTGTGGGAAACATTTAAATTAAATATGTCAGAAGACTTCTTGAAACGTTACAATGAGACAATAGCACTATTAAAAACTGGAAATTCAAGAAATAATGCTTGCTCATGGATTAAATTGTGCAACTTTAAATTTGCCTGATCCAGGACTTATAGATGACATCAACTTTGATGATTATGACACTGAGCTACAAAAACAAAAAACATAAGAAAAACTGGCAACCTTACAATTACAAGCATTTAATGCCATCATAAATGCTACAGATGATGAAATGGTTAAAAGACGTTATTACTATCTAGACGGCCCTGGTGGATCAGGAAAAACGTATCTGTACAATTGTTTGATGAGTTACATTCGAGCACAGGGTCGGATAGCAATGCTATTTGCAACAACTGGAATAGCCGCACTTTTGTTAGATGGTGGTAGAACTGTGCATAGTAGATTTAAACTGCCAGTTCCCATTTTAGAAACATCAGTGTCAGATATTCAACTGAATTCTTTACAAGCCAAAAATTTAAAAAAATTATTATCATAGACGAGGCAACAATGATGTCATGTCATGCTTTGCAATGTATTGATAGATTATTAAAAGAAGTGATGGATAATAATTTGCCATTTGGTGGAAAGGTGATGTTGTTAGAAGGAGATTTTAGGCAAACATTACCTGTTGTGCCACATGGAAATAGAACGGATATCATTGAAACATGTATCAAGACAAGTAAACTGTGGAAAATATTTACACATGTCAAATTAGAATTAAATATGAGATCGGAAGGCCAAAACAAATTCAAAGATTGACTCATTCAAATTGGAGAAGGAAAACATCCACAAATACATGATTTACCCAATGATACCATTGAAATTCCATCAACAATAGTTATCAAGGAATCACTCATATCAGCAATCTTTCTAAACACTCTGAATAACAACGATTACTCACACATTGCAAACAAAGTGATATTAGCATCAAAAAATAGATGCCTTGAACCTAAATAATGACATTTTAAAATTCATCAATGCACCAAAAAAATGTTTATTACAGTGCAGATTCAGTTCTGGCTGATGATAAAGACAGTGAATCGAACATTAGTATCAAATTTATTAATTATTTAACCCCATCTGGAATGCCACCACACGTTTTGAATTAAAAAAACGGGGCAATTGTCATGCTAGTGAGAAATATGAATCCAAAAAAAAAGGACTGTGTAATGGCACCAGATTAATTGTGCACGATTTAAAAGATCATTTTATACATGCAGAAATTATGACTGGGACCCATAAAGGTGAATGAGTTTTTATACCAAGAATTGATTTAGCTCCAAGTGAGAGTGGTTTGCCTTTTGTCCTTCAAATTAGACAATTTCCAGTTATTAATTAATTTGCCATGATCGTCAATAAATCCAAAGGACAAACTTTTAAGTCTGTGGGTATTTTTTTACAAGAACCTGTTTTTGCACATGGACAACTCTATGTTGCTTTTTCAAGGTGCACAAATACAGAAGAAATTAAAGTTTCAGTTGAAGACAACCCAAGTCAGAGTGATCTACTACACAATGGCCATATTTTTACAAAAATTATGTGTAATACAAGGTTTTGTAATCACAGATAATAGTGGTTTCAGTTGAAGGAAGAAATTGAAGATCAATTGGCCTCTGCTTAGTGGAACACTATTTCAGTTACAAAAATATGTCAACAATTTCAGAAAAATACAGTAATAACCAACCAAGAAGGAAGAAAGGAAAAAAAGAAAGAAAAAAAAAGGGCTTACATCCCATAGACAGAAAAAAAAACTATGCTGGGCTCTTTGAAAGGAAACCACTTTCAAGGAAAAATAAAAAAATGGATTGTCTGGGAAGTCACTTTAGACATGATTGGCTCCATAAAACAGTTAGCTTGCATTTTATTACCTTTACTGGTTAACATTTAATATGTTTCTTTTAGGTTTCTAAGCTTCAAAATATGTTTGAATTGATGCATTCTTTGTAATTAAGGTTTAATGTTAGTAGCAGTATCATCATTTGTGGAAAAATTAAAATTTTGCATGATATATAGATTATTGATCCAGGGACAGATATGATTGCAAGTTAATGGAGTCAGGAAGGAATTATTTTTGGACAACACTTTCAACAAATTTACAAAGTTGAAATTACATTTAGTGAAATTTGCCTTCCTCTGGATTCAATATTCAAGATCACTATAGATTAAAATAAATTAAGGTTCAATGTTATTATCTTATGTTAATGTTTGCATTGGTATCATTGTATGTTAAAATGTTTGTAAAATTAATTTATTGAATGTTAAAAAAGATTTATGTCATTTGCAGCAGAAACATTTGTTAACACAATTCAATGTACCGTATATTTCAATAGAAAGTATTCATCCAGGAAGTGATCCGATTGCCATTTAATGGGTCAGGAAGGAATTATTATTTTTTCCCTTTTGAGACAATTGGCTACGTTACAATGTTTTTTTTTTACTGTTTGCCTGCCTCTGGATTCAATACCTATGTGCTTTACCAGGAGTTTAAAGACAAGTTGTATGTTAAAAAGCATTCTGTCATGGTTGAAGAGACTCATTTACAAAAAGTTCAACGATTTCATGTTAGTATTGTTAAAAAAAAAAACATTACCAACTGTTTACAATATAAGTTGAATATCATAAACCTTAATGTTCATGGTTCCCAATTAGTGATGTCGCGAACATAACATTTTCGGTTTGCGAACTGCGAACGCAAACCGCCGCAAATGTTCGCGAACAGGCGAACCCGGCGAACCTCCATAGACTTCAATGGGCAGGCGGATTTTAAAACCCACAGGGATGGTACACCACTAGATTGGATTGGTTGAACTTGGCACAGTACTTGTAAGCCTGACACACACACTGGCTAGCGGTCAGGCAAATGAACTTAGATTGGCGGTCAGGCAAATGAACTTAGATTTAAGAAAATAAAATTATTATTGTTTTTTTAAATGTAGACTGCAGGTACACCACTAGATTGGATTGGTTGAACTTGGCACAATACTTGTAAGCCTGACACACACACTGGCTAGCGGTCAGGCAAATGAACTTAGATTGGCGGTCAGGCAAATGAACTTAGATTTAAGAAAATAAAATTATTGTTTTTTTAAATGTAGCCCCCTGGGACGCCTGCTGTGTTTGGTCTTCCACCTCCTCAAAGCCACCTTCCTCCTCTGACTCCTCTTCTTCAGACTCCTCTCACTGCGTTGCTGTAATGATATGGAATCACAAGGTTGTGGAAAACAGCAGCCAAGGTCAGCAATAATCCAGTTCAGCAATTTGTAGGTGAAACAGGAACAAGCTTTATTGAAGTGATCAGGAACCACACAATAATCTGGCAAGGTACATTTGACAGGAAGTGCCTTATATAGGCCAAGGACCAGACACAGCTGAAGAGACTTAGGTTGTGATACTATTGCTAGCAGAGTCAAGCTTATCAGATCTCAATGAAATTCACAATAAGCAGGCTGGCGCAGTGGTAGGGAAGAGGCACAGCAGCCTGGGGACCAGGGTTCAAAACCCAGCAGAGTCAATTCCTCACATTACCCCCGCCTCTATAGGTGCAGCCTCTGGATGCCCTATTACCTGGTTTAGCAAGGTACTGAACATGAAAAGACCGAAGGAGATCAGGAGCGTGAATATTGTCCACTGGTTCCCACGAACTCTCCTCCTCACCATAGCCTTTCCAGCGAACCAGATACTGAAGCTTGTTACGGAAGATCCTGGAGTCAACAATTTTTTCCACTTCGTACTCATCCTCACCATCCACGAGGACTGGAGGTGGGGCAGGCAGGGCTCGGCCAGGGAAAGTATTTTCATGAAAAGGTTTAAGCAGTGCAACGTGAAACACTGGATGTATTTTCATGGAATTCGGGAGTTGCAAACGGAAAGTGACAGCATTGATCTGAGCAATGATCTCAAAAGGTCCCATGAACCTTTGACCCAATTTATGAGAAGGAATCCGAAGCTTAAGATTCTTTGTTGACAGCCACACCTTGTCACCAACGTGATAGACTGGGGCCTCCTTTCTATGCCTATCAGCAGCTCTTTTGTAACATTCCTGAGCCTCCAAAAGAGTCTCTTTTAACAGTGCTTGGGAATCACGTAAGGCGGTTAGCCGGTCAGTGACAGCAGGAATGGAAGTAGTAATTGGGAGACTGACTAGAAAGGTCGGATGGTAACCATAGTTGGCAAAAAATGGGCTCAAAGAAGTGGAGCAGGGTTGGGCATTGTTATAGGCAAACTCCGCCGTGGGTAGAAAATCCAGCCAGTCATCCTGCAGGTAACTAATATAGCACCGCAAATATTGCTCCAAAGTCTGGTTGGTTCGCTCAGTCTGTCCATTACTTTGCGGATGAAAAGCTGACGACAGATTTACATTAATACCTAGATTAGAACAAAAATGTTTCCAAAAACGAGATGTAAACTGCACTCCCCTGTCAGAAACTACTTCATCAGGCACTCCATGCAAGCAAAATATTTCCCGAATAACCAGGTCAGCCGTCTGTTTAGGGAAGGGAGACCACGAGCTGGTATGAAATGACCCATCTTAGTTAACCTGTCCACAACAACAAGAATGGTAGTGTGTTCCTTAGAGGGAGGTAGTTCCACAATAAAGTCCATGGATATAGATCCCCAGGGATGATGAGGAATCGGAAGAGGCTGAAGCAAGCCAACAGGGGATGAGCGAGAAGTCTTATGTCTGGCACATACATCACAAGAGGACACATACTTCTTAACATCCTCATGATACTTTGGCCACCAAAAGGATCAGGCAAGTAGGTCTTGCGTCTTTCGGATTCCTGGATGACCTGCTGGTTTTGAGTCATGGTAGAGACGTAAAAGGTCCAGTCGCACTGACTCCGGAGCAAACAGACGTTGCTGAAAAATCCAAAACCCATTAAGCATCGTCATATGGAGGTCACGAGGAGGATCACGAAGAACTGGGTCTTCAGCGTAGCCCTTTTTAATGCGAGACATCAGATCAGAAGGAAATGTAACTCCTATAAATATATCCTCCGGCAAGATGGTGGTCTTGGTTACGGTAGTATAGAGGGGGTCAGCTATTCTAGACAAGGCATCCGCCTTACCATTCTTGGAGCCAGGACGGTATGTAACCAAAAAATTAAACCTTGAGAAGAATAGGGACCAGCGTGCTTGTCTGGCTGACAGTCTCTTTGCTGATCGAATACATTCCAGATTTTTGTGATCTGTGAGGACAGTAATTGGATGGGTAGCTCCCTCCAAGAGATGTCTCCATTCGGTGAAGGCAGCTTTTATAGCCAATAGTTCTTTATTCCCTATGTCATAGTTTCTTTCTGCTGGCACCATCTGGCGGGAATAAAAGGCACACGGATGTAACAGCATCTTAGGTCCAGTCCTTTGAGACAGTATAGCACCAACAGCTGAATCAGAAGCATCAACTTCCACAATAAATGGTAATTCCGGCTGAGGATGTACCAGGACAGGGGCAGAGGTAAACAGAGTCTTCAATCGGGAAAATGCGGTATCCGCCTTATCGGACCACTGAAAAGGAGTCCCTTTACGTGTGAGTTCAGTGATCGGTGTAATAACGGCAGAGAAATTCTTAATGAAACGCCTGTAAAAATTGGCAAACCCCACAAATCTCTGAACATCTTTTTCATTCTTGGGGATGGGCCAGTCCAGCACAGCTTTAATTTTACTTGCGTCCATACTTAAACCTTTGGGAGTTATTACATACCCCAGGAATTGAATTTCTGTTTGTTCAAACTCACATTTTTCTAGTTTAATGTATAGGCGGTGGGTACGAAGGCGCTCTAGAACTATACGGACCTGTTTTCTGTGGTTTTCAAGATTATCAGAGAATATTAGGATATCATCCAAATATGCCACAACAAACTGATCCAGGAGATCTCGTAGTACATCATTGATAAGATGCTGGAAAGTTGCAGGGGCATTACACAGCCCAAAAGGCATTACTAGATATTCGTAATGCCCGTACCTGGTTCTGAAAGCTGTTTTCCATTCATCATTGGGTCTTATGCGAACCAGATTATATGCCCCCCGAAGATCAAGCTTTGTAAATATTTTAGCTGAGCGAAGTCTCTCCAAAAGTTCATGAATGAGAGGCAAGGGGTTGCGTTTTTTAACAGTGATGTTATTAATGTCCCTGTAATCAACGCATGGCCGTAGGCTGCCATCTTTCTTTTCTACAAAGAAAATAGGAGCTCCTGCTGGAGAAGTAGATGGTCGAATAAAGCCTTTGGCAAGATTTTCTTGTAGGTATTCACAAAGAGCTTTCAATTCAGGCTCAGAAAGGGAATATATACGGCCAAATGGGATAGCAGCCCCAGGCAACAGCTCTATTGGGCAATCATAAGGCCTGTGTGGTGGAAGCTGATCAGCATTCTTCTTATCACAGACATCTGCAAAAACCTGATATTGTAGAGGAAGCTTAGTCAAGTTTGTATCAACCATTTCATTAATTGTTGTGGCAACAGGTGTTACCTTAGAGGGTTGACAATTCATTAAGCAGTGTTCTGAAGGAAAGGACAGAGTTCTGATCTTCCAATCAATCTGTGGGTTATGCAGAGCAAGCCAAGGTACCCCCAAAATCACTGGAAACTGCGTTGAGGAAATTAGGTGGAAAGAGATAGCCTCATGGTGATTCACTTCCACAGTCAACATTAAGGGCACAGTCTCATGTGTAACCGGGCCTGAAGTAAGTGGAGAACCGTCAACTGTCTCCATTAACACAGGTGAAGAATTAGGGATAGACTGAATTCTATTTCCTGTTGCAAATGTAATGTCCATAAAGTTTCCGCCTGCTCCAGAATCTATCATAGCTGTAGTTGAAATTTTACAATCACCACATTGCAACGTGATAGGCACCACAAAATGAGGATGTTGAGTTAACATACCCTCTTCACCATGAGCCAGAGAAAACAAGGGTTGTGTGACAGAATCCAGTTGATCTGAAATCTGGGATTGGTGTCGAATCTGTGCGCCCTCAGCAGCCATAGCTATTGTTCTTTTGGATTTGCTAGGGCAATTGATGGCATAGTGCCCTGCACTACCACAATACAGGCATAAATTGTGAGTGTGTCGCCACTGTTTTTCTTCGTGGGATAATGGCCCTCTTATTAGATTTACCTGCATAGCCTCTGGCTCAGAGTCTGTAGGTGTTTGTGGGATCGGAGTAGAAGTTCTTGAATAGGAAATTGGAGTAGTACTTGGTCTAAAAGAGCCCTGTCTTTTCAATCTTCTTTCAGAAAGTCTCCGATCAATACGGATAGCCAAACGCACAAATGCATCAAAGTCAGCAGGAAGATCAACACAAGCTAGCTCATCTTTTATAGCTTCTGAGAGACCTTTTCTGAAGTGGAACCTCTGTGCTGATTGGTTCCAGGTAGTATCAGCAACCCACTGTCTGAATTCAGCAGCATATTCAGCCACCGAGTGCCTCCCTTGATGCAAATGAAGGAGAGTGGCTTCTGCTGTAGCACATCGATTTGGGTCATCAAAAACTAGGCACATGGCCTCAAGAAAGTCATTTAGATTACCCAAGACTGGACTGTCCTGTTCCAGAAGAGGGGAGCCCCAAGCCAGGGCTTCATCTTTGAATAAGGAAAAAATAAATCCCACCTTCTCTCTTTCAGATGGAAATCGTTGAGGTAACATCATGAAGTGCAAACGGCATTGATTTAGGAAACCCCTAAATTTTTTGCGATCTCCTCCAAACTTTTCTGGTAGGGGCAAGCGGGCATCTTGTGCAGGTGTAACAGTAGCAGCCGCAACATCTCGTGCCCTGTAGCTAGTATACTCACTGTGCATTGACTGAATTTTATTTTGTAGTTCAGCTATCTGGTCCTGCAGCACTTGAATGGTCTGTGCCTGGGTCTGCACATTTCTTGCAGTAAAAGCAACCTGTTGGGCCTGCAGTTCAGCTACCTGGTCCTGCAGCACTTGAATGGTCTGTGCCTGGGTCTGCACAGTTCTTGCAAATAAAGCAACCTGCTGGGCCAATGCAGAATCTGACCCGTCGGTCTCCATGAAAGTGGCCAAATTTTTCTGTAATGATATGGAATCACAAGGTTGTGAAGACCAGCAGCCAAAGTCAGCAATAATCCAGTTCAGCAATTTGTAGGTGAAACAGGAACAAGCTTTATTGAAGTGATCAGGAACCACACACTAATCTGGCAAGGTACATTTGACAGGAAGTGCCTTATATAGGCCAAGGACCAGACACAGCTGAAGAGACTTAGGTACTGATACTATTGCTAGCAGAGTCAAGCTTATCAGATCTCAATGAAATTCACAAAAGGCAGGCTGGCGCAGTGGTAGGGAAGAGACACAGCAGCCTGGGGACCAGGGTTCAAAACCCAGCAGAGTCAATTCCTCACAGTTGCCTTTTCTGCATTATTATACGGTGTGTTAAGTACTACTATTTTTATCAGTTTAATACCTGTTACAGCACCTATCAGGGGCGTGTATAAGGCCTGGATTTTTAGAACCGGGAGATGGAAAAAGATGCTTGGTCGTATCACTGCAATTTTGGGGCACGGCACGTGCAATCAAAGGTGCCACCAGATAGGAGTGGCGTGTTTGTAAGTACTACTCTTATCAGTTTAATACCTCTTACAGCACCTATCAGGGGGCGTGTATAAGGCCAGGATTTTTGGAACCGGGAGATGGAAAAAGATACTTGGTTGGTTGTATCACTTCAAATTTGGGGCACGGCGCGTGCAATCAAAGGTGCCACCATATAGGAGTGGCGTGTTTGTAAGTACTACTCTTATCAGTTTAATACTTGTTACGTCACCTATCAGGGCAAGTGTATAAGGCCTGTATTTTTGGGACCGAGAGATGGAAAAAGATGCTTGGTTGGTCGTATCACTTCAAATTTGGGGCACTTTGTGACATTAGCTTCTTACGCTCAAACATGTCCTTTACAGGCACCTGACTATGGGCAGATGAGCAGGAACTGCTCAAGGCGAGAGACGCAGTGGCGGATGGTTGAGAGGTGGCAAGGCCGACAGCAGTGGTTGATGTGGCTGATGATGCTGGACCAGGAGGAGGATGGCGGCTTTGAGTTTGTGTGCTGCTTGTACTCATGTGTTGGTCTGGAGTCACCCAAACATTAGGTCTCAACCTGTAGAGTATAAGGGAACCAGGCTACTCTAGACCTCATTCATCATTACAGGTTTTGACAGATTGGTACTATGCGTGCAAGCAACTGTGACAACAGATATGAGTGGCACTGTGCACTTGCAAAAGTTGGCAGAGTAGACGCTGTAGGTCTGACACAGACGCTTGCAGACAAGTAACTGCTATTCAATGTATTACAGTCAAAATTGTATTCTTTGTTTAAATGTGCACTACTGACTGTTACACCAGATATGAGTGGTGGCACTGACTGGGCAAGTGGGCACAGTATACGATGTGAGCCTAAGACACACACGCTGGTAGGCAGGCAAATGAAATTAGATTACACAGAAAAAAAGTGTTGTTTTTTTTAAATGTAGAGTGCTGGTACACCACTAGATTGGATTGGTTGAACTTGGCACAGTGTATTTTAAAATTATGAGAAAACATGTTCTGTAAACTAGAGAAAAATCATTTTAGGAGGTTGAGAGATAAAGAAACCGGATGGGGGGATACCGAGCAGAGCACACCATCTACAGCCCACTGGGAGACAAACTCATCCATTCCCCCAGTGGACAAAGCCAGGTGGTACTCTGCCCGGATACGGGAGCGCACCAGCACCCGGAACATGGCCTCAGGTGACAAGGGAACCCCCCCTATCAAACACTGCTTCCTGGACTTATATATAGCCAACTTGGCTAATGCCAGGAGCAGGTTGACGAGGAGGTCCCTGGCCTTATTGCCCCGGGACACTGGGCGCCCAAAAATAAAAATGTGAGGGGAGAAATGCAGCCAGAACTGCAGGAGGAGGCCCCTCAAGAGTGACAAGAGGGGCTGCAGTCTGGCGCAACTAAAATAAATATGATACACGGACTCTCCCTTGCCACAGAATGGACAAGTGGAGGGAGAGTCCGTGAATTTAGCTAAGTACTCTCCCGTGCTCAGTGCACCATGGAGCACTCTCCAACTCAAGTCCCCGGTGGGTCGTGGAACTAAATCAGAATAAAGTTCCCTCCACCGGGGCCTCTTGCATGTGGCACTCCGGCCTGCAAAGCCCCGCGAAGGAAGGTGCGCGAGTCGGGGGAGATGGCATCCCTAATCTCCTGGAGAAAGCGCCCTGAGACTTTGGGCGTCACATATCCCAAACGGAGCGCAAGCTCCTGGGGTGACACCCAATCAGAACGCCCGTATTCCAGGAGATCCCCGACTCGGGTCATCCGTGCATGACTAAGGCGGCGGATGATACTGGGGGACTGTAACATTGGAGCGCCCACTGCTGCATTAAATAGCAGGGGCTCTGTGAATATTTCATCCCCCAAAGGCACGCCCTGCCTGGTCACGGAGACCATGCTCCAGGCCTTGAGGGTTTCCTGGTAGTATGCCGGCAACACAGAGAGGTCTCTCCCAAACCCCTCGGGCCTGATCAGAAATAATTGCCGGTCATACCCCAGGTTGCGCAACTGGCGATAAAAGCTGGATGCCAGTGCGCACCACTGCGGAGAGGGATCTGCATATAGGTATCTCTGCAGGTACTGAAGGCGGAAGGTGGACAACTGGGAGCACACACAAACTACTCCCTGTCCACCCTCCACCAAAGGCAGACTTGCCACCCCTGCAGAGACCCAATGCCTTCCCATCCAGAGGAAATCTAACAAATTCCTCTGGATATTGGTGACAAACTCGGGGGTCGGACTCAGACAAATCAGCCGGTGCCAGATCTGAGAAGCCACCAGCTGATTCACCACTAGAGTCCGCCCCCTAAGGGAAAGCATTTTTGCTAGACCCCTCCATCGTCCCAGACGAGAGAGGACACTGCCCTCTAACTCCCTCCAGTTGTCTGGGACGGAAGCGTCCGCAGCGGACAGGTAGACCCCCAGATATTTAATGACATCTGCCTCCCACGTGATGTCACGAAACGTGGGAGGCAAAGAGTCTACCTGTAAATTACCCTCTAAAAGGCCTGTGCATTTGGACCAGTTGATCTGAGCGGAGGAGGCAGCTGAATATACCTCCTGGCACTGTTTTGCCAGCTCAAGATCAACTGGATCCTGGGCCACGAGGAGCACATCGTCAGCATAAGCTGAAAGGACAATCCGCATGTCTGGATCTTTTAGCACCAGCCCTGTGAGCCTTTTCCTCAGTAGGCAGAGGAAAGGCTCAATGGCCAGTGCATATAACTGTCCAGACAAGGGACATCCTTGACGCACCCCTCGTCCAAATACCAAAGGTGCTGTTAGGGACCAATTGATTTTAAGTAAACACTCTGCAGAGGCGTACAGCGTTCTTATAAAGCCCACAAACTGTGGGCCAAAGCCGTACGCTTGCAGAGTGGCTATGAGGTAACCATGGTCCACCCTGTCAAATGCCTTCTCTTGATCTAAAGAGAGAAAGGCGAGTGACAGACCAGTCCTGCGAGAATAATGCAATAGATCCTGGACCAGAAAGATACTATCAAAGATAGTCCGGCCCGGGATCGCATAGGACTGGTCAGGGTGAACCAATTCTGCCAGCACAGACCCAAGTCTAAGCGAGATGGCTTTAGCTACAATCTTGTAGTCCGTGCTGAGCAGAGAGACCGGTCGCCAGTTCTTAATAAGCCGGAGATCCCCCTTTTTGGGCAGCAGGGCAAGTACTGCCCTGCGACAAGACAGGGGCATCTCCCCGGTCTCCAGGGCTTCCCCAAGGACCAGATGGAAATCAGGTCCCAGAGTCTCCCAGAAAAATTGGAAAAACTCTACAGTCAGTCCGTCCAGTCCTGGAGACTTCTCACAGGACATGGCACGAAGGGCTTCAGAGAGCTCTTGAAAAGATAGTGGTATATCAAGCCGCTCTCTTACACCCTCACTGACTGTGGGGAGCCCCTCCCATAGCACCCTGCAGGCGTCTGGAGAAATGGGATCCGGAGAGTAAAGATCTTTATAAAAGTTCCGGGCTCTATCCCGGATACTCTCCGTATCTGTAAGGGGGACACCGTCTTCATCTAGAAGACAGGTTATGTGCCTACTGTTACCCCCCTTTTTCTCCAGTGAGTAGAAGAGGCGCGAGCCGCGGTCCTTGGCCTGGTGTCGTTCCAGGTCACAGAGGACACCCTTCCTCTCTACATACTCGCTCTGCAGGGATTGGTCCCTACAAGTGAACAGCCTCTGCTCCAGATGGAGTACCTCCCCCCGGAGTGACTCCAACTCAGCTTCGCGCTGCCCACTCGCACCCTTGGTATATTCCTGACACAGAAGTCGCAAATGAACCTTGCCCACGTCCCACCACAGTTTTAACGTGGCAAAGTCCCCCTTGCAAACCCTCCAGTCCGTCCAAAACTCCCGGATCAATGTCACGAGCCCCTGGTCCTTCAACAAAGCATTGTTGAAGTGCCAATAGGCGGCTCGTGGCGCTGTTGGCGTTAGCGCCACTGTCACAGACACACAGTTGTGGTCTGTGAACGGAGCCAGCCTAATGGCACAAGAACCGACTCGTGACATATAGTGACTAGATATATATAGTCTGTCGATCCGGGAGTGGGACACCAGACCGGCTCTCACCCTGACGTAGGTGAAACCGTCTGATGCCCCTGGGTTCTGCTCTCGCCAGATGTCCTCCAGGGAGAAGCGGGCGATGATCTCCCGCAGGGCTGACGCAGAAGGCGGGTACGGCTCTGGACTATTCCGGTCCAGAGCGTCGAGGGTGCAGTTGAAATCACCCCCGAGTACCAAACACTCATCTGCGTCAACCGTCTCCAAAAACTGGGACAGTCTGGCGAGGAACCTCACTCTCTCGAGCCCTCCAGCAGGGGCATATATATTAACTAGGTTAATGATGCTACCGTGCTCTCGGACCCGGAGGTGGATTAGACGGCCTGGGATAACAGCTTTCACAAGCAGCAGCTCTGGCTGAAAAGACTCTGAGAACAGGGTCACCACTCCACATGACGCCGATGTGAAGTGGCTGAAGAAGACCCTGCCTCTCCACTCCAGTTGTGGACCCTCCCTGATATAAATAGGAGAGTACCTGGAACCTGCGGAAACTGTCTTGACAGCCATTGGTATTTAGCGTGCTGATGTGCAAAGCCATTACTGCGTGTCAGGAATTGTGCGTTCCTCAGACCCTTGAGACTGCTGATAGGACACGCACATTTTATAGAATTTCCGGACGTGGAGATGCTCCGCAGTCCCAGAATTCTTGGCCCTAGTGCTGACCACTAGATATTGCTGGAGAGAGTGGAGAATAAACGACATATTCTTCCACCTCTCCAAGGCCAGCCGCACCTTCCTTTTCTTTTGTCCATGAAGGGTGCTCTCAAGGAATAGATCTATTGGTACCAATGACAAAGTTAGTGGAAGATGGAGTGTCCTAAAGAATGATTTTAGAGAACTAGGTAATAAGCTGAAGGCAAGGACCTCCAAGGTAGTATTTTCTGAGATACTACCAGTGCCACGTGCTAGCCCAGGGAGGCAGAAGGAGATTAGGGAGGTTAATGCGTGGCTAAAGATGTGGTGCACTAAGGAGGGGCTTGGCTTTTTAGAGCACTGGGCTGACTTCTCACTTCGGTACAATCTCTACAGTAGGGATGGATTGCACCTTAATGATGAGGGAGCTTTTGTACTGGGGGATAGGATGGTAGCAAGGCTGGAGGAGTTTTTAAACTAGTAGGTGGGGGGGAGGGACTAGATATAAGTAATGGGTTAGAAAGTGTAGAGGGTATAAGGGATGAATTAACAACTCATAGGGGAGGAGATGGGGGGAGGGGTAGTATAGTCAATATGGAGGTAGTACTAAGTAATTCAAGTTCAGTGGCAGGCACTTCAGAACTACAGACTCATAACATAAGGTGTATGCTTGCTAATGCCAGAAGCTTGCCAGGAAAAATGGGAGAGTTAAAATTATTAGCAATTCATGAAAAATGGGATTTAATAGGCATTACTGAAACGTGGTGGGATGAATCTCATGACTGGACTGTTAATCTGGATGGTTATAACCTATTTAGGAAAGATAGAGGCAATGGTAAACGAGGAGGAGGGATTTGTCTGTATGTTAAGCCTGAATTTAAGGCTATAGTCAGAGAAGATATTTATGGTGGACCTAGTGATAAAGTTGAATGTTTGTGGGTAGAGTTAAATAGCGGAGCAGCAAATTCCAAAAGAATAATAGTAGGAGTATGCTATAAACCCCCAAATATAGCTGAAAGTGAGGAAATACAATTATTGTTACAGATTGGAAATACAGCTAAGCACGGGCAAGTTCTAATAATGGTATATTTTAATTACCCTGAAATAAACTGGATACATGAGACCAGCAGTTCAGCTAAGGGAAGCAGGTTCTTGAGTACACTCAGGGATCATTATTTGGCCCAGGTTATACAGGAGCCTACTAGAAATGAAGCTATCTTAGATTTACTCATTACAAATAATATTGATATTGTATCAAATGTTGAAATAGGGCAACGTTTGGGAAACAGTGATCACAACACAGTCTCATTTGAGATTGAATTAAAAAAACAACATTTTAAGGGGCCAACAAAAACTCTTAATTTTAAAAGGGCAGATTTTAACGGTCTAAGGGCAGCAATACAAAGTATAGACTGCGACAGAGAACTGATAGGTAAAAACACTGAACATAAATGGACAGCATTTAAATCCTTACTAAATATACATACACATCAGCATATACCGTGTGGGAATAAAAGTAAAAGGAGTAAATCACAACCCATGTGGCTTAACAATGATTTAAAGATCAAGATACGGAGTAAAAAACAGGCATTTAAATTATACAAACAAGAGGGGACAGAGACTGCTTTATGGGAATACAAGGAAATCAACAAGGCTTGCAAAAGCGCGATTAGACTGGCTAAAAAAGAAAATGAAAAATTAATTGCAAAAGAGAGTAAGACTAACCCTAAAATATTTTTTAAGTATATTAATGGGAAGAAGGCGAGGAAGGAAGCTATAGGAACATTACAATGTGAAACAGGCTGTCTGATAATTAGGGACCAAGAAAAGGCAGATGAGCTAAATAGGTTCTTTTCTTCGGTATACACAAGGGAGGTACCAGTGGTTGGGACACTGCAACATAATGGGGCTACACTACCTTTGCCAAATAATTGGTTAACACAGGAAGTAATCCAAAAGAGGTTGGAAAAAATAAATGTTAATAAAGCCCCGGGTCCTGATGGAATACATCCAAGGGTACTAAGGAAACTGGGTTCTGTAATAGCCAAACCATTATATTAAATTTTTCAAGATTCACTCAACACAGGGTCTCTACCAGATGACTGGAGAAAAGCTGATGTGATACCTATATTTAAAAAGGGAGCAAGAGCAAATCCAGGGAATTATAGACCAGTGAGCCTCACTTCTGTAGTGGGGAAGCTTTTAGAAGGGTTAATAAGGGATAATATACAAGAATATGTCTATTTGAACAGGATTATAAGTAGGAGTCAACATGGGTTTATGAGGGATAGGTCATGTCAAACAAATCTAATTAGTTTCTATGAGGAGGTTAGTAGGAACCTGGATCAAGGCAACTCAGTGGATGTAGTCTTTTTGGATTTTGCAAAGGCTTTTGATACAGTGCCACATGGGAGACTATTGGGCAAACTAAGGGATACCGGAATTGCAGTAAATATCTGCTCATGGATTGAGAGCTGGCTAAAAGACAGGAAGCAAAGGGTTGTTGTAAATGGAACATACTCCGATTGGACTAATGTGGTAAGTGGGGTTCCTCAGGATTCAGTATTAGGTCCTCTCCTTTTTAACATATTTATTAATGACTTAGAGGTAGGATTGGAGTGTGGGGTCTCCATTTTCGCTGATGACACAAAGTTGTGCAAGGTAATTAAATCAGAAAATGATGTGCTTTCCCTCCAAGGGGATTTACATAAAATTGAGGAATGGGCATCTAAATGGCAGATGAGATTTAATACGAATAAATGTAAGGTTATGCATCTGGGAAGGAAAAATAGCCATGCAATTTATAATCTTAATGGAGCAAATCTAGGTGTATCAGATATTGAAAGGGATTTGGGAGTGCTTGTGGACAACCACCTAGGTAACAGTGCTCAAAGCCAAGCAGCAGCTGCAAAGGCAAATAAAATATTAGCATGTATTAAGAAGGGTATAGAAGCCAGGGAAGCAAATATAATTCTGCCACTATACAAATCTCTAGTACGCCCTCATTTGGAATATGGAGTACAATTTTGGGCACCACTTCATAAAAAGGACATTTTAGAGCTGGAAAAGGTACAGAGAAGGGCAACCAAACTAATAAGGGGAATGGAGGGGCTAAGTTATGAAGAAAGACTAACCAAATTAAACTTATTTTCTCTAGAAAAAATGCGTCTAAGAGGAGATATGATTACCTTATATAAATACATCCAGGGTCAGTATAAAGATTTGTCGGGGGAGCTTTTTGTGCCAAGAGGTTTTCAACTGACAAGAGGACATCCCTTGAGGTTAGAAGTAAAAAGATTCCACCTCAAAGAAAGAAGAGGGTTCTTCACAGTAAGGGTGGTTAATCTGTGGAATTCTCTACCAGAGGAGGTGGTGACAGCGGATTCGATAGATAACTTTAAAAGGGGACTAGATTTATTTCTAACTAGCGACTTGCCCGTCAAAAAATGACGGTCAATAAAATTTAAATGTTGTGAAATTTATTTGCAACACAAAATGAGTCTACTACATTTGTCCCTTTTTTGTTTCTAAAAAGAAATACACATTTCTTTTTTTAACTTTTTATTTTTTGTAACTTTCAACTTATATTTCATAATCATTTTTTTTTTTTAAAAACAATATAATAATATCTTAATTTTAATGCATACATATTGTACTTTTTAATGCATACATATTGTAAAGTGTAACATGAAATTTTGTAACAGGCAACTTGTATATTATACAATCTTTCAACCTTCTTTTAACAATACTAACACTTTTAAATAGATATTTATCACTTAGTAACTGCAGACTATATTAACTTAGAGTAAGTACATTTTTTTACAACTAATTTTTTTTTTTTTATTTGTAACATTTTTGTTAAACTCTCGTTAAACTAAATTACCATTGAATTCAGAGGAAGGCAAACAATAAAAACCCCCATTCAAACTTTTGCAATTGTATCTTAGAGGGAAAAAAATTAATTCCTTCCTGACCCCATTAACTGGCGATCGGATTACTCCCTGAATCAATACTTTTCCAAATCTTATGAAATGATTCAACTACATAGTAACAATACATGTTTGCCTATAACATATCTCTTTAACAAACAGTTTTTAAACTTTTTTTTTGTGGGACCAATCATATGAACATGAAACTTGTAACCCATTTCAATATGTTTAAGGATGTTTAAGTTTTTTTTTTATTTTCTGTTTGTCTTTTATGCAAATATCACATAGCGTTTCCAAAGTGAAATAGTGGTCTCCTATTTAAAGAGTCCCAGAGTACTTACATTTTGTACTGGAAGTCAAACCACTGTTCTCTATGGATTTTTTTGTCCATTGTATATAGTTTGTTCTTGAAATGTTGTTTTTGTGCAATAATATTGAGTACCTTAAAATGTTGTCATAGAAATGAAACTACTCTACTCTATGTTTACAACACCTCATAGTACACAATGTTTTTTGTGTAAACGCATCCATCGTCTAATAAATGACCCTGACTTTCATTTTCGTCAACAGTCACTTTAATTTCGTTTGGATTGGTGCACCTTGAAAAAGCAACATAGAGTTGTCCATGTGCAAAAACTGGTTCCTTTAAAAAAATCCCAACAGACTTAAAAGTTTGGCCTTGTGATTTATTGATGGTCATGGCAAATGCCATGATAACTGGAAACTGTCTCCTTTGAAGGACAAAAGGCAAACCACTCTCGCTTGGAGCTAAATCAATTCTTGGTATAAAAACTCGGTCACCTCTATGGGTCCCAGTTATAATTTCTGCATGTATAAAATGATCTTTTAACTCATGCACAATTAATCTGGTGCCATTACAAAGTCCTTTTTTTGGATTCATATTTCGCAATAACATGACAATTGCACCTTTTTTCAATTGTAAAATATGTGGTGGCATTCCAGATGGTGTTAAGGAATTAATAAATTCGATACTAAAATTCGATTCACTCTCTTTATCATCAGCCAGAACAGAATCTGCACTGTAATAATTCTTCTGTGGTGCATTGATGTATTTTAAAATTTCATTATTTACATTCAAGGCATCGATATTTTTTGATGGTAATATCACTTTGTTTGCAATGTCTGAGTAATCCTCGTTATTAAGAGTGTTTAGAAATATGGCTGATATCAGTGATTCGTTGCAAACCATTTCTGATGGAATTTCAATAGTATCATTTGGTAAATGCTGTATTTCTGGATGTTTTCCTTCTCCGATTTTAATAAGCCAATCATTGAATTCATTTTGGCCTTCAGATCTCATATTTAATTCTAATTTGAGATGTGTAAATATTTGCCACAGTTTACTGGTCTTGATACATGTTTCAATGATCTCTGTTCTATTTCCGTGTGGCACAACAGGTAATGTTTGCCGAAAATCTCCTCCTAACAGCATCACCTTTCCACCAAATGGCAACTTATTATCCATCACTTCTTTTAAGAATCTGTCAATACATTGCAGTGCGTGACATGACATCATTGTTGCCTCATCTATGATAATTAGTTTCGTTAGTTTAAATTTTTTTGCTTGTATAGAATTGAGTCGAATATCTGACACTGATGTTTCCAAAATGGGAACTGGCAGCTTAAATCCACTATGAACAGTTCTACCACCATCTAACAAAAGTGCAGCAATTCCAGTTGTTGCAAATGGCATAGCTATCTGACTGTGTGATCGAATATAACTCATCAAACAATTGTAAAGATAAGTTTTTCCAGATCCACCTGGGCCGTCTAGATAGAAATACCGGTCTTTGACCATTTCATCATCTGTAGCATTTGTGATGGCCTGAAATGCTTCTAACTGTTTAGTATTTAATGTTGCCAGTTTTTCTTGTGTTTTTTCTTTTTGTAGCTCAGTGTCATAATCATCAAAATTAATGTCATCTATAAGTCCTGGATCCGGTAAATTAAAACTTGAACAATTTAATCCATGAGCAAACAATATTTCTTGAATTTCCAACAATGTTTTTAACAGAGCGATTGGTTCTCTGTAACGTTTCAAGAAGTCTTCTGACATGTTTAATTTAAATGTTTCCCACAAAGTGAAAGCATCAGGTACATTGCAAAATATGCATATGAATGCAAATTGTTGTCTCATTTGCATTGGCATTTGACATAGCGCTGCTTCTTCCAGACACCTCTCCCATTCTGTATCATCAGCTATGAAATTTTGCTGTCTTGCAGCTAATAGGAATGTATCATAAACGATGTCATTGACTGTACGTAAATGCTCAAAACTCTGTGCACCGGGAACATGTAGCAGAAGTAATCTTAAGCTGAAACGTTCAATATCCCTTGGACTGACGGTATAAATGCGTGGTATAATTTTTTGTGCATCTCTTCTTCGTTCTTTCCATTGACCATTTACAAATACATAGTAATATGGTATCTCTATGTATAAAAATTGTCTGGCCTGCGTATCCTGACAGTTTAATTTAAACCATGCTATAAGTGTGGTATCTCTGTCTTCACTTTGACATAATGCAAGTCTTTCATTTCCTTGAGTAAAGCAAACCATCTGACTTTGAGGCAAATGTACAGCTAAGCGATAGATAGCATGTGACCGATCATGCATCTCAAATTTCAAAAGGCGCCACATTGCTTCAGGAGCACTAACATAGCGAGCATCTAAATAATTTGATAGTTCATCGTGTACAATT
The DNA here is from genome assembly GCA_027410445.1 of Discoglossus pictus. Classification (NCBI taxonomy): domain Eukaryota; kingdom Metazoa; phylum Chordata; class Amphibia; order Anura; family Alytidae; genus Discoglossus; species Discoglossus pictus. The sequence goes on from CM050164.1 coordinate 171,074,536, forward strand.
GGATTTTCGTTTTCATTTACAGCACCTTGTACAACAACAGTAGCTGCGTCATATCCTTTGTATATATATTTATACACATACTTAATTGATTTAATCGAAGTGCAAGCTTCTACATTGATGTGTGCATTGTACTTGATGAGCAAATGTGGATTGTATGGAACAACAAATCTATTATCAACCTTTTGGCCCCGGATAATAGCTGTTTCTCCTTGTGTTCTTTTATACAAAGGATATCCATCACAATTAGCATAAGTTTGCATTTGAAATTGTTTTGGGAATTCTTTTGTACATTTTTTATTTTCCATACATGGTGAATTAGGATTCATCTCTCCACATGGGCCATGAATCATTCTATGTGTAACAATCTCCCAAAGTTTTGTATATTTTTCTTGGTCTGGCAATTCGGCAGAAATGACTGAATCCACTCTCTCTGCAGTTTTCAACTTATCTTTTTCCTGCAGTATTAAAAGTATGTGAGCATGTGGCAGTCCTCTTTTTTGAAATTCAATAGTGTAAACAAATGCCATACATTGTCCAAATAATTTTGCTTTAGTGATATCATGTATTAATGAATTCAGTTTGATTTTAAATACTCTTGCCACTAAATCTGGTCGGTCAGATGTAGTTTGTCCCAAATACAAATTTTCCTTGATCTCTGGCCATTGGGGATTGCACGTAAATGTAATAAATAAATCTGGTTTTCCAAATTTTGTGACAATAGCCATGGCATCATTATACCTTTCTCGCATATTGCGAGGAGATCCTTGGAAAGTTGATGGCAAAATAATTGCTCTTCCAGCTGGAATGTCTCTGTTTGCAGCTATTTCAGCCACATAATCCATTAATCCACAATACTGTTCAACTCGTATTTTTTTTTGTTGAAATTTAATGAAATTTAAATTATTGGCTTCAACTTGTAGATATGAATCAATAATCCATTGTTGAGTGAGTTTGCCTCCATGTAAAATTGGATTAAAGCAGTCACGGATAGCAGTTTGTGCAACTTTATATTCCAGCATTGAAACATTAGATCTAATGCGAAGTTTAGTATTGGGATAAGTTTCCAATTTTAATTTTGGTTCCCATCCAGGTTCACCATTTGGAAAGAAAATGGGATATGTCATTGGATCTAAATTACAACTTAATATATTGATGTTGATAAATGGTTGTTCTTCATTGCGTGGATATATTCTAATATCACGCTGAAAAGGTGGTTCACCATCCTCATTTTTAAACACCATAGCAACCTCATTTACTGTCGGTAAATTATATCTTCTTTGATCAGTGTTGCGATCTCTTTTTAACACCATATTTACTCTTGGTATAGGCAATAGATGTCTTTCAGCATGTTCCTGTTGTTCTTTTTCCAGCTGTGCTAATTGTTTGTATGCTTTACTATATGGGTTGTTTTGCATAATTTTATCCAGCTGTTCAAAGACTATGCGCAAACACTGTCTATTTTCTGGTAGTGTCATTCTTTGTTCCACAGCTTCCATCGTATCCAAGACATACAACTGTGCAAATTTCCTTGGCTCTCCTTCTTGTGGGTGTAAATGTGAAGTTCGGTGGTATATTTGACCTTGAATTTTGAAACAATAAGGACCATGTCCTGGTACATTTTCTGCTAAAGTTGCACCCATTGAAGCAAATGAAATTGCACTGTTATAAGACCTGATGTTTTGTTTGAAATTATTATAATTTGGAAATGTTGGATCACTCATAATACATTCTAAATAATATGGAAATGGATGTCTTAGTGGAAGTTTCACCTTTCCTTTCTGACAGCAACTAATGAAATTTCCATCAGTAGGTCTTTCCTTTATGAAATGATAGGCCCCACAAAACTGACAAAGCACATTAAGTAACCCACAATAATGAGTATCTACATGTACTGCAGTATTGAACACATTGTCATGCATTTTTTCCACATATATATCAAACCCACTTTCTATATGTACATTGTTGTCATGTGTGTCTACATTTAAGTCATTCTGCACAATAGAATCATTAGACACTGGTTCACATAGATGTTTTTTTTTACTTTTCCTTTTTTTGCAAGGCCCAACAGACTCACTTTTGGCTTTCTTAGCAATCTTTCTTTTATTTAAAAGTCTCTGTTGATCTTCTTCTCTCAAGCGTTGTGAAGTTTCTGGTGTATGAGCATCTCTCCACCTTTGCTTCCTTTCCCTTGCCAATCTTCTTTTGCGTTCCATTTTGTCTTCTCCATTATCTTCCATTTTTTAATCTGTAATAGTCAATATAAATATTAATTAGTCTTTCTTCTTATTTTTGTGTACATATGTCTTTTTACTTTTTGGACTGTTACATTAAAGTTGATGAATAAACGTTATCCTTGTTTCCAATGAAATAAATGAAACCATTTTTCAAATTATTTTATTGACATATATTAAATTGGTAATAACTGGACATATATATTTATTATATCAATTATTCATCTTTCAATTCATTTTAAATCCTTCTTGATTCACTTCACTGCATACATTTTTTTTTTTTTTGGCAAGTGCTTCTTCGTTTTGTTAAATGTTTGTATTGCTTCGTATTGTCTATTCAACTTTCCATAATTTTTTTTAACATATGCTGTTTTGATGTGTCAGGACCAAATTAAATATTTACCTGCAAAGACGGTCTTGATGTTGTTCAAAGGCTGCAAACGTCACACTGTGTGTTTATTCACTTTCCTTGATCAATAATCTGTAATTTAAATTTTAGAATCTTTGTATTATTTCACTTCACCCATATCATGAAATAAACATCAATCAAGAGACATATATTTTTATTCCTTAAAAACCTGAAAGCAAATTCTTTAATATGTTCCTATAGTAATCTAATACAAAACTGTTTTTGATATTACTCATTATTAATAATTAATTCATTAAATAAAGTGCATTATGAATGTTATTTTTAATTCTTTCACACAGGTAAGCACAATATCTAACGAATTAATTACTAATGTAATATACATTATTAATTAATAATTATATTTAATGTACATTATTAATTAATGCAGAATATATAAGCAATTATTAATTTAATGTACATTATTAATTAAATTTAAACTGAAAACATAAACATGAGTCTATCTGAGAATTAAATTATTAAAATCATGTACATTCTTAATTAATGAATCAATGTGTTTGTTTTCTGCATATTCTTAAACGCTAACATTTTTGATATTACTGTTTAGTAATAATTAATTAATTGTAGAAAGTACATTATAAACGTTATTTACAATTCTTTTACACAGGTAATTACAATATCCAATTAATTAGTAATGTAATCTACAATAAATTAATGTTCAATATATAACAAATTAATTTGTAATAGAATTTACATTATTAATTAATAATTACATTTAATGTACATTATTTATTAATTCATGAATAAATGTGTTTCTTTTTTATGGACATTCTTAAACGCAAACTCACTTTTATATTAATGCTTAATTCATTAATTATTTAATGTACATTATCAATAGTATTGTCAATTGTTTCACACAGTTAAGCTCAATATTATATTTCTGTTAATGAAATAATGTACATTAATTTAATAGTTAATTGGTTATATTTTATTGATTATTAATTCTTAATTAAATAAAATACATTATGAATATTATTTACAATGTTTCACACATTTAAGCACAATATATAATCAATTAATTATTAATTTAATGTACATTATTAATTAAATTTAAACTGAAAACATAAACATGAGTCTATCTGTGAATTAAATTATTAAAATCATGTACATTCTTAATTAATGAATCAATGTGTTTGTTTTCTGCACATTCTTAAACGCTAACATTTTTGATATTACTGTTTAGTAATAATTAATTAATTGTAGAAAGTACATTATAAACGTTATTTACAATTCTTTTACACAGGTAATTACAATATCCAATTAATTAGTAATGTAATCTACAATTAATTAATGTTCAATATATAACCAATTAATTTGTAATAGAATGTCCATTATTAATTAATAATTAAATTTAATGTACATTATTTATTAATTCATGAATAAATGTGTTTCTTTTTTATGGACATTCTTAAACGCAAACTCACTTTTATATTAATGCTTAATTCATTAATTATTTAATGTACATTATCAATAGTATTGTCAATTGTTTCACACAGTTAAGCTCAATATTATATTTCTGTTAATGAAATAATGTACATTAATTTAATAGTTAATTGGTTATATTTTATTGATAATTAATTCTTAATTAAATAAAATACATTATGAATATTATTTACAATGTTTCACACATTTAAGCACAATATATAATCAATTAATTATTAATTTAATGTACATTATTAATTAATAATTCAATGTAATGTACATTAATAATTAATGCACAATACATAACCAATTATTAATTTAATGTACATAATTGTCCTTATTAAGTAACTAATAATATAGTAATTAATTAATGATACTTCTTAAAATGTACCTTTTGTAATTCAATGTTCCTGAATCAGTATCCTGAAGAGCTATCAATCTCTTTCGATTTTCCAGCATCCGAAAATGTCCAGTCACACTGTCATCACCTCAGGAAAAGGTGTCAGTAATGTGTCAATTGTGCCCTATATATAGGTTTTTGCGCGAGCCAAATGCATTGTTTTCGGCGGGAAATACGGGTGCGCGAGCGAAATGCATTGTTTTCGGCGGGAAATACGCTGTTGCTCGAGACCAATGTGTTGTTTTCGGCGGGAAATCGGAGTTGGCGCGAGACAAAGGCGGGAAATCGTAGTCGGCGCGAGGCAAAGGCGGGAAATCGTAGTCAGCGCGAGGCAAAGGCGGGAAATCGGAGTCTACGCGAGACAAAGTCGGGAACTCCGTGTTAATCCGGAAATGTGTGGTGTGCGTCTTATCGGATTTTCCGTAAGTGTTTTCCGTGGCTATAGTGCTGTAGCCTCGTTTTCGTTTTGTTCGGCCGCCATTTTTTCTCTCGCTTATTTTTTTTAAAGTGTCTAAACTCTTTTATTTTGCTTTAAATGAAGGCGATAGTTTTTGTTTTGAGGTCCAGGATGCTTCCTCTTGCTGTCGGTAACTTTTTTATTTATGTGTTCTGTGTATTTAGTGTGTTTTATCTTTTTTCTTGTCCGCGGGTTGCGTCCGATTTTTGCGATGTCGTAATGTGTCTTATACGCCGTCACGGATTATCCGTAATGTGTCTACGCCTTTTTTTTCGGCCGCCATTTTTTCTGTCGCTTATTTTTTTTTTTGTGTTTACATTTTTGTATTTTAAGGTAAATCAATGTGTAACTCGCTTTCTGCAGGTCGTGGATGCTCCCTCTTGCTATCGGTTAGGTTTTTATGTATGTGGTGTGTGTAGTTATTGTTAATTTTAATTTTTATGATAGGCGGTTTGCGGCCGTATTTTTTTACTACGTTTTAACGGCTCGCCTCGCTACGCGAGGCTCGCCGGACGATGAGCGCCTGCGGCGCTCATCGCTAAGCCCGCTAAAGTTCTACGGGTTAACGGCTCGCCTCGCTTCGCGAGGCTCGCCGGGCGATGAGCGCCAGCGGCGCTCATCGCTAAGCCCGCTAAAGTTCTACGGGTTAACGGCTCGCCTCGCTTCGCGAGTCTCGCCGGGCGATGAGCGCCTGCGGCGCTCATCGCTAAGCCCGCTAAAGTTCTACGGGTTAACGGCTCGCCTCGCTACGCGAGGCTCGCCGGGCGATGAGCGCCTGCGGCGCTCATCGCTAAGCCCGCTATTCGTACGGACCACGAAAACACCGTGACGACGACTCGTAGCAGGACAATTATAATATGTGATTAAAAAGGGTATTCAGGGTTATCATGGATAATTAGAGAGACAGTAATGATCCAAATTTTTTACATTTCCCCTTTAGACAATTGGCTAAGTCTTGCTTGTTTTTTTTTTTTTTTTTTTTTCTTCCTATGGACTAATTATTAATAATAATAAAAAAACAAACAAACAAAAAAAAACATTAAATAATTGATTAATAATTAATTAACAACTAATGAATTAATAGTTAATCCGCATATTGCAGATCAAAGGAGATCTTAAAAGGTTGAACTTGATGGACTGAAAGTCTTTTTTCAACCTTAAATACTATGGGCCTCATTCTATTATCGGCCGCAGCCGTTGCGGGGCCGCAAGGACCGGCCGCAAGCTATTCGGCTATTCTATTCCCTTACGGCCGGGGATTCCGGCAGGCTTGCGGCCGGTGCCTTGCTATCTCTTGCGGCCGCTCGCGCCGGAGGAAAGCCTTTGATCTAAAACGGCCGCAAGAGATTTGCAATTCAATTGCTCCGGGAAACCTCTCTGCAAGGCTAAAAGCGAGCCGCAGTTACTTGCAGGAAAAAGGTCTCGCTAGCACCAATTAAGCACATAAAATAGCTCAAATAAAGCCATCCTGCACTTTGAGAAGACTATAAAGGGATTTTAGGTGTTAGAAAAAATAGCACATAATTATCCTGTACTCAAATCCGTAAAATATTTTATTTTTAATATCCGTAAAATATCCATGTAAAAAGTCCAGAGTGCTTGGAGCACCTCAGACACGCCCACGCCGCAGCCGGAAAATAAACAGTTAATTTGAACTCGGGATTGGGCAGATGTGCAAGCTTGAGAGTGGGTTCCTTTTAATCCTCATGTCCCCCAATATGATCCCTAGCATTTACAGAGCTGTACAGTGCAGGCTTGAATTTATTTTTCAGTTTTTATATTTCACAGATTACGGCCGGTTCCAAGATATGCGGCCGGCCGTAAAAGGAGATCCTTGCGGGGCCGTATAATAGAATCGCGAGTTAACTGAACCCTCGCAAGGAATCGCAGCCTTACGGCCGATTTACGGCCGATAATAGAATGAGGCCCTATGTAACTATGTAACTATGTAACTATTTCCTTGACAGGGATAACCCACCCAGAATCTGATGTTCCTTCTAGTGGGTCACCCCTGGGCTCCTCTTGGCTGAGGGCTTTTACTCCATCCTCCCCGGCTGGAGTCAGTTTCCTCAGCTTTATTCTCAGGGACACCCTCTTAGATGATACAGAAGGAGTCCCTTTAGCACCCTTCAAGGTAAATAATGGACCCTTGGATTGCTGCTAACAAAGCCCGAGGTATGTCACTAGAGAGTGACACTGGAGGAGGAGACTGACTGGTGCCCTTGAAGCTCAGCACCTCAGGGACACTGACTACCCATTCAGCAGGGGCTTTGTTGGGACCCCCTTTAAAGGCCAGAGGCAGAACCTGATCTTTCTTGTCTACCCCTGCCTCACTTGGGAGACCCTCTTGCCCCTGCTTTTCCTCCAGACCCTTTTCCACATTAACCCCTATAGGGTCTGGAGAGAGAGATGTGTGGTCTGGCACCGGCTGGCTGAGATTAATAACCGGGCCAGACAATGTCACCGGATGAGGAGGAGATGTTTTTTTCCTCTTCTTGCTTTTAGAGGGAGGTGCTCCACTATAGAGCACTTCCCACTTATCAGCAACCTCCCTGTTGGTTTTATGCTTCCTCTTCCTGGGGACGTCACTCCTGGAAGAGGAGCTGCCACTAGCTGCCTCCCCTGCAGAGGGCTTATTATCCCTCTGCTTACACTGTGCCCCCACACTAACTGATGTAATTATGGTGGGGGCAGATTGGGACTTGGGAGATGCAGCTGTGACACTGGGAGGACCGGTGACATTCTTCCCCTTTTTCCCCGTGTCTGCAGTCTTGCTGGAGACCACAGACACAGATGGCTTTTTTGGGGAAGAAGGGGGTTTGGAGGCTGTGGTGGTGGCTTGAGGAACAGCCTCCTTGCCTGAGCTCTGTGGGGGGGCTATGACCCTTGAGGTCTCCGCTGTTATGGGCTCAGCGGGGATGGGTGCTGTACTGACGGAGGTGCCATTTGCTGGGGCTGGGGCATGATGCTTTACATTAGGACAATTCCTACGTGTATGCCCCAACCCCTTGCAATGATAGCACTGCACCTCCGTAGTGCTGTAAAAAATCCTGTACAGCACCCCCTCAAATGGAACCCCAAAAGACCCCTCTATGTTTTCTGCGCCCTGAGGCAGGCACATTTGTACCTGCCTCTTGAAAGAGAGCACATGACGAAGTGCTCTCTCTCTGCACCCCAGGGGAATTTTAATAAATGGTGTTTTTACTTCCCCTAGGGTTAGCAGGTGGGGGCGCAGGAGGAAGTCTGGTAGGAAGGGGGGCACATTAGAGAGTGTTACTTTTGTGCCCAACCCTTCCAGGGGTTCTATTGGGACATATAATCCCCCCACTGTGATGCCTCTCTGTATAAGAATGTGAGCAGCAGCCAGAGTACGGGTAAAGAAAACTGCTTTCCCATACATTTTGCTGGCTGCTACTATAACAGAGGGGCTGATGACATTAGCTGCAGCACGCAGATAGATATCAATGCTGTAGACCCCAGACATCTGACATTTAACCCCATGCTTCATGGTGATCTGCCCCTCAGCCCCAGCGGTGGTATTACTGGGGCCAGCAGAAACCACCTGTGACCAGGTATTAGCCACAGGGGTAGGTCTGCTGGCAGAACCACCAGTAGCTGGGGCTGCCTTATCTGCCTGGGGCCTATGCTGTGCAGTGCTGCAGCTAGGATTTTCAGGGGCCATTATTCCCCCTTTTGACCCCTGAGGCTTCTTAATGGTCTTATCCCTTATGTTTAGACCCTTTTTTTTTAGTTTATTTGTTTTATTTATTTTTATTTTTTGTTTTATGATTTTCTATTGTTTTCTTTTTTTAAATATAAAAGTGTGAAAAAGAAACAAAAAGACAAAACTAAGGGAGAGAGAGAGATGATGCTTGGCAGTGGAAGGGTTAATGGCCTGTTGCAAGGTGTCTAATTGCAACAACACAGAAAACACAGAGGCTTTTTAACCCCTCTGTGTCTCTGTGTCAGATGTTAAAAAAAAGCCTTTTCAACAAAAATTCTAATTGTTTTCCCCCCCACTGCCTACAAAGATGTTACTTGTCTTCTCTCCCCCAAAACATAAAACCCAACACCAAACAAACAAAACTTTAAAAAAACCTGAAAAACTTTTTTTTTTAAAAAGTCAAAGTAAAAAAAGCTCCAGGAGTGAAGGTTAAGTGCTAAGGGAGGGGTGTGGCAAAGTATCCAGGAGACAGCTCACTCTCCTGGGATAGAGAGCTGAGCCTGGCTCCCAGAAAACTAAAACTTAAATTAAACTAAGAAAAATACCACAAAAACTCCCAAAAATGAACAACACCGTGCACAAAGTGCTTATAAACAGAAAGTTGTTAAAATAAAACTTGCATTTGAGGGACTAAGACCCTAAAAAGCCTTTTGTTTGGAGCTCAAGCATGCACACAACATGCTCTCTGACACAGTGTATTTTAAAATTATGAGAAAACATTTTCTGTAAACTAAATAAAAATCATATTAGGAGGTTGAAAGAAAAAGAAACCGGATGGGGGGATACCGAGCAGAGCACACCATCTACAGC